>JAVLUZ010000245.1:664650-992150 GCA_036768485.1 Mermis nigrescens | reverse complement strand
TGGTCAAAAGTACCGTTTTTTAGACAATTCTGAGGTACCAATCGAGTAAAACGTTGGCCTAATCAAATATGATGAATAATTTAGCGATAATTATCAGGATCATGAAGGAAAATTCGTCAAATTCCCGTTTCTCAGAAATGAATTGAGTTTCTTTCTGTATTTTTAAACGCAGTAATCCTTTAGTTCTGGAGGTAGATATCTACATGTAAGCGCATATTGCATTGATTTAATTACTGTAAACAATTGTTCACAAACTGTCTTTTGCACTTTGCATTTGCAAATTGTTGTAATAGTGAACTGAATGAGATATAAAAGGTATGCAGAAGGATAAAGATTTCCTGCCTTTTCAAACACTAATTTGAGCTCTTGAATCGACTTGTCAGTAATCGAAATGATAGTCTGTTTCATTTGTCTCAGAGCTTTTCCGGTAAATGTTTTCGGAGGCTACAGTAATCCCTTCTTTCTTATTTACTGTGGGTTGCTATATCTCACTGTAGCTACGTAGTAAAGAAGGGTTTTAATAACATTTTCGCGGCATCATTTATTCTCGTCTTCCAGCAGACCAATTAACTTACAGATAAAATTCGCGCATTCAGCTTATCCTAAGTTGACACATTAAACACAAACTTCTGCATAGACCAGTGGTATAACGTGTGCTTGTCGTCGAAGCAACCCGGGTTCAATTACAGCCGGTAGGTTCTTATTTAGCGCCAGGCACATAGCTCTGGGAGGAATGGGGGGTCCGGCCCCCCCAAAATCTAGAAAAACCGGAAAATAGGACTTTTACACGTTATTTTGTTCTATTTTTGGCTCAGACCCCCCCCCAAATTGGTGTTGCCCCCCACTAAATAGGAGGACCAGCTACGTGCCCGTTTAGCGCGCATACTGTAGTATGTTCCAACACTGATTAAATGCCTAAATTAGGTTTATATGGACGGATTAGCGCATTAAAATACGAAGAATACCAGCCACTCGCCCCCACTGAGCTGATCTGCCGAATTACAGTAATTTGTCTTGTTCCTCTTAGTGTAGCCCTTAAAAAATTTACTAAAAAGCTCTTGAATAAATGAAACAAACTAAAGCATTTTTTCACCAGAACTAACTTTTATCGTTTTATCCTCAAAAAACTTTTTTTGCTAATATTAGTGCCCCTATCGACTGATTGTATTACTTCTATAACTAAGAGTACAAGATGCGAATCTTAGCTAGTCGAGAACAGATCAGATGTTTTGCAATTCGGCTGCAATTTGAAATGCGATTATTAAGATTGAAATGAAAATTATGATGATTAAAATTCAAAAAACTTTAAAGATCAAAAAAGTGATAATAAATTGGTTGCGGGGCACAAAAGAACCATTTTTAAAGCGAAGAACATGGGAAAAAAAGAAAATTTGAAACTCTAGTCCAGGAGTCTTCGTATTCCGGATGTCTTGACTTTTGCACCAATCTATTATAAGCTACGATGACCAATATGCACTTTCGTCTAGGTTCATAATTTAAGCTTCTGGTTATAAGGGCTACAGTCAACAATGCATGGACAACAAAAAATTTCTGAGTGGCTCGGTTAAAGGCAAAAGTTGAAAAAGGCATAAGAAGATGCCAAAAATTCAATTCTGGAGGTCTATCGATTATTGTGGAGTCAATTGGATTTTCGGGGGGTGTGAAGTGTTGACCCGCCCCCTGACGCTTACGTTTGGCTACAATAAGTAAGTCATAATTGATAGTAAGTGATTCGAAATACTTATCAAGATAACTTGATTCTCTATGCAGGGTGATTCAGGAGGACCATTTGCCTGCAAACCAAGTGGGTCCGGGCTTTACATTTTGCTCGGTGTTATCAACGGAGCGACTTATAGCGAGCTCTACCTCAAATTTCATGGTCGATATTTGTATTGCACGTACTACGCTTTCGTGCCTTCTTATATCGATTGGATAAATCGGTTTTTTCGCACGAAAAACAGCAGTGAATCGTAATCATTGTGCGTTGGTTGTTTCCCGAACATGGGACACCACTGATTTTTAAGCCAGATGCATTGTTAGATAGCCAATGATTTTTTACAATGTAAGCTTTTTTGACTACTAATAAATTTATTCGCTGAAAGTTAGGATTTCCGTTGTTGCATGTACTGTTACAAATCTTGCAAGAGCAAAAAGGTTTAAGGATCAAGGCAGACTTTTCCCATTAAAAGTGCTGAAAATTTGTCTCCGACGCGCGCATGGGAAGATGCTTTTATTATTTATATTTGTTTACGATTTTTTGATGACGGGGAAGCCATAGTTTTGCTCCGGGAATAGTTTTCTACAAAAACATGTAATGATCTGTGGAACGATTTCTGGAGCGCATTTCAGCATACACAGTCGCCTCTAATTTTTTGGCATAAAGTTTTCGTCTCTGTATGCCAAATGCTCTAGTGGGTGTGTATAATACCCGGTCGTGGGGACCCCCAAAATTTAATTTTTGGAATTTTTTTTGTTTCTCTCGAAATTTTTGGATTTTGATGATAGCGCTCGATGAGAAACGTTGAAAAATGGTGTTTTTTCGCTATACCACAATTTTTAAGGCCATTTTTTTGATCTTCGAAAAAATCTTGCACCCCCAGAACTTTTGTGCCGCCCACTTATGGTGTGTATACGAGTATATTACTCCAAGTTGTCAAGGTGGAGCCAAAACTGTGCACTTTCTTTTTTTCGTGTATTAGAAGTATTCTTAAATGTTATGCTTAATATTATTTGGATGTTTAGGTAGGTGCATTATAAGGCGAAATTTATTCATCCTTATAGCGTGAATGTTTCATATGTAAATATCAAATGGATGATGCAAAGAATTTATGAGAGCGATGCTGAGATATTGAATATACACGTGCACGAGCAATCCATTCTTTTATCATTATACATAGGTACATAATAAAATATGCCACAACATTAACTAACTTGATGCATCTTTTGCCACCAATTTTAGAGGTGAGAAAAGTAACGACCACAACACCCCCTCCGGAATTCAATTTTTGAAATTTGTTTTGTTTTTTTCGCAATTTTTTGATGCCAATAAATAGTTCTGGATGAGAATTGTTTAAAAATGGTGTTTTTTCGCCATACCACCATGTTTAGACAATTTTTTGACCTTTGAAAAACCTTGCACCCCCAGAATTTTGACTCTGCCTACGTATGGTAACGACCAATTAATACTAGCTTAAGAACGATTAAACTAACATGCGCTCATAAAATCAAGGACTTTTGGAAACCTTAGGGGCAATATGAACCGGAATTTTTCGTATTAATTCGCATTAAGATGCGCAAAAGGCCAAAAGGACAAAAGATGAGAAAGGTAGCATAAAATAGTATAAAGAACGCGTAAATTCACAGAGAATAATCAGGAAAAGCGGCACGTTCAAAAGGTAAGTAATTTGACATACATGCAAATGTAGCAAGCATGTACGCATGTAAAGATTTCGAAAATGTAACTATTCCATGCTAAAAATTATGTTCAGTTTACGAGCATATGGCCAAAACGCCAGGTATAAAACCGGAAAGATCCAAGAAAAATTGCTCAGCTTGTGATGTACTGAAGCCATAGCGCGTGGCTCAGCCTTCACTGCTGACGCCAGGCTCAGCCTTTGGCTGATACCAAGAGATCAGCTTATATCTTGAGCTGACGCCTTAAATTACAACTTAGGCGCTCTGACTCTCTTGTGCTGATTTCCTTAATCCCAGCTTAGGCTCAGTGTCTCTTAATTTAGCGTCTTAAGTTCGAAGCACAACATGCGTCATCTATCCCCTATTCGCTTTTCGACGTCGTCTTTAGCGACACCTAAGACGATTATTTAGCTGTTTTTCGTTGATTTGTTCGAAATTCACTATTTTTAGTTCGACACATTATCTACGACGATTTTTTCGCTGTTTTTGTCGTTTGCTCGGAATTCATGAGTTTGAATTCGGCTATTCGACATTCTGTTTTATCGTGAGTAAATGTTGACATTTGTAACCTAATTCAAATATAAAAGGGATTCCCTGAATATCAGGCCCCTTTACTTATTCAAGAAACATTAGAGTAGCGTCGCATTCGAACCTGACAAAGTGCAAAGATATTGAATGGCGCAGTGATTGAAGTCTTCAAACCTTCTTGCCTAAATTTTACAAATTTTTAGGCGCCCGCGCCGGAATTTCACTAAAATCCAAGCGTTTTTTAAATATAATTCACGAAAATTTGAAATTTTAAATCCTACGCACGATCAAAATAATTTTGAGTGAAGATAGATGATATAAAACAGCAGAAAAAGCCATTTGGCGTGTGAATAGTTGCGCTTTATTTCTATTTCTGACTGACGAAAATTCTGGACCCACCACTGGCAAGGCCGACGTCCCATTGCCAATCACCTTATTTACAAAGCATGCAATTTCTTTGACGGTTTTTGTTGATGACTAATACAAAGTTAGTAGTCTGTTAGTTCCTAAGTGTTCATCAGGACTTCTAGCGAATGTTCGCACTCATCTGAAGCATATTGCTAATGTTGCATATTGCGCAACAGGTTTTCTTTCTCCAGTCATAGTTATACATGTACAATATGTATGTATGTATATAGCTGCACAGCATGGCCGGCTGTGAAGTAAGGCGATCTGAGGGTCATATAGAAAGATTCTTAGAGCCTAAATCATTTTTAAACTGATACAAGCCCAATTAGGGGTAAAAGCTATATTAATCTACAGTTAATTGCGTGAGCTGGTTATAGTACTTAAATGTACTTACGCTTATTCGGGGTAATTACCTATCTTTGCTAATCTAAGAGCTCGTCAGGTTGCTATGTCTTAGAGGACACACGGCAACCTCAAGACCCTGTGTCTCTACGGCCTGAACCGTAAAACTGCTTTGCTGGATGGTTCAAGCAGCTACGCCTAGAATTCCTGAGCCTGCTTACTTACATAAACGTGCTAGATCTACTCCGGCCAAAAACTATTCCCCATGAAAACTAGAGAGGCCTCAAGTTAATAATAACTTGTTTTCGGTCGAGTGGTATGATCAAAAAATATTTGGTTCCTAAGAGCACGAGGACATGAATCCAAAACGACACAGAGCTCTCGTAAGATAATTCATCTGACATGATGATAAACTAATTTTGGAATGAAAAATTAAGTATTTTTTCCAAATACATGATTGGGCTCACATTAGGTATAGTCGATTTTTTTAATGCCAGCAGATCATAAACTAATCTACAGGCGGACGGAGATAAATATAATTCAAAAAGGCATTTATGCGCGTGTCATATCCAGGACACTTAAAATTATAAGCGCGTGTTCGTGAGTCTACTTTATTTAACGACTGAATAATTTGGAAAAGAACACAAATAGCCAAGAAAAATGCTCCGATGAAACAAAAAGGACAAATATATCCGGAATAGCGGATTGTAAAGACATAAAAGGAAGGGACTAGGAAAAGTCGCCTATGTATGTATAGATAGCTTTTTCTTAGTACCTACCTAATATTAATAATTGACGAGATGATGAATGCACCATTATGGCATGCACAAGCTATAGTCCGTTTCATTTAGCTTTGAGGTTTTTAAAAAAAATTTATAGTGCCTACAAAAGTGCTTTAAAGTAACACAATAGTTGTGATATTCTACAGGACACCGAGTTATAGGGAGACTTTTGCCACGCTTAAGCCGCTTTACTGCATCAAGATTTTAAACCACTTTTGTAGCCTGATTTATGCAAATTAAATTGAAGAGAAAACCTCAAAGTTAAATGAAACGGACCTTAGTGTTGCTCAGCTTTTTACCTTCGATGATCTCGTTTGTTTTAATTTTCGTGATCTGTTTGTTCCATGAAACGTAAGAAAATAACTCTGCTCCATTACAAATGGCCTATTTTCGATTTACGACTTGTTACTACAAAAGAATATTTCGCGCTTTATCTTGCATCTTGCAGCAGTTTGCTAGATGAACCACATTTTAACCAAAATACATAGGTATATTAAGCTACAATAACAAGCCTTTAAGAAGCATAATTAGAGAAGCTATTTGTACTGCAAAAGTACTATAATGAATGGGCCGCTTGAAATGAAACAAACTTCAGTAAATAGATCGTGTCTAAATGAACACGCTGTTTGTGCTACAGAAAACGGATGTAATAATTGTTGGGCTGTTTGGAGAACAGACATTAAATGAATTACGTTTTCTTCAGTTTGGCTTATCCACTTTCCTCGATTTATGAATAAGGTTTTTTTGGTATGTGAGATGCGTGTTCAAAAATTTAACCCTTTATTAACGCCCGTCCCATTTTCCTCCACAAAGTTTGCTGCAAAATAACTCAAGAACGATGGAATCTTATAAAGCGTGTGAGTGTTCATTCGAAAGCATTGTCCAAGATCTGCAAGTTTATGTGCATTTTCTTTTATGTTAGTAGTGTGAAATTTGAAATATACTGTATTGAAATAACCTCACTTTTTGTCCGCCGCTTTGATCGTCCCGGGTTCCACAATTTTTTGTTTCTCTGGTCAGGAATTTTGACGAGCTGTGGAGCTCATTCAGGGCTTTCTAACGGTATCTCAATAATTAAAATGCGGCTAATACCCTTTGAGAAATTTAAATCGAAAAATAAAGTCCCATTTTTGGGACGCGCGCTCATAAGTGACAGCATGAAAAAGCAACTCTGTTTTTCTCTTGATGTCTTCATGACCTTTATTACCTTCAGAAATTGCTCAAATTCTCTCTTAGAATTGTACGTACATACATACTACCCAGTGGCGGATCCAGGATTTTCCTAAGGGGCGGGGCGGTACCCCTAAGGAGGGGGGGTGGGACCCTTATGTATTTGGGCAGAAAAATTGCCCATTTTTACCCGAATATCGCTCAAAAATAGTTAATTTGCGCATTATTTTGGGCCAATGGGGGGCGGTCGCCCATCCCCCATCCGTCCCTGATACTACCTATGTAAACCAGCTGCTTTACAGTCCAATTAGGTACATAGGTACCTATACCTACCTATATGTACCTTGTATGTATCTAAACTAGAGAATTGCCTTGGAACGACATCAGACTATATAGAGAACGTCAATCCCAAAAATTTTCCATGCAAAAATGATGGCAAAAATGGGATGTACACTTATTGACGAGCGTCCTGCATGTAAACTTATTAACGACCGTCCCAAAAATGGGACATACACTTATTAACGACCGTCCCAAAAATGGGACTTTTTTTCTCACGTCCTACTGTAGCTAGAGTCACGAAAAAATCAGGGAGACTTTTTGAAGGATGGGGAATTCGAATATGAATGAGATTTTAAATGAACTACCCTACATAAAGTGCCGTTAATAAAGGGTTAATCTGCTATTTAGCGTAGAATACATTATAAACGCATTAATACTGCCTTCATGTAACTGTAGAGGATTGCAGGGGTTGGTTCGCCACCGCTTCCAAATTTTATAGGTATGAACGTTTT
Organism: Mermis nigrescens; assembly: GCA_036768485.1. Classification (NCBI taxonomy): domain Eukaryota; kingdom Metazoa; phylum Nematoda; class Enoplea; order Mermithida; family Mermithidae; genus Mermis; species Mermis nigrescens. The sequence goes on along the minus strand of JAVLUZ010000245.1, from coordinate 984,715 downwards.
GCAAGGGTGAGCGAAGGAAGGATTGAAAATTCTTAGAGTGCATTCGAAATATCGCTAAAATAGATTTGAGCGCACTTTTAAGTTAATAAACTCAAAATAATTGGAGATTCGCACCGAATGTTTGATATATAGCCTGTTTCATTTAACTTTGCGGTTTTCTTTTGAATTTAATCCGCATGATTCGCTACAAAAGTGGTTGAAATTTTGATGCAATAATGCGGTTAGGCAATGGCAAGTGTCTAAGCATAAATAGATATACTGTAGAATATCACAACTCTGCTGTAGTTTAAACCACTTTTGTAAGCATTTTAAATTCTTTTAACAACCTCAAAGGAAACGGACTATAGGTAGGTAGGTACCTACTACATATTTGTCTCTATAAGAGTCTGAATAAAGCAGCGTGATTATGTAAAAGACATTCGAAGCCCCTTGCTCATGATATTTATTTTCTATATTGCGTTTTGCAATTTAGCAGAAATGAATACAAAACGGGTATTTTAGTAGGATACCAACTTAAATGAAATATTGAGAAATCAATTGTGTGGCTATTTGCAACGACATTTTTTTGATGACGGAGAATTTGAAGTTTTTTAATTTAACTCTTTTGAAAATGCCACCTTATTATTTTATCCTATCTCAGTTGCCAGGATCTGACCTCGAAATTTTTGCCCTTCTGCTCAGACTTCGATGGCCAGCCACATGTGACTGATCTACATATCGATACACCAGCATGGCCGATTTTGGGGCTTCGCCAGCTTTTTTTAGCCAAGATATGCTTTTATAAATGAAAGAATATCGTAAAAACCATGTTTGCTAACAATTTCTAATCATTTTCTAGAGCAATAATCTACCTAGAGTTCTTGATTGACGAAGGCCCATAACTTCATGAAATTGGGCAATGTGCATTCCATAATTAATTTTAGCACGATGCATTAAAAATTGCAAACAAACGCGTACAAAACTACGTTTCATGCAAAGATGGAGATTCTGCAGGAATAAGTAACACTTGGCATTACTCGGTGCGAGAGTTAAAGACCTCATGTGTGGGCGTTCAGGTGGGTTTAGATCTTTCCAGTATCCAAAATACTCTTGCAGGCTACGATCATACCTGGGCGGGGGGTGGTTTAGGGGTATGCACCCCCCGAAACCAGAATACCACCAGAAACCAAAATACCCCCCAGAATTAAATTTTTGAATTTTTTTTTGTTTTTTTCGCAATTTTTTGATGCCAATGGATAATGCTCGATGAGAAACGTTTAAAAATGATGTTTTTTAATCATACCACCATTTTTAAGGCAATTCTTTGATCTGTGAAAAAATCTTGCATCCATCCTCTCAGAACTTTGGTACCACCCACCTATGGCAACGACTGATCACCAAAATGAATTTTTTGTGATTTTGTGCTCCATTTTACATCCGGGTAGGGGACACTTTGCCAGCACATTCAGATGGCCAGCGAATTCAGATGGTCAGCCTAGTTCAGATGGCCAGCATATTCAAATGGCCGGCACATTCAAATGGCCAGCATATTCAAATGGCCAGTGCATTCAGATGATAAGCGTATTCAGGTAGCCAGCCAGATAGTTCAGATGGCCAGCGTATTCAGATGGCCAGCATAAGGCCGATAAAGGTTAAGAAAAAGGGTTAAAGATTGGCTTTCCATCTAATACTGAGTATTACCAACAAACCGAGGTGTGATTCTTGCTGAGATCTCTCAACGGGTCGCGACTCCCAAGGGCTTTAACCTTCGCCACACAAGTGTAGCTTCCCATTTATCAATCCCGGAGGGATGGAAGGCTGGGTGCGCTATTGGATTTGAGAGCGCTCAAGTCTCTAAATAAGGATACCAGGCATTACCTAAGACTGAGCAAAAGATATTCGGATTTATTTGAAAATTTGTTGAAAATAGAGCTAGATGATTTTAAATTAATTAAATGACATCGTGTACTAGTTAGTGCGTATCTTGCTGTATGAATAATGGATGGTGGATTGAAGAAGAGGTAGGAGCGTGCCACTTCTTCGCTCAACAGACTTGGTGAGATAGACAGTGACTTTTATTTTTGATCATTTTTAACCTTTCGCAAATCATTTAAAGGACGATGATTTTCTAGCTCGTGCAAAGATTTCTGTGGCAAAATTATAGCAAATTTTGTCCAATTTTTCAGAGGAAAATGTGAAATTTTCTAGCACTTCGCGTGAAATTCTTTAATATGTACGTGCACCTTTTTTCGAGTTAAATTTAACGCTAAAAATGACTCCAAAAAGATACTCTGCATTCATCACGCCATAACTTTTAGTTTTTGTGTAATATTCAAGTATTAAACACAAATTATATGTCCATAAGATAATTTGTCTCATATTTTATATGTATGTACCCACGATATTAGACAATGGGCATATACAGGAGGGCGGCCGCCCCTTAGACCTAAACGATTTTTAATGAATTACAATAATATAGGGAACATAGAATGGTAGTTTTAAAGCAACAGAAACCATTTTTTCGCTGTCGAGCCGTTTTTAGAAAAAATAATTATCCTGAAGTTTTTGAAATTCACTCCTGAAAGTCTTAACCTTGCTGACTTGTGGGTATTACCTATTTCACTTCAAATATGAAAATTATGTCTTCTAATTTTTTTTGCATTGATATTTTTTACTTTTTAGTGGGACTCAACAACCAACCGCCCAAGCGAATCGCCAAAGCGTATTTTTAATAGTTTTCCGTGCTCTTGAAATAAAAAGTGCAGAATTTACCAGCATATCGTGCTGTTTTGCATTATATGTAATTTTAAATTAAAGTTTCTATGCTACTTTCATCCGATTCAAAAAATTTGAAAGATTTGGCACTGACTTCCCCAGAATTGCCGATTTTTCAGAAAAATCGAAAAAGTATGCCATTTTAAGCGTTTTAGCCACTTTTTAGATGCAAAACGTAAAATTTTCGGCGCTTCGCGCCATTGAGACTTCGTCCTGACTACATTTACTTCAATTTGCGCAATATCTTTCAATTTTTAAAAAATTGCGTTTCTATGTCCCAGAAAATACGGGCATTGTCAGAAACGTCAAAAAACGAGGTTTTTGTCGAGGTCTTTTAAATTCTGGGGGTGTTGTGCAATTATTGATTTCTAGGGGTTTCCCAATGTGTGCCTATAATGCTTTCTTATTGATTACTATATTTATCTTGGTAACATGTATGATTACCTATGTATGCATCTGTCACGTAGGCTCTGAATTCCTTTGACTCACCTGTCAGTACTTAGGAACTACTCAACAATCTTTTTGTATTTTTCCTTTTATTTTAAATAAATTAAACTACACGTATTCACTTACTACAGCGTTGACGAATAAAATCACACACAAATAACCAAGAGAAAAATACTTCAACCGTTGATGATAAGGCTCTCCGAAAAACACTAACTTGGTGCTCTTTTCTGGCCGCTTTTATAGCTTTTTCGGAGCTGTCCATTAGCTCAAGTGGGATTAGTTTCGGGGCAATGTTGTCTTTTCGGAAAGCATTATATTTATTCAATTTTCCCATAAAATTTGCATGTTTTGCATAGTCTTACCATGTAATTTACATATAAGGTTGGTTGACCTTTTGACCTTTATCAATTTATGCCGCCGTTTTGTCTACCATGCTATATCGGCGGTTTTCAGCCTTCCTAGGTGGGCTGAGGCGCGCTTTTGTTCGTGACCGCTTTATTTACTTGCGCTCATGCTTTTCCTCACAGGCAGCGCTTCCTAGCTGGATATTTTTCAGTTATTTCTGGTATTTTCTGGTTATTCTACGTTTTCACGCGTGCTTTCCTGGCTATACGACTTGCTGGAAATTCATATATTTGGCACGTAAATCGTGGACTTTGACCCCACTTTAGTAAAATTTCTACATTTTTTAGGGATTAACTCGGCTTCTCTCCGTTTTTGGTCTATTGTTCTCGTTTATGGATTTTGGTCCACTAATATTTGCAATCATCGCCTGTCTAAAATTAATCCTTAAATATTAATCCCACTTCTGAATTCTCGTTTTCTCAGCAATAATTTATACATATTAAACGCGTTCATATGCATTCAACGTAAAAGATAAAGTAACAAAAATATATACCTACTTCGATACGTTACCTTTAGATGTACCTATGTACCTATCTATACATATTATTGCTTCCACATGAAATATTAATATTATTGCTTGCTTTACATATGTGCTTGACGTCGTTCTTTGCTGACACGCCCCCTTTTAGCGTTAGCCGTCCTCGGCTGATGGAAGTCGTTGGCTTCTCAAGAAATATCCATGGGTCGGTGTAACTTTCTTTGATGTTTGTCTTTTTCCTCCTGTCTAGAAATGTTAAGTTCTAAATTTCTTTCTTTTGAGTTCAATCTTTCTGGCTCTGTTTCTTTTCCATCCGGTGTAAGTTGTTCGCGTTTGAAGTATTTTTTAGTTCGATTAACGTGTATTGGCTGAATTTTTCCATTCCCAATGTCAATATCAGCATTTGGATATCGAACATTAACAATTTTTGTAAGGGCCATTATAAACTGGTAGGAATTTCTTTGGTATACCGCGTTTAATACTTTCATTTTCAAGTAAAATTAAATCGCCTACTTCATACACAATATTCTTTGCTTTTGCATTTCGCACTTGTTGATATTTGTCTTTTGCGATTTTTGTTTGTTCTTGGACTCTTGAAAGTGCTTCGGAGAAATGCTTTCTTACTTCGTCTTCATAATTTTTTAAGTCCATCAAGTAGAATGGTTGTTTATATTGTAAAACGGCGTCAATAGGGAGCTTAGGGGCATGCCCATACATAAGCAAAAAGGGGCTGAATCCCGTCATCTCGTTATCATGAATATTTGTTGAGAATACAGCATATGGGAGGTGTTCATCCCAATCCACTTTATTTTCCTCTAAGTAAATCCTTATTCTTGTGATGAGGGTCTGATTCGCCCTTTCTACTTCGCCATTCCCCATGGGGTGGTAGGCAGTAGTGAAAACTTGGTGTGTGTTAAACAAACTAGTAATTTCAGCCATTAATTGTGATGTAAAATCTGTGCCTCTGTCTGATTGTAGAATTTGAGGTGCTCCATGCCTACAAACTATGTGTGTAACAAAAAGTTTTGCTATAGTTAGTGCAGTTATGTCTGATGTAGCGTATGCTTCTTTATATTTTGTGAAATAATCTATGAACACTACTATAAAACGATTTCCGTTTTCCGTGTTGTTTAACGGTCCAACGCAATCCACTGCCACACGTTGGAATGGGCCTGATGATGAAATTGGTTGAATGTCTGCCGCTATTTTCGTTCGTATAGGTTTATTTTTTTGACAATCCTCACATGTTTGGCAATACAGAGTAGCATCTTTTGATAAATTTTTCCAAAAGTATTTTTTAGCAATTAATCGCGCTGTTTTTCGGGCTCCAAAGTAACCTGCTAACTCATCATCGTGGTGAGTGCGAATTATTAAATTTTTAAGTGTTTCTGGTATCACTAAGCGTCAGGCACGTAGCTGGCCCTCCTATTTTGGGGGGGACCAACACCAATTTTGGGGGGTCTAAACCAAAAATAGCACCAAATAACGTGTAAAAAGTCCTATTTTTTCCGTTTTTTTCTGAATTTTGGGGGGTCCGGACCCCCCAGTCCCCCCACAGCTACGTGCCTGCTAAGCGTTTTATTTTATTCTCTATTTTGTATAATACACCATCCTCGATCGTGAATCCTTCTTCGAGTCCCTGCGGTGTAAAATATTTCTCTAATTCTGAATCTTCCATTTGTAGAGAGACAATATCTATTTTAGGATCAATTTTAGCCTTGTTTGTCGTTTCTACTTCGTGTCTAATGATATTTATGTTGAAATTTCTCGTTAAAACTTCTTCGTTTATTGCTTTTTCCGATTTTATTTCATTCTCATCTATGTCAAAGTATGTTATTTCGCTTGAATTAGGTAGACGTGAAAGAGAATCGGCATTCTGATTTTTTACTCCTTTCCTATGCATAACCAAAATTTTTATTCCTGCGAGCGCAAGTCCCCAGCGTGCGATTCTTGCAGAAGGGTTAGATTTTTCTAAAATGGATTTTACCGCAGTGTGGTCAGTTTCGACAGTCACTTCTTGTTGGTAGAGATAGGGTCTAAAATATTTGATAAATTCAATGACCGCAAGCGTTTCTAGCTCGGTCACTGAGTAGTTCTTTTCTGCGCGCTTTAAGCTGCGTGATGCAAATGCTATTGGATGTTCCTGCTTATCCTACTTTCTGCGCCAAAATTGTCACGTAGGCTCTGAATTCCTTTGACAAGATATAGGCATTTCCCGAAATTTTATCGTAGAATTCTTCCAGTTTAACTCGATTTTCTTAAACCTCGATAGAAAATTTACCCCTAAAATTAGTTCAGCAGAACAGTTTTCTTGAATATGAACCAGTATATTTTCTTCAATATCATGTGTAGCTACAGTAATTAGCGTAGAACCATAAATTTTAATTTCCGTTCCATTTGCAGCTATAGGATGAATTGACGTTTCATAAATTCGCAAATTCGGTAACTGCTTTGCTATTAACAAATCTAAGAGTGAATAGACTGCTCCTGTATCTATCATCGCTGATACTTCAGTCGAGTTATTTACATTAACGCTGATGTGAGGTGTCCGCTTGTTTTCCTCTCCTATCATGCAAATATTGTCTGAAAAATCTACTTTATTTGGGTACTTACTCCATCTGACTTTCAAATTTTTTGTATTTTTCGATTTTCGGGGCTTTAATTTTGATTCCGATTTCATTAACTTCAAAAGAGTGTTTCCTAGACTGTCATCTGGTGGTGTTCTCGATATTTTTGGAATTGGAGATGCGTAAACTACAGAAGAGTGTCTTCTAGTTATGTATAAATATGCAAAATAGGCAATGGTAGCGAAAATGAGAAATATTAACAATAAATTTATCAAAAGCTGGACTGGTCCTTTCAGTAAAGTGCTAAAATTGCTTGTAAAGCTAGCTTGCGTGTTACTTATTAATTTTTCTAGTGTAATTTCAGCTCCTTGTAACGTTGATTTCACACCACTCCTTGCTCCACTCAGTGTATTGCGTAATACGCTGGGAGTAAGCGACATGTGGGAAGTATAGTCTAATAATCGATTCACCACTTTTTCGAGGTTTTGGGTCTTATAAAGATAATTTCGAAACAAACCAAAAGTTGGCTCTCCACTAGCTAAACGATCATGAAAAACTGCTGGTGTATTAAATTGGAAAAACGACCCATTTCTATCCCAGTTTAGTTCTATCGGAATTTCGCTTACGTGTATCAGACCCATGTTTGTTACCCATTTATTTTCGTGACGAAAAATCTCTACCTTTTTATGCAAACAATTTATTGTTTCTGAAAAGTGGACTAGATCTTCCCCACCTGGTAACACAAACCAAATTTGGCCTTTATATTCAACAGGTAGGTACTTATAGCATGTATCGTTGATCCTATGATCACTAAATACTTTACTCACGTTTACTTTTTTACAATTCCATATGGTTAGAGCCTGACCTGTAAATTCTGCAACTAAACTGGTGCGTTGAAAGAAAGCTCGGGCACCTATGGTTGGGTCCAAATACAAAAGTTGCCAGATTATATCTATATTTCGCTGAAATTGTCTACAAAGCTCTAGCCAAATTCTATGAAAATTTGCGATTTCCTCTCGTAGCATACGAAATTCAAGGTAATTTAATTTTAGGTTGACTGGGTCCATGTCTTTTTTAATTATTTTAGGTAGGGTTGGTTTCTTCAAATTTTTCGAGTCCTGGGGAAATTTAAAGTTGACTATTCCCACCAAAACTCCTTGCTCTGTACTATAAGCATCTCTTATATCGTGACATTTTGTATATTTTTTCTTTATTTTAAAAGCCGCCTGCAAATCGTCGATTACTACGTGCAATTTACTAATTGCTGCGAGGTATGAGCCGCGGAGAATAAAGGGGCATACTTCTTGGAAAATTTCCGCGTCCCAAATAAAAGAACTTTCTAGATTTTTACATTTGCCGTACATGGGTCGGCAAGGGGTGAGGTCTCCTAAGTCAGATACAAGATGCTCACCTTCCCAGCTAGCGACTTGTCCCTCTTCAATCACAAAATTAGATACAGTGCTACAACTATCACTACAACACCATTTAAATTGGACTTCAAATGGTGAATTTGTGGTCAAAAATCCATGAACGTTTTTTGTCAAATTTAGGCCTTTAAATTGCTTACTCTTATAGGATTCTTGGCAAGCATCATAAGACACGGGTGTTGTTTCAGTTTTATCTGATACTATCCCACGTCCACCAAAAAAACCTACATTTGTGCACACAGTTCGAGTAATTTTCATGCATTTAATTGCAAAAGTACTTTTTGGTTTCATTCTGGGCACATAAATCGTAACATTTTGCTCTGAAGGTTTTCCTAAAATATCTTCTGGAAGGGTGCACTGAACAGAGCGGGGTAAACTGACAGGGTGTCCACTACGGCTGGTCCCACAAATTTGAAAAGCTTGGGACTCCGCGGCACACTTTACATTAATTACACTAATTACAGTGCATAAACCAATACTATAAAACGTGATTCGGAAGACTACTGCGGCGGCTTTGGCGATAGAGAAGCTACAGCTCTTCTTCGTCTTCATCGCCATCATTATCCTCGTTGCCGTTTTCTTCGGCATCATCTGACATGGATATGTCTGAAACAAGGATAATGTGGAGCCGAGACACGTTTTGGATTTTAAATATGATTTATCACATCCTCCCGTTGCTGAGTCTGGTTTAAGTGAATATTTATCTGCTGACAGAAGTTTTTCTTGCATTTTTGCGAATGTTTCCAAGCCTCTAGCCCTTTCGTTCAAAGCACTGTGGAAAAAGACACAGTTTCTATCATTTTCAGCGTTTTTTGAACTTTCTGATTTTGACAATTTAAGAATTTCAATCAATACAAGCAAAGTTATGCAAACCGTTGTAACACAAAGCATGCACAGTAAATACATCATGAATAGTACACATAACAAATTTGCAATAATTGATGAACTCATGAAATAAATAACCAAAATTGTGAACATAGGGCTAATTAAATTATAAGAGTTTTGTTTTTTACAAACACGTTTTGATAAACTCAGAAATTTATAAAAAAGTTTAGTACCAGAATATTCTTCCAACTTGATGATGCGCAGTGGTTTCGATCGACTGATGCCTGATGGTCCAGGCTGATCGTCATCATCCCACGATTTGGGGTTGGTGCGTGGCTCCGGTGAGGCGGGGCTTTCCAAAATCGATGTCAGGCTTCCTAGCGGTGAAGAAGGGGGTGTTGTTGGCGGTTTGTACCCATGAAGCGGGCAGATTCTGCACGTGCAACGCACCTTAATTGGTTTTAACGGGCGACGGCGGGGTTTTTTCGAGGGACGTCATACCGGACGATATGGACGTTGACGTGTAGTGGGCAAATGACGCCCTACCGTGTGCGGATGGCGGCCTGAAATAGCTTGCTTGTTATTATTACTCGAAATTAATTCATTCAGGTTATTAATACCAATGTTTAAATCTGGGCTCGATAGCACATTTCGGCCCATAGGGTCCAGAAATGGTCCATTTTCGAACCAGTTACTTTGCCAGGCTTGGAAGTCGATTTCTAAGTCATTGCTGGCAGCAACTGAGTCGCCTATGGCACCTGGGGGGTCAGGTTGGGCTGGTTGGCTCCCCTCAAAGGGTACTATTTGCCCGTCCCGATACCAGAAAAAATTGATTATGCACCCTCCAGGCGTCATAGTCGCGGTCATCGTATGATAACAGGCTGCTGCTCGTGTCGCTCACTGGCGACATGGGTTGGGGTGACAATAGCGCCAAACGTTGGTTAATGGCTGCAAATATGTCACTATTGGCATCACTGCTTTGCGGGTAGTTATTATCGCCGCTTTCTAAGTCGACTTCGCCAAATAAGTAGCGAAGGTCGCCGAGAACTTCATCCTCCAAATTAGTTGAGATGCGCACTTGGTCGCCTACAGAAGGAGAAGGAGGGAGGGTTACCATATTTATTTGTCCATCTTTAGATAACCTATCATAAAGTCCCTCATCTTCGATATCAGTAATTTCAAAACTTTGTGTATTTTCCATTTTATCTTCAGGCAAAATATTATTGTTGGTGGGTCTTACTGAAGTTTGCTGAAAACGTCCATTCCTACCTTCATTTCTAAATGTATTCGAAATCTGGGGTTGATTATTCCGGGTGGTGGAAGCCTGAACTTCACCCCTACGTCCTGTGTTTATGCCTTGATTTAAATAGCCTTGAACATTGCGATAATTCCGATTTATTTGACTATTATTACGATAATCCTGATTTATCCGACTATTCATTCGATTAATTTCAGGTCCATTATTTCTATAATTCATTGTATCATTTAAATTATTTCGATTACGACCTTGATTGTTATAACTCGAAAAATTATTATAACGAGCATTTGAATTATTGTTATTACGAGAATAAGTGCAAGAATTTCGATTATTACCGGGTGGACGGTAGTAACAATCTTCCGTCACGTGATTCACCCGACCACAAATCGCGCAACCTTGTACACGCCGACTGTACTGATCGAGCATCTGTTCGATTTTCGCCTTGAAATTGTCCATTTCTGAAGGTAGAACAGATAAATTATAGTTATGCTTAGGCTCTGGCTGAGTGGGATAATCCTGGATTTGTTCCCTGAAAACCTGCTGCTCTGTATAAACTGCTCGTCTTAAAGCGTCTTTGAAAGTTTCACATTCTTGGTATTTTAGACCTTCATAAATCTGTGGCAATGAATTTCGAATAAAAATCGGTTTTATGATGGATTCACGATTTTGTTCCGAAAGCGAAGGATAGGCTAATTTTGCTAAACGTTTTAATCTTTCTGAAAACTCTAAAACTGCCTCATTTTTCCTTTGTTTTGCATCATATATCATCCCTTGATAGACATCTGCATCTCGTCCCTCTGGAAATGCTCCCTTCAGTTCCTCTAAAACCTCCCGATAACTAGGATGGTGAAGAGGTTTTAAAATATTAGTCAATGTAGCTAGAGCGGTTCCCATTAAATTCGACTCTAGAAACGCGATTTTGTAAGCATCATCAGCATTAGAAACTCCTTGCAAAACCATATATTTTTCGAATTTTTCTCGCCATTCTGGGAAAGATTCTCCGAAAGCTCCGGAAAACGATTTTGGAGGCCTTGTGCTTATTAAAGTTCCTAGGCGGAGGAGAGGATCTCCGGCTAACCCTGATATGTTCGAGTTTCCTTGCTCCATAAAGTCTCGAAGTTCTGCTACTTTTTGATTCAATGGTTCTCCATATCTTTCAAAAGCGCGCCTAAAAGCATCTTCTAAATGTTGTGGGTCAGTCGCCATTTTTCTAGTTAACGGCTTTTCTGATTTTTGTATCAAAAATTCTTTGAATAAAGGTAAACTTGTTCATGGAAATATAGGCTCCGTTTCTCGTATTAACGCACTGTATACTGTATCACGATATAATACTTGGTTAGAAGTACTTGGCGTTAAACTAATAATATGTTGAAAACGAGGTGCTTCTGTCAAACGTGAGCTATCTATCGGGGTGCTTTGAGTCCTTGGAGGTCCAAAAGTACTGGCAGAAAGTGAATCTAAAAAGGTACGGTGTGCTTCAAGAGTACCCTCAGTTGTTGTTTGTTCCGAAAAAAGTGAGTCAAGAAAAGTGCGATGAGCTTCAAGAGTACTTTCAAAAGGTTCGGTTGCTTCCTGATCAGAGTTAGATTCAGGGCTATTTTCAGTACTCCCTTTCCTAACTCCTTGCTTCTCAGAATCTTCAGAACTTGAATCCGTATTTTAGCACTATTTCCCTAATTTCGCTTATCAAATTTTTCTTTACCGTTTTCCGAAAATATGTGAAATGTTCTTTTTAAACAATTCACCTGATAATAATCCGCTTTTATCCTTAACTTTCTTGAAGTCTGCTGCAACCGCTGGCCAGTCAGTTACAACACGGAAAAAAGACGAAGAAAAAATAAAAAGGCGCCAAAAAACTGACTAAAAATCACGAAAAGGGTCAGGTGGGTGTTTTATCCTCAGTTTTTCCGAGTTTTATTTTCACTCCCGACGTGTTTTATCCCCAGCTTTTCCGGAATTTATTTTCTCGGCTTTTCTGAGTTTTATTTTCACGCCCAACTAATAAATATAGGTATACGTATTTGCACCCTAATTTTTCTCAGGCGTACAGAAATGAAAAAAATATTATCTAGTCGTATTTTATTCTTAGTTCTTCTAAGCTTTATTTTTACGACTCTCAATGATTCAGAGGCTACGCTTCAACTTTTTATTAGTATTTATCGCAGCTTAATCACTGAAACAAAAACAAAAACTGCTACGTGATTTTTAATTCGGAAAAGGAAAAAACGGGTTTAGAAATCAAATTATTTTTTCAAGAAGAGCGAAAAAGGAATCCTACTTTCTGCGCCAAAATTGTCACGTAGGCTCTGAATTCCTTTGACTCACCTGTCAGTACTTAGGGACTACTCAACAATCTTTTTGTATTTTTCCTTTTATTTTAAATAAATTAAACTACACGTATTCACTTACTACAGCGTTGACGAATTGAAATCACACACAAATAACCAAGAGAAAAATACTTCGACCGTTGATGATAAGGCTCTCCGAAATACACTAACTTGGTGCTCTTTTCTGGCCGCTTTTATAGCTTTTTTGGAGCTGTCCATTAGCTCAAGTGGGATTAGTTTTGGAGCAATGTTGTCTTTTCGGAAAGCATTATATTTATTCAATTTTCCCATAAAATTTGCATGTTTTGCGTAGTCTTACCATGTAATTTACATATAAGGTTGGTTGACCTTTTGACCTTTATCAATTTATGCCGCCGTTTTGTCTACCATGCTATATTGGCGGTTTTCAGCCTTCCTAGGTGGGCTGAGGCGCGCTTTTGTTTGTGACCGCTTTATTTACTTGCGCTCATGCTTTTCCTCACAGGCAGCGCTTCCTAGCTGGATATTTTTCAGTTATTTCTGGTATTTTCTGGTTATTCTACGTTTTCACGCGTGCTTTCCTGGCTATACGACTTGCTGGAAATTCATATATTTTGCACGTAAATCGTGGACTTTGACCCCACTTTAGTAAAATTTCTACATTTTTTAGGGATTAACTCGGCTTCTCTCCATTTTTGGTCTATTGTTCTCGTTTATGGATTTTGGTCCACTAATATTTGCAATCATCGCCTGTCTAAAATTAATCCTTAAATATTAATCCCACTTCTGAATTCTCGTTTTCTCAGCAATAATTTATACATATTAAACGCGTTCATATGCATTCAACGTAAAATATAACGTAACAAAATTATATACCTACTTCGATACGTTACCTTTAGATGTACCTATGTACCTATCTATACATATTATTGCTTCCACATGAAATATTATTATTATTGCTTGCTTTACATATGTGCTTGACTTCGTTCTTTGCTGACAGGGCTGTTGGGACTGGTTGGGTTGTTGAAACATCACCACTTCACTAAGACAAGTGCACTTAATAGCCGATTTGGCGGGTGTCCAAAATGGAGCTTTTCCGAGCCAAAATGACCAGAAAAACTGCGTGCAAACACTAAAATAGTTCTAAAATAACATTATCACACAGGTTCTGTTCAAACTGAAGTACTTTCGTAGAAAAATTTTTAATTTTCATCGGCCTTTGTCTTTATTTTGCCTCATTTTTCATAAAAATTTTCCATTTTCCCAGTCTGTGGAGTTTTAGGAGCCTCAAGCCTCCTAAGTGCATGTCTGCTCCCTAGTACTCTCGGGGAGTGGGACGATTTAAATTCTTACTCAAGAACACGTACGATGAGCACTCTTTCAGCCCTCCGTAATGCAAATGGAAAGCAGAGCTGTCCCTTTCTACATTTTTAATTGGCTTTCTAATCGACGTTGTGAGAAGTACTAACCTTCGTTCTTACGAAACCATGAGATAAATGCGAAAAACGGTATTTTCGTTAACAAAAGAATTTCAGTGATGTATTTAATAGTTTTGGGAAAAATGGGATACAGTGCGCCTTGACAAAAATCCTATATCCGCGCCACAAATTTTCAATTTAGAGTGCGTTTTTCGTTAAACGAATAGAAAAACTTCCAACCCAATCAAACTAAATGTGTTTTTTCTAAAGATATGCTTCCTTATAAATTTAGTGTCATTTATCGAAAATCTTTGCATTAATGCAAAAGACTTCTCTCGGGTCTTGTTTTATAGAGAAGTATTACATTTAGTACCATTTTCTATGATTTTTCTCATGGTTTCTTGCTCTCATGTAGGTGCATATTCTAGTACAATCTTAAAAGATCTCGAGTTTATTCACTTACTTTATTTTATTTGTGTATACGCGTGTAATCTACTTTTTTCTTCAATTTAAAGCATTTCAACGGAAAGCTTTTCATTTCATAAAGAGCTTCTTATTTTTATTTCGTTTGTGGCCCTAAGCTTTTTCCGTTTTTTAAGATGTTTAGAATTTTACTCGCTGGTCCATTTACCGAGCGCGTTAACGCATACCTATAATATACTTGGCTATCCACTGCAAATCACATTCTGGGCGAGTTTTCAGCTTATTTATGTCTGCCAACAGCTCCGGTTGTAGTTCTATAAATTTTTTTCTAATAGAAAAGTACTGTGTCTTGGAGGGTTACTTTCTGAATACCAGCAAATTTTCTATACAGAATACGGACTCAGCTCTTGGGGTTTAAACTTTGCATTCTAGTGTAAAATTTAAAAAAAACAGATTTTGTCAAAAATTTGTATTAATTATGTTGCTTATGAGCCGGGACAAATTGAATAGATAAATAGAATAGGAATGAAGTACCTTTCAAAGACTACACGTCGCAGCAAATTTTGTTTGAAAAACGCGATGTTAAGTCATTTATGCCGGTGTAAACTTTGTAATCAGGAGCGAAAAGACACATTTTTTCCTTATTTCGATTGCTAAATATCTCAAATATTCTGCGAAACAGAAGTTTTTCAAATACACACGTACAACAATTTATAGGCTGAAACTGCTTCAAACCAATTTCTTTACACTCAATGGAGAGTAAGGTAAATTTTTTCAAGGTTTACAATGTGGTAAATGGTGGAAAATACGCTTCTCTTAGCTTTTTGTTGTTCGCCACTTTCTCCGTTCAGAAGTCGGGATAGGTCGAATATAATATGAATAAAGTACTTTCTAAGGGGTACACGTCACAGCAAATTGCGTTTGTTTACATTAATATATATTTTTTTCGGGAGTTGTAGAGTCAAGAATCGGGTGTATCAAACCTGTTTCAGTCTAGTTTTATTCTTCCAATTTTTCGGGTCATGAGTCCGGGCATGATTTAGAGTCTTAAAATGTACCGGTATCAAGGGCGGCACATAAGTTAAGCGCTTTTGTTTACACTCAACAGTGCTGTACAGTGTTTTACATCTGATATTTATTTCTTTTTAGGCCGGAACTAAATTTGATAGAAACGTTTATCGTAATATCGGTGTCAGATCAGAATAACGAATCCAGCTGAAGCTTCTTTACACTCTACAACTGTGCAAAGTTTACACTGCAAATTAATTCTTTGTTGTAGAGCCTTGCGGAAGCCTTATTTTTTTAAATCTTCCTATGTAACGTCTGAACTGCGAATCTGACTGTCAGTTTTCTCTACACCTAGAGCCTGTGTTAAGTTTGCACTATTCATTCATTGTTAGTGTTTCAATTACACTACAGATTTGTTGTTTCTGGAGTGTTGCAAAACGTGAATTTTGATCAAAAGTTATTCCGTAAGGTAAGGATTACGAATCTTATTGTACGTTTTTTTAAACCCAGTGGTTATGTAAAAATTACGTAAAATTTAAATTTAGTTTCAGAGCGTTGCAGAAGCTTAATTTTTTTTCAAAATCTTTCATGTAATGTCAGGATTACGAATCTAAGCGTAAGTATTTTTTTACAACAAATATTTGCATAAACATTATGCGTTGGAAAACTTTTATCTGCTCCGATGGAACAAAAATGACGAATATGCTTGGGATTATTAAGTGGATTATTAAGGATGTAAAAGGATGAGACTAGAAAAAAGCTACATATGCTTACAAGAGTCACAAATAAAAACTTGCTCAGCTTTAGTGTCCGAGCCTATAAAAGTCGCAATATATGCTAAATATCACACTTTTCTAGGCAATGCAAAACTTCATGTTTATTCTGCAGCTTCTTAAAAATGTATAATCTTATTATAAATTTTACTGATCGATATAATAGATTGTTAGCATATTATTTATTATGAGTTTGCAGATTGTATTTTAAGTCGGTGTTGTTTTGTACTTTGTGCACTTTGGCTAATAGAGAACAAAATGAATTGCTTTTAGCAAATGTATTATTAAGCTATTAATATTTAATTTTTATTTACTTAGGATTTCACTGGGAACATGTTTACATTAGAACATTAGATAAGTCAAATCTGATGCAGTTTTGCTTCTCAGCAATGGAAGCGCTCATCTCTAACTGCTGCGGTAAAGCTGTAGGCTATGAGCTATCCATGCTTTGTTTTCATATTTTAGATTAAAGTGTTGCTCCATTCTGCAGGCCGCAGAGTATACTACGATTGCATTGCTAAGAAGAAGTATGATTTTTAGCATATTTTTGCGACTTTTATAGGCGTGGATGCCAAAGCTGAGCAAATTTTGCCTTTTGACTTCTGCAAGGATAGGCAAATTTTTTCTACTCCTCTCCTTTCACATCCTTAGTAATCCACAATCCCAAGTGTATCCATCTTTTTTGTTCCATCGGAGCATTTTGCTGCTTGATTTAAAATCGTTTAACAAAATTTGTTCAGTTGGTATTGTATTTAGATGAAAATGCTTGCCCTGCACACGAAGCACTGAATCGATGTGGAGCTGATTGTGAATTAAAATGCACCGACGTTATAACTGGCAAACCCCCTTATTGTCCCAAAATTTGCGGACCACCTGCTTGCGTGTGCAAGAAGAGTTTTCCCTGGCTAATAAACAATATATTCTGAAAAATCAATGCGGGGAAGAGCTGCGTTGACATCCAGACGAAACACATTTATCAATAAGATTTGAAAAAATTTTGAAGATCATGTTTATAGTACTTTTTAAGTTAATTACAATCTCTTAAGTAAACGAATTTATGGAGCTATCAAAAATCCAAATGCATCTATTCAATTTATGTCTTTTTCGCCCTGATACCAGTTTTGTTATGATCCCAGAAACCAAGATAGTCCTTTCTCGTTCTATTCAGACTAGACCTCCTAAATAACTGTGTCCTTTCTATGACATGATCTAAAAGGAGGTCGCTTTACGGTAAAAATTATGCTACACAATGTAGTAGAAGTATACAAAATTAAAAAATTGCTAAATTTTCTCCGATTTTAATACACCAGAAATGTACCTGCAATTCTTTACTAATTCCTCGCAACACTTTCAATGACTCAAAAAGCGGGTGGCACACGAAACTAATGCGTTTCAAAGCCAAATAGGGGTGAAATCTACGGTTATCCTCATTTGACAAAATTTACAGATATGTATTCTCTGGCAGTGATAGTCTTCACTTTAGTGAGGATACCATCATATCATTCCTATACCCACATGTTTTCCTGATGAATACGCTCCTATAGGTGTTTTCGTCCGTATAACTGATGCTGTCCCTCCCCCAAACTTACCTTTTTTAAAGGAATATGAGAATTGTGCTAATTTTTGTTTCGTCAATGGAGCAAGATTAAAAAGTATTATTTTTGACTCTATTGATCAGAAATCTGGATATCTGAAATAGTTTTTACATTTAAAATCCATAAATTAATCTGCAGTTATGGACTAATTTGGAGGAGATGAGTGTCCGATTGTCTCTCTTTGCAGTCAAATTTTTTGTTTACTGAAATTATACTGTAAAGATTTGAATTTTCATTAGAAAATCAATTAAGTTTTAATGCTCTGCTTGGTGAACTTAAAGTTCTAAGATTGTGTCTCCAATGCGGCTACAGAAGAACATTATTTGTATTGAAAACGACTTCCGCTAAAAATGTTAAAATAAATAACATGTACCGCATATTCATACAACAGAAGCAGTCACTAATCACATCGTTTTCACACAATTTGAGAATTTGAGTACATTTATGGGTATTACTTATGATCCGTTGGTTTTTGTTAATAAAATAAATACAATAAATGATCACAGTTTATTCAGCTTGCTCAAAAATTAGTCCATGTTTCATGTAGTAAAAAGCCTACAGTGTGACAGTCGGTCAAAGCTGATTATATTGCTCACCATCGATTAACTTATTTCAGTGAAGTGAGATTTTTTGAGACGAACTCAAGAACCACTAAACGGATTTTTATGAAATGAAGTGTTGCAGATAGACAATTTAGGAATAAAACTACTTTGCTGAACAACGTATGGCTAGCTTATGTCTACAGTATGCTAAGCTCAAAAAATGATTAAACTTTGCTTGGTCATTACATTATAGAGATAAAATTTCATATTTTGGATAATAGCAAAGTAGTTAGATATTTTTGTGCTTTAAATTTCACCCTTTTTTGTTTTTCTTGTTTCTGAATATTCCGTACCTAATTTCAATTAAATTTTTTTCCAATATGGCCTCCCCACAAAAAATGCATTTCACTAGCGCTATTTTCCATATTTTTGAATGTTTAAGCCCATTTTAGCAAGTCCAAAAAAGCTTGTTCGAATGATATCCTATTTGTTTGACTTACTAAAGAATTCCATGTTTTTAATACGGTCACCAGGAAAGCTGTCATACTGTAGCATTTGATGTTTTCAGCTGTTATTCTGTGAGTTTCTGGCATATTTCGATTTTTTTTCTGTAAGTCACTAGAATATTTAATGTTCTTTCTGATTAGCTATGTCCCACGTTATGACATAATGTGCATTCATACATTAGCATGGCACGCATTGCTTTGGACAGCAATTAACAAAATGATGTGCTTGTCTTAATTCATCCATGGAGCCATTGACGAATTACAAAATATTAGTCATATATTGAAAGAAAAATTTAAAACTAATAAGAAGCTAAACGGTGAATGAAACACATCGAAGCTTCCTTATTATTTGTTTTTCTAGCCATTGAACAACGTTTTGTGAAGGCATGCTTTTTTAAAAATCGCATAATATACTTCGATTTTTCGCGATTTTTTGCGTAAGCCTAATTTTTACTAGATTCCTACAACTTTCACATACATAGGTGACTTTTCCCTATTCCAATCCTTTTATGTTCTAAATGATGTGTAATTCAACATACATTCGTCCTTCTTGTACCATCAGAGCATTTTTCCTTGATATTACCCTACTTCTAATTAGCTTGATTTGAATAAATCAATCAGTAAAGACATACGGTAAGATGCCACAATAATGACATCTGTCCTAAAACGCGAAAAACCATATTGTTCTGAACATTAGCATTATCCTTTTCAAACAAGACTCTTCTCACGTTATTTAAGCAGATCAGTGTTAAGAAGACACACACGCAGTTTCGTAATCCTGACGCAACAAGGAATATTTTTTAAACATTGAACTTTTGCAATGCTCTTAAGCTGAACTTAATTTTGGTGTAAGCTTTACTGAAGTACTAGGTGTAAAGAAAACATACAGTCAGATTCGTAATCCTGACCTTGCAAAACACATTTAACAAAATACGTTTTGCAACGCCCTACAGGTAAAATAAATCTGTAGTGCAAGGTTTAGACATAAAAACTAAATGAATGATGTAAACTATGCACAACTAATGGGCGTAGAGAAAAGTAAACGTCAGATTCGTTATTTTGTGTTAAGTAAAACATTTGGAAAAAAATTAAGCTTCCTGAGGCTCTAGAACTATTGATAAATTGCACTGTAAATTTACATAATAGCAGAGTGTAAATGAGATTTTAATTTGATATTTAATTCTGATTTTACTTTGACATTAGGATCAATATTTATAGAAAAATAATTCTCTACAATGCTCCGTAGACGCGCCCAACTTATGTATTACTTTAGAAGAACCAGTAGCAAAGAAAATGGGAATGGAGGAACCAATTAAAAGTAAGCCAAAATCAAAAAGAAAACAACATAGATTGAAAAGCAAAAAACAAAAACAGCTAACCATACCCGAATGGAAATGGCGCTTCAAGCGCAAGTTTAAAGGTTAGGCATTACACTCGGTAAAGAGATTTAAGAAAGAAACAATGCGTAAGCGCAGACTCAATTTACCGGAAACACATTTAGAAAAAAGATTCAAATGAGAGCAAGTACGTCAAAAGCAAAAAAAATAGAATATGTGACAGCCGCAATAAGTTCAGTACCAAAATGATTGAAGATCTCATCCTTGTACGCAGATATGGGTAAAAAATAATTATATAAAAGAAGCGATGTAGCATGTATCAAAAATGTATCATATTATTATCCAAAATGAGTAAAAAGCGGTTGTTTGAATTCATTTACAAAAACTTGGATGATCCATAATCTTTCGCCAGTATTAAATTATTATACAATGCTGCGAGGAGGAAACACCCCTTGGTTACGTTACATCAAGTCAGGGCTCGCATTGCAAGACACTTACACCTTACATAGACCAGCCTATTAAACAAAAAATTTAAGAGGAACACAATTTATGCGTTTGGTATAGATCATCAATTGAAATTGGAAATGGCTGTTATGACTTCGCTCAAAGATTACACTGATAATTTTAAATTTATTCTTATGTGCATTGATGTACTGAGTAAGTACGCATGGGCGTGACCAATGAAAACCAAGTCTGGTACTGAACGTAGTGAATGCGTTTAAACGCATACATATTGGAGACATAAACCATGGCATATTTGTAAGGACAAGGAAGAAGAATTTCTCAATAAAGAATTTCAAAAAATGCTCAAATTGGACTGTATCGACTTTTTTATATCATAGAATGAAGATATAAATGTGCCATTGTGGAGAGATTTAATCGTAAGCTTAATAATATAATGTACCGTTATTTTACTGAAAATGTGACCTATAAGTGGATTGACATTTTGGATAAGTTGGTTTTTAAATTATAACAATACTATTCATTAATCAATTAGAATGAGACCTGTAGACGTGAATATTAACAACGCTCAACGAGTATCAAATGCGTTGTACAGAAATTGTATCACAAAGAAACCTAAACTGTCAATTGGCGTTATGTTCGCTTTTCCAAGTATCATCAAATATTTGACAGGAGCTACAAACCTTAGTACATTGGAGAAATTTTTCAAAATTTCTCGCGTCATTAGCCATCAAAATGAGCCCGTATATAGACTGATAGATTTAAGCGGAGGAGACATTGTTGGTACATTTTACGAGCAAGAGCTGCAAAAATTCAGTATATCGAGAATCGCGCTTTTAGGATCGAAAATGTGTTAAAGAAGTGGCGATTGTGGAATGGTTGAGTTCAGTTGTTGGTAAAGTGGTTTGGGTATTCAGGAAAGTTTAACAAGTGGATTTATGAATCCGATTTAGAATGAATGGTGCTGAAATTGCAGACATTGTCAAAAATGATGCATTATTGAGACACATCTTTTTTGGCGTTTTTGCAAGTGACCAATTACCTGGATAAATTCTTTCTGACCAGCGGTGCTTATTGCGAATATGGACAACATTGGTCAAGCTGGACAAGACTCAGTCGCATTTTGTTTTGATTCAACCAGCAGTGTTAATTACTTTGATTCATTTAGTCTTTGGCCGTATATAGATTTGTTTCTTCAATTATGCGCAGAAAGAGCAGTACACAGTATTTAAACAGATCGCGCTATCAGAGTTCATTTGGCGCATTGTGCGCTTTATACTGTATATTCTTCTTGTTTCATTGCTGCAGAAATAGAAAAATGAGTTCAAGTTTTGGATCAAATCTGTTACATAATGATAGTATTGTATGCGAGTTTATGCATAATACTTATAACGTTTGTCCGAGTACGTGTCATTCCGATTCACAAAATTGTGTACCTTAATGGAAATTAAAAATTATATAAGGCGCTTACATAATTATTCTTGTCATTCTAGTAAAAATATTTGTCTACAATCATGCAGGATCCTACTCAATTTTATGTCACCTTGCCTGGCAACACTGAAAAAGATGGTAATGCTTTGAGTTTTAGAGTGAAATTGCCTCACAAAATTAGATTGGATGGCGATTGGGAAGTTGCTCTAGTGGAACTTATTAATCCTTCTTTTGTGGAATACATTAAAACAGGGATAAAATTATATTATGTTACAGATAGAATCAGGACAATTAAAAAAATCTGAAAAAAATCAATTTTCCTGCAGGAATTATGAAACTATTGAGAGTCTTGTTAACGATATTCATATAGCTGTTCAACATGGTCTACAACAAGTACAAAATAAAATCAATAACAACAGCGTTCTACAAATAGAGTATAATGCTTTGGTGGATCAGATCATTTTTTTCTTGACCCCGCAGTTATTAAAGCTGTATAAAGAAATAAACAACTATCTCAAATTTTGGGGTTTAATCAGACAATATACAGATTCACATCGGACAGCAAACCTGTTAGGGTATTCAGTACAAATGCCTATGTATATAGGAAAGCATAATTTTGACACCATGTACGTTTATAGTATTATTGTGGAAAACCAGATTGTTGGAAACATTGTGCCGCCTTTATTGCGCATTTTTGAGGTACAAGATTAATTCGGAAACATAATCAATAAGGTTTTTGACAATTTTCATTACCTACCACTTTTTTCAAAAGATATAGCATGGGTCAAAATTTATATAAAGACAGATCTTGACGAATTTCTTTCATTTGAGTTTGGCAAAACAATAGTGAAGATTCATTTTTGTAAACGCTCTCCTTATTTTCAATAGAAAATGCACATTATTTATGTGCCCGACAGTGCTAATGATTGGCTAGAATATTATAAAAACACGTTATCCAAAAATCCTGAATACCAATTAGGCGAGCCGGCCAGAGGTTTCAAAGCGTATGCTCCCTGTCAAAAGTGGGAAGGCTTGACAGCTTTTTTAAAAGCTTATATAGATTAGCTCTGCCGCTATTTAAAACTGTCAGGGAGCACTGGTTAGTTAGTGGATCTAAAATTGTCGCCAACATAGCCATGATTCGCAAATTTGAAGAAAGGGCCATTGAGCATGGAAAGATTGCGGACCGCATTCATCAGTCCGAAAAGGGTATTGGCGTGTGTAAAAATCAATCAAGAGTTAGAGTGCATAAAAAGAGAAAGCGCGGCTCAAAAACATCATTCATAAGAAACTAACGCCCTAAATCGGTTGGTTTGGATGTTTTTGCCAATTAATTATGAGTAAACTATTAGACGCCAGCTCAGTTCCTAGTAGTAAAAGCGAATTAAACCTTCTTACTGTACCAACAACACAAGTGGCGATTCAAAGATCATTTTGGTCCGAAGTTCAGTTGCAAAATCCGTGTACCAATGTCGGCTTATATGAATTTAGAATGCCTCCCAATATGTATATGACAGACCTGTCTAAAAGTTACATCTATTTTGTCATTTGTATTATAAAACCCAATGGTAGCGGTTGCAAATTAACCAAAACGCAAGGAGCTTTAGGCGGCAATCTGGTACTAACTATAAATTTGATTGGGAAAACCTTCTTTAAACAAATTAAAATTTTTTAAATGGAAAGCTAGTCCCCAACACTGGCGATAAGTACGCTTATTGCTTGCTCTTGGAAACTGAGTCAAATCTTGGAAGGGATGGGAACAAAAGCCGGTTACAAGCAGCAGTATATTACTCTAATTATGACAATGAACAAAAGGGAGAAAAACATGGCCATTACAAAAGAATGGATATTTTCTAAAATAGCGCATGGATTGAATTGATGGCGCCTGTGTATGATATTTAATGCTTCGAGAAAGTTTTTTGATAAATCAATGCTGACTACGTCCTGATGTTATACAGAAAAAATGATAAATTTTGTTTAATTGACAATGCTCAGCATCCAACCATAGACTATAAAATACAGGTCAGACAAATGTGTTTTTACGTCAAAAAAGTAGAAGTAACTGAGGGAATCTTGCTCGCCCTCGAATCAATGTTGCAACATACTAAATCAGACGCACACAAATTACAACACTACATGTAACAGAGAACCGAAGATCAACGCCTTTAAATTTGTTATTCAGTTGACCCTTACCGAGGTGTTTAGTCATTGGTAGGTAAATGCCGAAAATTCAAAAATGGCATTACGTTTTTGCCTTTGAACTCAGTGCTAACGGAATCAACACCAATGCGTGGGAATTGATGCAAGTGGGAACGACTAGCTTAGAAATGCAGTTTGGGAAAGCCTCACTAGTTGGGGGCGTTAAATATATAATTTATGCCGAGTTTGATTTCCTTCTTATAGTCGATCATACCCGTCAGGTGTATTTTGACTACACTGTGTAAAGTCAAAAATTAACTCAAATCGTCTTTGTACCTGAAAAATATGCGCAGGTACATAATGTTAAGCCATAATGGCTGGGCAGCAATAATGCGACTGATGATGTAAAAAAGCGTTATTAACCACTTATTTCGATTAACTTGTCATAGTATTATAGGAGCGAGGGCCATGGGGTTAAATGTGCTGTACTGCTCTTAATTTTTTAACCATGCGCATTGAATTCAATTTGGGGGCCGATTTGTATTGCCTGATGTCAAGTCAAAGTGGGAGGGGGTCGCGACTATAGCATCTCGGGTTTGTCAAGTTTTTGTCAATTTGCCATTATACCCTACGACTCATGGAATTAATATGGTCGAGGATCAATATGAGAAGCTAGTCAAGGCGACGGAACAAATGATTGATGATTTAATGCTCGGTAAAGCAATGGAAGACGTAGATTTATTGAACAGCACATTTGCGTCGATCAAAATTGATGCAGTATCAAACAACAGGACTCACTGCCATTAAATGAAGATACCTATCTGAATTGAAAGAATTTATGAGCGCTAAAAACGATCCTCGTGAGTTTTGTTTTTTCTCTTCTTACTCATAGCACTAAAAGATATTTAATTTATTGCACAAATTAGGTCCAAGTTACTAGTAAGCACCAGTGACAGATATAAATATGCTAATAACATTTTTCTGCAGAATTTTCACAATAAAATCAAATTTCTTATCGCGCAATTTAACGAGGTGTAAGTAAAACAGTTTTTTCTGAGAACTAGTAAAACAAAGGCTAAATAAATTTATATTGCAATACTAATTAAGCTTATGGAAGTATTGTAATATACCGCATATTCTTGTATGTACACCCTACCTCTTAAGTTATGCGGTGCCAACTGTAAATTTGCTGCATATCATGTTTTCGATATTTTTAGGTCAAAAAGTGATAGTTTCCAGACAAAAATGTACAGTTAAATAACTAGCTAAGATTGTCATGAAAATTTTTAACGTCATACCTAGCGTAGATAGCCAATGCACTAAAAAAGCGGATTCCGCTAGATACAGTAGTGCTGAAGTTTTTTTCGAACTACCCTGTATAATTATAGATGAATGCGTTTGTTTTGGAAATAAATAATCTAATCTTGATCAGCATTAAGACTAAAATTGTTAATTTTTGCGATGAAAAATTTTACGATCTTCTGTACTCTAACCCGAACAGATGCCGCTTTCTCGTTCTATAATGACCTTGAAGGACGTATGAGCAATCAAAACCCTAAAACAGAAATTACATGCATAAATGAAATGAGGAGAAATTCACAAAATTTTCGTGAGTCTGCATGTGCTTAAAGTATCAAGCTTTCGATATGCAGGTATTTCTTTAACGATTCCAGCATTGGACATGATTAAATTTAAAAGTGTCAATTTACATCAACAGTCTACAACTTTTGATCATATGCAAGCTCTACTAAAGGAAAATTTTTAAGTATCAATAATATTTAGACTTAAAGTGCCTCGTTTTCGCTAGGAAATTTTATTTCTTTTTCCATTTTGTGAGAATTGTTTATCACAAATTAACTTAACACATGCAGGTCCGGTCAAAATGAAGCTGTCTTTAAGGCTTCTTAGAGTTTTCATCCGTTTGTGATGGTTAACAACACTAGCTTGGTGCTGCAATATTATGACAGTTGTCAAACATTTATATGGCTTAAAATAAGTGCTTAACAATAAATATCATATGAATTACTAAGTAGATGTACAGGGTGTCACGAAATGATAGCCTCCTCCAAAAACCGACTTTCAAGAATCATGGAAAAAATATACAAATACCATGTTGTAGAGTATTCAATTCTGCGTCGGATGCTTATTTTATCAAAGCGCAATGTGCACCGGTTAATTTTTTGTTGATCAGAAACAAAAAATATCTCAGTATTTCGAATTTCACGACTACGTCGATTTAAAAATCCATATAGCCGTCTTCAGCTTAGTCGACCTGCCTTAAATGCATAATCAAAGAACATAACAGATTGTCAGACTATTACGCATCTTATTCTAATTCATTTAACACCATACGCCAATTTTTCGATACTGTTTCTGCACAATAGCGACCGATTTCTGACTCCATGTGCACGAGCTTTTCTAATCGATTCGTCACAACTTTACTAAGATAGATCTTATTCAGAGCTACTTGTAAAAACCTCTTTTTTGCAATGTATAAATCACTTTTTCACCACCCAAAGCAGAATTGAATGCTCTAAAAGATAGTGCTTACAGATTTTTTCTATCGAACCCTGAAATCAATTTTTGGAGGGGACTATCATTTCGTGACACCCTGTACTTCTTACCATGTGTGGGCGGTCAAAAAATAGCTTTAAAAATAGTGGTATAACGGGAAAATATAATTTTTCAACGTTTCTCATCGCACATTATCTATTGGCATCAAAAGTTATGAAATACACGACAGGAAATTTTAAAAATTCAAATCTAGGGATATTTTGGTTTTGAGTGTAATTTGTTTTATGAGGGAGGGAGAGCATACCCCCGAACCCCCTCGCGCCCAGATATGCTCCTTGCACGTATTGAACACTATTTTTCAACAATTTGTACCCTAAAAAACTATTTGTATATGTTTACAAACACCTATGATGACTCGTAACACATGTTTACCGTAAGTTGTTATTCGACAAATACCGGAGATTTTTTATCTGCTCAAGTGCAATTACGAAACCGGATTTCGTATTCAAAAGACATTAATTAAATATATTTCTCAATAAATTCCTAGACATTTCTTTCTATTTCTCGATTCACATTTATCAAAACTCGCTTCTCATTTTCTTACACGTATTAAATCTTATTTTTCTATGACAATATATATTGTGTAAAAACTGTGTATGTTTACAAACATCTATGAAGACTCGTGAAATACATTTTGCTTAAGTTGTTATATGACAAATACATCAGATTTTTTAGCTACTTAGGTGCATATGCGAAACCGGATTTAAAAAACAAAACAAAGTAATTAATTAAATTTCTGTATAAATACCCAAACAATTCTTTGTTTTTCTCTTCTATTCACATTTATCAAACTTCGCTTCTCATTAACTTAAAACGACTGATTTAAAACGCTTTAATTCATGTATTATTCGAGATTATCTCAATTTTAGAGGATCTGCAGAACACTTCTGAAAGATACTACAGATCTATGCTTAATTTACCTAATGATCTTTTTGAGGACTATTCTGATTAAACACGAAAAATTTAGCCACAGTACGACTACATACGCGAGGGGGTCTAGAGTGAGTTAATACTCCCTCTAGAGGTTGAAAAACCCACTGCAGATTACTGTATACCCCACCAACATTCTATTTTTACTAACATTTTTTGCGATTTCTAAAAAATTTTGGCGATATCAACCCCTTCAGGATTTTTGAGCTGCCCATGCACGGTTATGACCACACTTGGGCTTAGGAGGCTGAGGGGTCTAAGCCGCCAGAATCCAGGAGACTTTCAAATCGGTAGACGTCCAGAATTGATTATACTATTCCTGGCAATTTTGTCTTATTGGACTTACCCAGAATCTGGCTGCTCTCCATGTGTGGTCATGAAGGCTAAATATTCTGTCTTCTACTTTCAATACCTAGTTTTGCTGTTTTCATATACATATTATTTAATCTGCGCACTACTTATGCCAAGTTTAAAATTATTTGATAATCTAAATGAAAGTCCCAAAAATCCACCTGTAAGCTTTCCTTCACATTCGAAAAATTCACTAAAGTTTAACCTTGGAACTTTCAATGAAAAAAAAAGAAAATTTAGTAAATTATTTATTCACCCTTAAATTTACTTATTACACTGCTCGACATATTATCAAGATTTCTTTGTCCAACTTCGTATGTACCGTTAGCAAAGCATGAAATTCTCTGAAACAGTAGATATTGTGTTGTATTCGTACTATCCACTGAGAAAGCCAGTAAGAATCTTTCTTCATATAGATGCTTGTCCAAGTTCAGCGCCGAAAATTTTTCATCGTTTTTGCTGTCTCCGTTTTTGCTACTCTAAATCTGGTGACGACCGACTCTAAAAGTAAGCTATGCTTGCCAACTTTTCATGCCTAAGGAAGTGATTGGGCAGAAATTTCGCCTTCTCGAGTGCTTTATGTCTTTGATGATTATTATTACTAGTCATTAAAGGCATGCAGACATTAGAGCGCACAACATTAGAGTGCAGCGACATT
The DNA here is from genome assembly GCA_036768485.1 of Mermis nigrescens. Taxonomy (NCBI): domain Eukaryota; kingdom Metazoa; phylum Nematoda; class Enoplea; order Mermithida; family Mermithidae; genus Mermis; species Mermis nigrescens. The sequence goes on along the minus strand of JAVLUZ010000245.1, from coordinate 956,101 downwards.
AGAGCGCAACAACATTAGAGCGCAACAACATTAGAGCGCTCTGACATTAGAGGGCAACAACATTAGAGCGCCCGACATTAGAGCGCGCGACATTAGAGCACACAACATTAGAGCGCACAACATTAGAGCGCTGATATCAAAGTGCAGTGGCTATTTTTCAGTTTTTAATTTGTGGCGACAGCAATTGCTTGCAAATTCAGATTGGTGCCAGAAATAGGCTAAGCCTAAGGCATAAATGAAGCTGAAATTGCTCTGCTCGCTTCGCTCGCTCCAAAATTTTTGCTCCATTCATCTCAGGCTTGGCCCATGCGCTGGCATCAATGTTAATGCACAAAACTAAGCTTAAGCTTAAGACATTGGTAATCCCACTTAGTTACAGTCCCCCGACGATTAAAAATGTCCTTGTTGTAACTTTCTGGGACTTCCCAATCTCCTCTACTTCAGTCAAAAGACTTTAAAAGTCTGCTCATTGTTTTACAAAACAAAAGAAACCGCTTGCATTTCTCACTACCTGATACCGAGATATTCATGTGTAGGTACTTAACTTTGCCCCGTTAGCATAAAAGTCTGGTAAAGTTGTGTGAAAAACACCTATTGTGGCTGCACTCTAATGTAGCGTGCTCCAATGTTGCGTGCCCTGCTGTTGCGCTTTCTAATGTTGCGCGCTCTAATGTCGTTGCGCTCTAATGTCCCGCGCTCTAATATTGAGCGCTCTAATGTTACTGCACTCTAATGTCGCGCGCTCTAATGTTGCTGACTCTAATTTCACTGCGCTCTAATGTTGCACGCTCTAATGTTGGCGCTCTAATGTTGGCACTCTAATGTTGCATGCTCTAGTGTCAGCTTGCCGTCAATAAAAATGCTCCAATGGAACAAAAACGACAAATATACTTGAGCTTGTGGATTATTAAGGATGTAAAAGGAGGGGATTAGGAGAAATCTACCTATTGATATGCCTAAAGCCGCAAAATCTACTAAAAATCAGACTTCCTCTAACCTCTTAGTGGCTAACGTTCCCAATTGGGAACATATTCTTAAAATTTTGTTGCAAAATGACTACACATTTTATTGAAATCGCACTTGTTTTGGATAAGAAACAAGATGTTCGCCTATCCTGTGAAAAATATTGTAAAGCCTAATTATGAGTGTGTGCTATGCTATACTGTCTCAAGTTATACAAAAATAGCGGACATTTGTCATGTTTAGATATTTGCATATTATCAATTTACATACAAAATATTTGAGCCGAATGTCATGCAGTCATGTTTGCAGAGGTTTTCTGATCATTATGCTGACATACGTTGATGCAGTGTTAAAAGGTCTGAGAGCACGGGCATTAATTCAACAGCATAGACATAAGAAGAACAATAAATGTTAAAAAATCAACAAAAAAGAAAATACAGATTATAGCTCAATGATAGATTTTTACTTGCTTATCTTAGTCAGACATTATTCAATGTTATCTAGAAAGCAAGCAAACCTAACAAAGAACAAATATAGAGTTACAGTGTCTACTGAAAGTTCCTTGATTTCCTGAGGTTTATGGTTCCCATAAGGTTTCAAAAACTCAAAACCACACCCTTGTAGGCTCTCTATTAAACAAATTGACAGTTTAGATCATTGCATTGTCAATGTTTGTAGCATTTCGCTTTAATCTCATATGTTTTGCACAACATAGCAGAACATGAAATTTGGAAAAAATGTACTCTGAGAAGCTAACGTTCTTAAATGGGAGCATATAAACATTATGATAGAGAGGAGAGCTTTTGCTCTGGTTTTTTGCATACAGTCTTACGTTTTACAGATTCAAAATATATTTAGATTAAATTGCTGTAGGACATCTGCATCAGAGAGCGGGCTCTAAAAGGCTAAGCAATGCAAAAAGTCAAAGTATATTTTGCGGCCTGCTGATTGATATAAACTATTGAACCGAAAAAAGATTTAAAAAACAGCAAGTTAGCTATGCAGTAGCAACAAAAAATTAGATTAAGTAAACTAAAAGAGGCTTTGCAAGCCAATTGGACTGAAATAGCAAACAGCGATGCATTCAATACAATCAAACAAATTGTTGCTTTCAAGAAGCAGGAAATGCGTAAGCTTAAATGAGACAGATTAAATGTAGGCACACTCGCATGCTCGCAACGATTGAGTGCACTTATCAATTGACACAAGGTTTGCTACCCTCATGATCATACGTGGGCAGCAAGAAAATTCTGGAGGGGTGGGGGTAGCAAGATTTTTATAGGTCAAAAAATGGCCTTAAAAATGGTGGTATATCCATTGGCATCAAAAATTGCGAATAAAACGAAAAAATTTCCAAAAATTGAATTCTGTGGGGGGGGTATTCTGATTCATAGGGGGAGGGAATATTTTAGTTTTTTGGAGGAGTGCATACACCCCCCTTCAAGGTCCCCCACGTAAAGTGTGCTCATGATTACGAAATAAAGCACCTTCAAATACAATTGGAGTTAGTTTTCTATCCATCACTAGACAAAGCAAATCAGCATTACAACTTGAGAGCAATTTACAAAAACTTAACATTTTAGATTATGTTTACACATTCTTTCTGTGAAACCTTGAAAATTATTTAAGGATTATACTTTTCCAGAGGCCGCGAAATTTGCTTCGATTTTCGGTGTTCTTAGAAAATGTCTGATTTTTAGCAGATTTTTGCGATTTAGGGCATATACATAGGTAGCTTTTTCCTAGTCCCATCCTTTTGTATCTTAATAATCCACAAGCTCTTATACTATTCGTCTTTTTTGTTTCATCGGAGCATCTTTCCTTGCTAGTACCCTACTATCAATCAGCATGATTTGTGTAAATCAGTCAGGAAGCACATACATTAACATGCCACAATAATGACAGCAGTCCAGGAACTCGGAAAACAATATTATTCTGAATATCAACATTATCCTTTTTTAAACGAGACAAACCTTATTTAAAGATACCGAAGGTTTTCAGCAGAATCTTCATCCAATGATTGGGTGTAACAAACACTTACTTTTAGATTCGTAGCTCTCACGTTATTTTGTAAAAAGTAAGCTTCTGTAAAAGCTCTGCGACTCAATTTGAATTAAAACGTATTTCTGGAAAAAAAATTTACGTTTTGCAATGTTCTGGAAGTGAGATAAATTAGAAATGTTAACTACTCAAATGATTAGCGCAAATTTCGCGCAAAAACTTGGTGTACAGAAAACTGACGGTCACATTCGCAATTCTGACATTACGTAGAACATTTTGAAAAAATCAAGCTTTCGCAAGGATGTCTAAATAAAATTATTATGCAGTGTAAAGTTAGCACGGTCATAGAATGTAGAATGTAAAGAAGCATTTAGTCGGATTCGTAATTCTGATGTTACTCTGATATTGCGATCAACGTTTATAAAAAAATTAAGTCTCCACGATGGCCTGAGGAAAAATAAATATAAGGTGTAAATCACTTTATATCACTGTTAAGCGTACATAGATGCACTCATGTGGTATATCACGCTTGGTTTCATGTACATTGTTAAACTTGAAATCATATCCAGATTCATAACCGAAGTAGTTGGCAGAAAAATAAGACCGAAATACGTTAAATACATCCGGCCTTTGACTTTACACCTCCCGAAAAAGCTTAATATTAGTGTAAATCGAACGCATTTGGCTGTGACGTTGCCCCATAGAATGTACAATTTTTTTATTAGACTTATCATGACTTTTAAATAGAGAAAGTGGCGAAAAAAACGGACAAAAAACGTATTTTTCATCAATCATCACATTGTAAACTTTAAAAATCTGAACCTATCTCTCCATAGAGTGTAATAAAGTTAGGTTTGGGCTATTTTGTAACCTTTAAGCGTGTAGTAAGATCTGAATGTATAAAACTTCTGTTCCACAAAATGTTTGATAAATTAATAATCAAAATAGGAAAGAAAACTTGTTTTTCGCATATTTTACATCCCGATTTCGAGGTTTATACCCCAACAATAACTCAATATCGCCGTTTTAAAACGCAATTTGCTGTGACGTGTAGCCCTTCAAAAGTACTATATTTCTATTTTATTCAATTAATCCCGATTTGTAAGCGCTTAAACATTCGAGAAATCTTAGACAAATTTTGTTCTTTTGTTCTTTATAGCATTCCCTAGTGTGTAAAGTTTAAACCCTAGATCTAACTCCGTATTAAGTGCACAAAAATTTGCTGGTGCACAAAGAATAACCCTTAAGCCGTTGTGCATTTTTATCAGAAAAAAGTTTATGGGCTCATAACCGGAGTTATTGGCAGACATCAACAAAACCAAAACTCGACCAATGTGATTCTTCACAACAAGATTTTCAAACTCCTTACACTCCTATTTAAGACCTAATCTGAAATTCTAAAACAAAAACGTCATATTTGGAGCATTTTCCTCTGCAATTTAAAACTATTAAATTGTCTGAGGCATCCATGCTGAGATTTTCACAAGCCGTTTACAAAAATCACCAAGATTTGCTTCATATTATAGCGTTACACAAAAACTTTACACATTCTTTAAACAGTCAGTATTGAGTTTAAAAAACGAAAAGACAACACCGGTGGCAAATCTTCCAATTATCTTTCTACAACAACCCCACACCTCCCAGATGTGTCTCGTTATAGTTGTAGGGGGTAGACATATGTCGAAGGTGCCAAGTATATTATAGTACGCGTTAACATGCTACCTATAATGAAGTATTCACCACTGTTCAGCAACTTCTTTTCAACTGAACGCAAGCAGACAAGTTCTCTCGATTTATTAGAGCCGTGTTTAAGTTAATGTATATTACGTCTAATGATGTCAGCAGTGAATTTGTACAAACTATACTGCTCGCCATTTAAAACTAAAAAAATTAATAATTCGATAAGTAAAACGCATTTCAATATTTTCCTTGTTTTTTGCATAAGGTGACTTCCGCATTTTCAAAGCTGTTGTTATGTTTTTATTTTAAAATTTTCACATTTATGGCAGAAAAGAATACTAGTCAAATCCAAATGATAAGTTTAATTCTGATTCATGGCACGAACTGTATTAAACTTTTCATATCATTTATTAGTTGTCTTTAGCAAACTTGATGATCAGGAGATTTTATTAAGTTGCATCTCACCTAAAGAAGAGTGGTTAATAGCGAATTGCAAAATATCCAAAATCAGTGTCAAACAACTTTGAGGGGTTCCACCAAAGTCATTTTTAATTCTGGAAGTAATTGCAAGCAATTTATGCCTGATTTTGTTTGCGATTTGATTGAAGGTAAAATGCCCACATAAGCCTTAATAGAGCAACAAAGCACATTATTCGCAAAATGAGTTATCGACAACATAATTAGAACATCTTTCTTAATCTTAATTATCAGAATTTATAGGTTGCGCCCAACAATGTGCGGCCAGATTCCAAAAGTGCTGTCTAGAATACGTAAAAGACACCTTGTGCAATGGCTTGATAAAGAATGAACAATGTGATACTTTATTTAATACTCCATGTTCTCTTTTGGTTGACGTTGCTGCATGTGCAAAACTTTGCTCAGTCCCATTATTAGGTCGCTGACGAGATATTTGAAAGCTTAGTATTATTGTCAGATTTATATCACGCATATCCTCATTGCTCTCTATGTACAATGTATAAGTAGTACAACGTCAATAATTACTTCATATGAATAAAGCTCTAAATCTAGAAAAAAAGCGTAAGCTTCACAGAGAAGTCAAGCATTTTTCCAGGAATCATCTGTGAACGAATTTTAATTGGCTATTAAAGGAATAAAATGTACATGACACAAAGTAAATAAACACAATTGATTTTGATAATTAAAACTAGCAGACGCTTCACTGCCCTATTGACTAGATCAATTTTTTACAAATGTGTCGCTCCATTCCCCATTCGCAAAAAATAGATAAAGGTAACTGAAAAGCTAATATGCTGCAAATTGTCGTTAAATTCCTATGTCATAATTATTAATGAGTCATATTATTCTTATTTAGTCTTTACAAATTTCGCTGCTTTCTCTGACTCACTCCTACGTAATCCATAGTACTAGCAGAGAAAAATGCTCTGACGGTTACAAAAGAGACAAATATACTTGGGATTGTGGATAGTCTAATATGCATCAGATGGAATTATGGAAAACGCTACCGATGCCTACAGGAGTCAAAAAAAATATGCTAAGCTTTGGCATTCAAGCCTATGAAAGTCGTAATATATGCTTAAAATTACACTTTTTCTAAGCAATACCAATATCGAAGTATCTTTTGCAAAGCCTGCAGGAGCAACACTTTATTCTAAAGAATGAATAAAAAGCATGGATAACTTAAAGCCTACAGCCTTACCAGAGCAGTTTGTGATAAACTCTCCCATTGCTAAGTTGCAAAGCTGCATCAGACTTCTAATGTACACCTATAGCCCAATTTGTGTGGATTAAATTTAGTGGAAGCCATTTTAAGTCGTAAACTATATGCGTTTATTCATGTGCCTAATATTGGTTTACAGATAATGTAAACAGATAAGAAATTTTATGTGTATATTATCTGCACTTTGACACTTAGAATGACTACATCTTCTCGGGGACACCCGAAGTTACTAATAATAAAATCCTAATAACGTAATAATACATTCGCTAAACGCATTTCACTGTTTTTAATCAGCCACGCTACACAGCTACTCAGATTAAATTCAATCTACAAAACTCACATTAAATAATATGCATATAAGCTATTATGTCAATCAGTGGAAATTATTTCAAGATTATACATCTCTCTCAGAGGTCGCAGAATATACATTGATTTTTGCGTTGCTTAAAAAAGGGTGCTTTTTAGCATAAATTGCGACTTTGTAGCCGAGGCTGCCAAAGCCAAGCATATTTTGCTTTGTGACATCTGTAAACATGGGTAGCTTTTTCAATAGTATTCTTGTTTTAAATCCTTAGTGATCTAATATCCAAAAGGCATATTCGTCTTTTGTGTCTCATTGTGGCCTTTTTCTTTGCTAGTACCATACTTTCAACCGGCATGATTAGAGTAAATCAGTCAGTAAACACATACGCTAACCCGCCACAATAATGACAGCAGGCCTAGAACGCGGAAAACAATATTGTTCTCGACATCAGAATTATTATTTTTAAACAAGACAATTTCTCCTTATTCTAGCAGATCAGAGGTTTTCAGCATGAACTTTACACAATTATTGTGTGTAAAGAACACTTACCTTTGGATTCGTACTCCTAATGTTACATAGAATATTTTGCAAAAATAAGCTTCTACCAGTGATTGATAAACTTTTGCTAGGAGGTCAGCGCTATATCTATAGTGCTGGTTGTGAAACTTAATAAACCATTAGATAAGAAATGTAAAATGAAATTCTATTGATACTAAATTTATAATCAGCGAGTCTATCATTTATGCGAGAAACGGCTTTTCGATGATCATGATATGAAGACATATTAACAAATTATTATCCACATTTTTGTGCAAAATTTTATACGACTATCGATCATTCAGATTTTGGCAAATATTTGCACATTGACTCCATTTGTAAAGACAAATGGCAATGGTTCCGGTGATATTTAAATTGAGTGAATTAACGGGCTACATAACATGAAGCCAAAAGTCAACGTTTGATTGTTTTAAGAGCTGTTGAGTTGCACTAGGTCGCATGCAATGCTCCTCGACGTAAATAAAAACAGTCGGACTAACGAACAAATATTTTTCAGGCCCTAAATCGGACCTATTCGGTATTCAAATGAAACTCGACATAAAAACGTGAAAAACTATTTTCATAAGTCTCGAAAATCAACATTTATTTTTTGCGGCCATACTTCGATCGTTAAAAAAATTCTCTTGCCAGCGGTAGGCGCACTGATTCTTAATTTGGCATTAAAGAATTCCATTCCAGATGCTTTATCTGATGGTTTATTTAATTTTATCTCAAAAATCTATAGTTAGAGCGCTGACCTTCTAGCAAAAGGTTATTAGCCACCTGGTATAAGCTCTGGAACTAAATTTAAATTTCAGGGTAAACTTTACATAGCTACTAAATGTCAAAAAAACATACAGTCAGATTCGCAATCCTCGCCTTATGAAACATATTTTTGAAAAAAACACATTTTACAACGCTTTGGAAGTAAAATAAATGTGTAGTGTAAACTAAACAAATCGATAGCGCAAACCTTACACAACTACTGTCGTCCATTCTGACGTTACATAAAACACTTTGACAAAAATTGTCCTAAATTTAGTCAGCAGTGTAAACTTTACACCGCCTTAGAATGTAAAGAAGCTTTTTCTCTGATGCGTTATTCTATTGTTACTCTGATATTACAATCAACATTTGTGGAAAAATTGTCTCCACAATGACCTGTGGACAAATAAATATCAGATATAAACCACTTTACATCACTGTTTAGTTCGAACAAACGCGCCTAAGTGGTTCATTGCACTCGATTTCCAGTACATTTTTAGGCTTGAGATCATGTCCAGACTGAGAATTGGAGAAGTTGGCAGAAAAAAACATGACAGAAACACGTTTAACACACTCAATTTGTGATTTTACAATTCTTGAAAAGGCTACATTTTAATGTAAATTAATGCAATTTGCTATGAGATAAACTCCTTAGAAAGTACTTTATTTTTATATTTTTTGACCTATCCCGGCTTTTATTTGAAGACAGTGGCGAACAAAAAACGGACTAAAATGATTTTCCACCGTGATTATAAATTACAAAAATCCGAACCTTACTCCTCATCTACATTGTCTAAAAAACTTCGGTTTAGCTCACTTTGTAGCCTTTAAATTGTTGTACGTCTGTATGTGCAAAACTTCTGATCTGCAAACTATTGGAGATATTTACGAATTAAAAAAAGGAAAAAAACATGTTTTTTCGCCCTTTTTACATTCCCTGATTACAAGCTTTATACCTCTGTAAATAACTCAATTTTGCGTTTTTTCAACGCGATATGCTGCGACAGTTGGCCCTCAAGAGGTACTTTATTTGTATTCTATACAATTTATACAGATTCATAAGCGCTGGCAGAGAAATCTTAGACAAAACCTGTTTTTTACAAGATGCACTAGAGTGCAATGTTTAAAGTACTCATCTAGCTCCGTATCGAGTGTACAAAAGTTTTCCGGCAATCAGAAAGGAGCCGTAATACACTTTTATTTCGAAAAATTTCACGTGACTCGTAACCGGACTTTTTGACACACATAAACAAGTCGGAAGCTCGACCTAGGTGTGTTGTTTTCAGCCTCATATTGTTACGCTCTTTGCACCACTATCCAAGAACTATTGCGACATTAAAAAAACAGGAGAAGGTGTTTTAGAGCATTCTTTTTTTTCAAAAATCCTAAACCACTCAAATAGTTTGAGGCGTCAATGCTGAGTACATCACCAGCCTCATAAAAATCACCAAAATTCGCTATATGTTATAAAATTATACAAAAATTTGACACATTCTTTACACAGTCATTATTTTATGTAAATAAAAACCAAAAAACGCCAGTAGCGAATTTTTTCAATTATTTTTTCTATTCCAAAACCGCACATCACGAATTTGTCCCGTTAAAGCTATTGGGAGGGAGTAGACATACGCTGAAGGCTACCTACCCAAGTTAGGAACGATCTAACGCGCTGCCTATAATTAAGTATATTCCACAGTTTAGCAACTTCTTTCATTTGAACGAAGGCAGACAAATTAGTTCGAGAGTTAGTAGAGCCTTACTTCATTTAATGTGTTTTACCTCTAATGATATCCACAGTAGATTTGTAGACAACACCATATTGCTCGCCATTTAAGATTAAACGAACATATAATATGATAAACAAACGTGTTGGGATATATTCATTCTTTTTTGCATAAAGTGACTTCCGCATTATTAAACCTGTCCTCGTGTTTTTCACTTTAATATGTTTATGTTTCTTGCAGAAAAGATCACGTACACTGGTCAAGCAGAGATGAGTTAGATAATTAAATCTAGCGAAAATGACTCTTCGCTGATGTGAGTTGGCCAGATGAATTTTTCTCAAATGGGTCGCTTCGTTCTCCATTTGCAAAAAAATCAGATATAACAAAAACTTAGTATGCTGCTAAATTGTCTTGAGTTAATTTGTCATATTTGTTGATGTATTATATTATTTAAAAATTAGAATCAAAACATAACGACACATTTTGATTTTCTTGCTTTTTACGCCCATTCTGGTCAAGTGTATGGAAGTAAGGATAAGCGAGCACCCTCTCGAAGTTGAGGAAATTTTTAAAGCAGGAGAGTACAGAGGATTTTCCATATTTTCCACTATAATATCCGAATTTTAATTCAATTCAGTAAGATCGATTAAAAATCTTATCTTATAAAACGAAGCGGAATTCCAAGTAAAACTACTAAGAATCGTTTTTTCTGCTACTGACAAATGCATTTCAATTTTGAGTCAGAGCGTTAATTTTCTTTAAGAAATTAGCCAAATCGTGGTTCTGAATTAATCCTGAGATGGTCAAAGTTCATCAACAAGTTGGTAATCGTCGCTGAAAAATTGAGGTCATTCTTGCTTCTCTAACAAATCTCGTTTTCTGCATAATACCTGTGCAGGACGGTGGAGAAGCATAATACGTTTTAGGTCGTTCAAATTATAATTGTGAAATTCCACGCGAAGCGCCAAGTCTTTTGCGATCATTCTCATGTTTCAATTCAAAAGGGTCACTTTCCCACGATACTCCTGCATACGAGCCTCAGCTCTATGTTAGGGTAAAAATAGGAACTGTGTGCTATGCAGGTAAGTCAGTAGGATACTTAATCAGTGACACTGACACACAAAATCTCTAACATAAAAATCATTCATGACAATGCGATGGAAGAATAGAAAAGCTGTGGGGAATGATTGACAGATATCTAAGCTTTATGCTGAAGACACAAGTCGCTAATTTGGAGCGCAGTGAAATAATCTCCTCATACCTACTTATTTTCCGATCAGAATAAAAATTCATGAGAGTGCCTTTCAAAAAATACCTAACAACAAAAAGTGCAAAAGTTTCTGCATCGGTATAACCTCTATACATCAGAAATGTCTGGAAATAGTCAACTTGCTTATAGAGCGAAAAATTATTGAGCACAAAGTGCCTCAAAAATCAAATTAGTCAATAATTATCGGCGCCACAAAGGGACGTCTATTTCGACTCTTTGTTCTAAACAAGTGCCACAGCACACCGTCTTGCAGCAGCATAGCTGAAATGTCAACATTTGTGACCCCTCTCACCCCGTCCCTCCTCGTGTTAATCCAATAGAAACCTTCCTGAATAAATCTCATTTTCCGCATAAAACCAGTTCAAAACATAAGAAATAAATGCAAAATACGCTCAAGACAGCATAAAAGCTAAAAATGGAGCGTTAAAACAGCCACTTGCAACTAAAGAGACTGTAATTATAATTTAGCCGTAAATGTTTTGCGTTTTTTGGCTAAAAACGCTGATGGGGAGTCAAAGAGAAAATCATGTTCATTTCATTTTGGGGCACGAGCCCCCCTATCCCCCATGGATACAAGCCTGCTTCCCTTACTGGCTTGGCTCCTCCACTCACGTTGCTCGATGCGAGACCAGAGTGTACGCGACGTTCCAATACAGTACGAAAGAATTTAAGTATTGCTATTGCGATAAATCATACCACTTGCTCAAACTGTTTTCGAACGCCCAATTACACTAACTTTTCGCTCCAACGTGGAATTTTATTTCAATAAAATTGCAGTGAAATTTAGTTTTTCTTTCGCAGATTACTGAACAAATATTAAACTTTTGCGTTATTTCACCGATTTTTTAAAAAGTGTTGGCGGGTGTCACTGTCAGAAAAAAACGAATTTGAGTGGCTGTTTCGACTTGAGGGCCCATCTCAGCAGCTCTATGTAGCAATGGTGTAAGTAGTAGTTGCAAAAGTAGATGCATCGATGAGCATTGATGTTTTTGGTACCCATCAGATGGCGAACACATTGACCACACTTCGATACCCTTTAAACTAATCGAATGTTCTTTTTCAGCTTTTCGACAATTGTTTTCCCAGCATTTTTTGCCACGGAAATATTGATTGCAAAGATTGCGTAGCATCAGCTGCTTAACACTCAAGGGTTAAATACTTCATGCATTCAATGTGCACATATTCTTGTACCGATGCATTGCATTTGTAGTTTGGGTATAGCCGCTTGATATTTTGCATTGCGCACGACTAATCGATATTTCAGAAAAATCTGAATTAATCCTAGCATGAGCAAAAAACTTCGCATCTATCACTATTGGAATGTACTAGTACTTGCGATTGTCAACACCGGTTGTCAAATGTAACGAATATAATGAGTTTGACCTACTCATATACTACATAATTTTAAATCATTGGCGTATCTGGGATTTTTGTAAGGAGGAGGGGGCGGTCGGTACCTCATCTTTTTCCAAAACCGTCAAAAATAAGTTTTAAAACCCGCTAATCCTGTGCAGAATAACGTTTTTTGCTGTTTTATATAGTTTATTTTTGCTTGAAATGGTTTATGGTTTAAAACTGTCGCAAAAGATTTCACAATTTCAGCATTTAGTGCATAACGCTGATTTTTTAGAACTTATGGTAAAAAATGGATAAAAATTACAAAAATATTGCTTCTAGATCCAGAAAGTGATTAAGTGTAATTAATAGGTCTTTAATTTGAGAAATTATGATGTCGGTGACTAGAAATTGTTGCAAAGTGCCCATCCTTTATTTCGCCAAACGTTATTCACGTTTTCTAACAATAGCAGCTATTCAGAATTGCAAAAATAATCATGAGTGCATTAGGTTCAACTTTTAAAAGAGAAAATAGACAAAGTTAACCCGGGCAATTCAACTCTTTCATTCAAACGTGCCAATTAAAATAGGAACGAAATAAGGCTAGATTATTCTGCCCGAAACTGGCGCTCTATAAGTAGATGACATGGCATGCAGAAAGAAGTCCTGGCCACCCCAACAGATTTCTGTAGACCCAGAATTCTAGGCTGAATCTGATCCTGGGGGGCACGCCGTCAGTTTGACCGGAGCGACTCGAGCAAACAAATTAGCGACCCGAGCGCTCACTTAAGTAAACAAAAGTGCGCAATCAATTACGCTGGGGCTGACCTCGTTGGTCGACCAATCATGCGTCTGGTACTTACAGTAATGCGCCCGACATGCGCCCGACTAGTAGATCATTTTTCAAACACAATTTTTTGTACAGAGCGATAATCAAATTTTGTAGTTTAGTTTTTCGAGCTCATCGCGAAAAATGGAGCAAGAAAATATATAATATTACAACATTTCATTCAATCTGGAAACAATTGACTTATTTTAAATTTTTAGAGCACTTGACACAAAGTTTGTCCATAAAAGTTGAATATTTCAAAATAATACTAAGCCAACAGCATCAACATGAAAAACTACCACGATTTGTCAACGAACATTTTACATAGAAGCAAACGCATCGCAAAAATCCTTGAACAATCGCTCCTACGCGGATCAAGACAGACTGTTGGAGAGGATACAATCTGGACGGGCTCGAACTATGCTCACGATACTGTCAATCATTCGATCAGTTTCATCAATCCGGCGGACAATTCGACCCATACCCAGAACATCGAAGCTTCAATGGTCTAAGGCTAAACGGGACCTTAGACGAACGGTTGGACTAATGAATGCGGCGACTTAGGAAGGGTTTCTAGTCCGAATTATTCTGGCGCAGCAAGTTTGATTCGATGGTGCGATTGTTCAACGATTTTTGCGATGCGTGTGCTTCTATGTATAATGTTTGTTGACAAATCGTGGTAGTATTTCATGTTGACGCTGTTGACTTAGTATTATTTTGAAATATTCAACTTTTATGGACAAAATAAATGTCAAGTGCTCTCAAAATTTAAAATACGTCAACTTTTCCAGAGTGAATGAAATGTTGTAATATTAGATATTTTCTTGCTCCATTTTTCACGATGAGCTCGAAAAACTGAACTATAAAATTTAATTTTCGCTCTGTAACAGAAATAGTGTGAAAAAAATGCTTCCCTACTCGGGCGCATTAATATAGGTACGAGACGCATAATTGATTGACTGACGAGGTCAGCCCAGCATAATTAATTGCGCACTTTTGTTTACTCAAGTGAGCGCTCGGGTCGCTAATTTGCTTGCTCGAGTCGCTCCCGTCAGAACTAGCGCGTTGCCCTCAGGATCGGATTCAGCCAAATTTTATTTTTAGTAACATTTTTGGCAATTTGCTCATTCTCACCGCCATAATTTTCTCGCTGCCCAGGTATGTTTCCTACCCCCTTGCTGTGTGCGCGCAAGACTGACAGACAAAAGCTATAAATCTTATTATCACCTTGGGCGCAACTACTATGATTCTCTTACGTATATTACTAACCAAAGGCAATTAAGTGTTCAGAGTGTGCATATAAGTTATTCCTAAGGCTGCTAGTAACCTCTGCAGTTGATCTACAAAGTGATTGCGTCATCATTAGGAAAATCATCAAAAACGGAATTTATTAATTGATTTCAATACAATGTTTGTTGCCATGCACATGGCATAGAGCCTTCAAATAAGATTAAATGCCAATAGAGTTATTTTCTTGGTTCACCAATATGATGTATGATTTCAAAATCACATTCTTTATAAATTTTTCCAATATGGAAGAGAATTTTGTCCCTAAAGCTGAAAATTGCACTTCAAAACCCACAAGCATTAGGAAAAAGATTAAATTTACGTCATTCAAAAATTTATTATCTATCTGGAAAAGTCTAAACAATCTTCTATAATGAGAAACTTTCTTCCAAAGTTTCAAGGAGAACGCTCCATCCAGCAAATAACGTTACTTATTCGAAATGTTCTCTGATCATATCTAAAGCCGTTTTATATGGCATCAATATAAAGGAATTCATGGAATAACGTCTAAAATCCTTATTTCGGAACTGGAAAAATAGAATAAAAGTACTGAGTATGAAGCAAAACCCGACGAGTTGCCGATTCTTTTATACAACGATTCAAGAATTAAAGGAACTTCGACTGGGCTTTCTCTAGTTCCATTGTTTCAAATCTTAGATAAGCATAAACCAGAGTACCCACCCTAGAAGATAAAATACTCCCAGAATTCAGTTTTAAAATTTTTTTGTTTGTTTGAAATTTTCAATGTCAATAGATTATGTTCGATGACAAACGTTTAGAAATGGTATTTTTTCGTCATACCATCATTTTAAAGGAAATTTTTTGACCTTTGAAAAAATCTTGCACGGCTGCAGAACTTTCGTGCCGCCCACCTATGTTTTCAAGACTTAAAATGACAGTTTTCTTGCAATATCGCCATTAATCAAAATCTTTCTTGATAACTAATCCTCAGAGGTGATGATATTTTAATTTAAGATTTTCATGAAATTCCTATATCAGTTAATTACCGCTGGACTTAAAGCGGAAGAAGTTAGGAACGGTATTAATGCTGTTTGCATTATCGTTTGTGTTTCGTACTGGATCCTACTACTGATCACTCTGGTATGTACGTCAGCAAAGGCATACACAGTTTATAAGGGGAAGGGTTTAAAAAATAGTCGACTTTCATTTCGTGGAAGGTACGTAAAATTTAAAAAATTTTTATTGTTCCTGATGATGCTCTATCCTTGAAAGCTAGAAACATTAATATTTTTAGAAAGAATTATCGATCTTTTGCATGCGTCATAATTTTGACCTTGTATTTCTTAAATTATAAAATTTTCAATCCTTTGCCTGTATCAGAAAGTTGCACATTTAGTCCTATAGAAAAATTTACACAACTGGTTTTGCTGGAGCACTTCGAAAGCATATTGCTCAATACACTTTGTTGTCGTCAATTTTTCTCAAAATCTAGCCTGCTAGTGTACTAATAAATAATCTGTTTCCGACATTAATAACTAAATCAAAAACAATTATTCAAAAGGCCGCTTAATAACGTTACGCAGCATATGCATGCAAGCAATTCATTCCCTAGTATCAAGAAAAGACCTATAAAAGCATATAAAATACATGATTACTTTTCGTCTGTTCGTTATACTGAACAAAATGATAAAAATTTTTTAGCTTACCTTGTCAAGTATGTATGCATTTTCATTGAGTTTTAATTATGGACCTGAAGAATACAACAGAACCCATATATTAAAATTTCACTCAGACCAGCAAGTGTCATTGAATGCAATTCTTTAAGGAACAAACTATCAGTCGTTGCAATCTTGCTTTGTCTTTTTTTCGGGAATGTGACAATAGAACTGAAAATTAGAAGCAGCAAGAAGCGATGCTGTGGAAAATTTTTCTGAAGTTGAATTATTACAGCTGCTTCAGCTTAATAAAGCTAAAACAATCAGAATCTGTCGTTTCCGTTTTAGTGACGACAAGAAATTCAAGGTTTGTTGTAACATATTGCAATGGGGTGTCGGTGTCTCTAAAGCAAATTAGAAAGATCAAAATTGCATTTTGTCCTTAATTAATTTTGTCACCCTTTGTGACCCGTGAGAGTTTTTGATCTAGCAGAAAGAATTAACACATTAGGGTGGGGGGGGTGCAAGATTTTTCAAAGGTCAAAAAATGGCCTTAAAAGTCGTGGTATGGCATAAAAACACCATTTTTCGACGTTTCTCATTTTTCGACGTTTTCTCATTGGCATCAAAAAATTACGAAAAAAACGAAAAAATTTTCAAAAACTGAATTCCTGGGGGGAAGGAGTATTTTGATTTCTGGGGGTGGGGATATTTTGGTTTCTCGGTAGGGTAGTGCATATCCCTAAAATCCCTCTACGCCCAGGTGTGGTTATTCCATATGTAGTTCTACTGTGTTGCAATTGCCGTTAAATTTATTCGTAAGAGTAAAAGCGAATGTACTTAAGAGCTACGCTGATAAAGGCATTTAAATCTGAAATTGAAATATCTTTGTTTTGTGTTTTCTGCATACTTTTGACAAAAAGATAATGACATCTTCGCTTGTAAGAGCTTATCAAAGCAATTTCAGATATAAGACACGCTGATTTCAGCTCACAATAAAGATATCGATTAAAAAATTTTTGAGAAATATTTAAATCTATACAATTTACTAAGAAAAAACAAGTAAAATTGAAGTATTTTCCAATATGGCTGCCTCCATGAAGGCTAGATTTAAAAACATAAATTATTAAGTAAATTAACCAAGCAGGTAAATATTCAAAAAGCTTTTGGAGTCTCTCAGGTTAGCCTAAAATTAAATAATATTAAATGCACAACCAATTATTGCATGGTTCATTAAGGCAGCCATATTGGAAAAAATTAAATTGAGATTGCAGAAGGAATAATTAAGAAACGGAGAAACACAAAAACGTCTATAGTTTAGAGCACAAAAATATGTGACTATGTTGCTACTTTTTGAAATGAAGTACAAAATAAGTGAAAAGTGGTCACCATGCGAAACGACGGTCTTTTATGCATGACATACTGAAGCCAAAAGCTGTAAAGATTATTTCAGCGAAATACTTTTACTTAAAGACCATTTATTTAAAACAATTTATCGCTTTGAAATCCGTGCAGTGGTTGTTAAATTAATCCTGAATGGTTATTTCAGTGAAAGTAATCTTCAGTGGACAAAGGGTGTACAATCTTTTAGATATACTGTTCTTACATCATATCATCTGTCTTACAACAGTCTTTTTGAGAGCCTAATAAAATTTGATCAATTAAACATAAGTAGTTAAGCCTGTCTCCCTAGTGTGCAACACAAAGTATAGCCTGTGCTTAAGCATAGGCAATGTTAAAGCATAGTCCTGTGTTGAAGCATAGGCTACATATGTTTTGTGTTGCGATCTAGGGGATGACGTCACATCATAGTTAACCTCAACTATGGGGTATACTGGAGACTATTTTAAATTTGCGGATCAAGTCAACCAGGCATACTTTACACTACAGCAAGAGTACCTATTTAATGCAGGGGGATATACGAAAAAATGGGGGAATCTATCAGAATTTTATTTTTGGGGGGATAACTATGAACACCGCTTACCATACTAAATGCGTACAATATTCTAACTTGGGTATCACTTGACCACTTTACACTTTACACTCGAGTAGTTTACACCATACCATAAAACCGCTATAAATCATGAACCAATGGCCGGATTGAGCTGAAATGTTCAGAATATAAAGACTACATGCCAAAAATAATGTGTATGGAAAATCGTGTACCGGCTTACTGTAGCTATGTTATAACACGTATTTTTTGAACCAATGGCCGGATTGAGCTGAAATTTTCAATATGTAAAGACTACATGCCAAAAATAACGTATATGGAAAATCGTGCACCGGCTTACTGTAGCTATGTTATAACACGTATTTTTTGAACCAATGGCCGGATTGAGCTCAAATTTGAGAAACAGCATATACGCGAGTCACAAATTCTTTACACATTGTCTTACTGTAGGTATACTGTAGCTTTCTGGATTTTCTATATCTCACGAACTAACAGTCAAATAAAGCTGAAATTCAATAAATTAGATGTATATGAGTCAAAAATAACGTACGCAAAATATAGTGGATGGGGTTACTGTAGGTATGCTACAACACGTATCTTTTAATTCGCCGAGCTGGAAATTTGAGAGAATTAACAAACACGATAGAACAGTGCACCAGAACTACTATAGGCAACATTTAGTAACCCATAGTGTGGAAAAGGTGGTTGTGAAAAAGGTTACAAAGGGTCCACAGTCTCGCACAGATCTTCCCCAACCTAAAGCTAGAGGATCACTCTGTAGACTGCAGATCTTTTGTATGAACACACTGAAAACGTGCATAATACTTAATAAGATTATGAGACAATAAAACATGAAGATACGGGTTTAACGAAAAAATCAGACATTTTTTTTGTAGAAATTTGGAAATTATTTTGTAAAATTTGAAAACTTTTTTGTAAAATTTGGAAATCTTTTTTGTAAAATTTGGAAATTATTTTGTAAAATTTGGAAACTTTTTTGTAAAATTTGGAAACTTTTTGTAAAATTTGGAAACTTTTTTGTAAAGTTTGGAAACTTTTTGTACGTGCTAAAAGTTTGGAAACTTTTTTGTAAAATTTGGAAACTTTTTTGTAAAATTTGGAAATTTTTTTGTAAAATTTGGAAACTTTCTGTAAGTTTATAAAATTTCTTTCAAAGTTATGAGAAATTCCAAGCACAAACCGGAATTCCTCTTGTAGAAATCAAAAAGTTTCTTGCAGAGTTTGGAATTTTCTTGCAGAATTTGTGTATTCTTGGATTGTTTCTGAAAATCATTGAGAAATCTGGGGATACGGAGGAGCTTTTGTGAACTTTGAGAAATCTAAAAACAATTTTCTCATCCGAACATGGAAAACTTGCAAGATTTGGTAATCTATCATTAGAAAATGAAATTAAGGAGGTAAAGGTTGAACAACTTTAATAAATATGAAACAAATTGTCCTGTATATTCTTGCAAATGAACAAAATATATAGTCCTCTTGTTACGGCTATGTACTACTTTGACCACGATCAAAAACTACCCTTTCTTTACAACAAATCTATGTAGTTTTGGCTAACATAGAGGCCGAAATTTCCTATTTTTAACACAGTTTTGTGCCAAATATGGCTCAAAACATGGGAAATTCTTAACGCAAAAGCCACATATCCGTATATGGAATGCATCTTTCTGTATGTGCGAAGGATTTTACCTTTATGCGACTATTTTGCTGGCCAAAACATACATTTTGTACTGATTTTTCAACAAGTCTCGGCTAAAAACATGTGCGTTTGCTTAAGAAAATAAAAATAAACATAGAAAATAAGCATATTTTTGATAGCAATAAAACATGACCAGTTTCTGATAGTAGGGATAGCCACCTTTTCTGTGTCCAAAGCATGAAAATAAAGAAAATGTACATGCATTTGTAGGAAATTTTGAATTTTTCGCAGTTTTCGAGTGGTTCCACTCCATTGCACAAAATAGTACTTGTTATTAAAACTCAGAATTTCCCCGCACAGAAAGGTAAACTTTTGCACCCAGCGGAAGTTCTCTAGGAAAAAAGAATCAAAAATTTATGCTAAAATAGATATCATGTATAGCACCGACATAGCAAAAGGCAGATAACTGTGTGTTTTAAGAATCATTCTGAACATTTTGGGAAAAGTTTGGTCTCCATGTGCACAGTAGTTAAGGGTTGAGACACATTTTCAGGTAGAAATGATGTGAACTTTCAAGCAAGAAACAGGCAAAAATAATGCAAATAGATGCTAAAATGGAAAAATGTCAGTTTTGCTCGGAAAGGTCTTAAGATCAACCAGAAATGGCAACTCAGGTAGATTCTGCACTATTTTTACCCTTCTAGTCAGTTTTTCAGCAATTTCAGCCTTGAAAGGTTTGGAAAATTGACACTTCTTTACACACTTCACCCTCCCAGACCAAGATCTGCTTTGGGCAAATATAATGTATAATTAAGGCCAAAAAGAGACAAATATTGCAGCTTTGTTGGGAAAGTGCTTGAAATCAGCTGAAAACTGCATGTTGAGATAACTTTTCGGTTGTTTTTATGAATTTTAGGGCCATTTGAGTTCTAAAAAGCTCGAAAAATTTACTTTTAGACTGCCTCATCCTCCCAGGCCTCCTGACCAGACACTCACATGAGGGTTTGGGGGTTTTGCCCCAAAAGGGAAGATTTTCTAGGGAAAATGAGGCAAAATAAAAACCAACATTGAATGAAAATTAAAATATTTGTTTAGAAGCATCAAAAACCTAACGGGGCCATTTTATTTCCTAGACTAAGGTCTGTTTCAGTCAAAAATAATGTAAAATCAAGGCCAAAAACGGACAAAAATCATATTTTGTTGCAAAAGTCTTGAAATCAAGCAGAAACTGTCAGTTAAGTTGAAGTTTATGCTATTTTGATGCTCACAGTCAATTTTGTGGCCATTTCAGCCCTAAAAGGCTCAAAGAATTAGCTCTCAAGACTGCAAAATCCTTGCAGGCCTCCTTATCTGACAAGCCTGTGGATTTGGGGTCTAGACCACCTCAGAATGGAAGAAATGGGAATATTCCAGGTCAATTGAGACAAGCTGAGGACTAAAACTGAATGAAAATTGAAGAATATTTCCGAAAATGCCTAAAAGTGATCAGAAACTATGGATTTACATGGTAATAACCTTATTTTAGCGTTTACACCCATTTTTTCGGCCATTATTCCGAAAAAAGCAGAAATTTTGACTCCCAGACCGGTCCTTCTTGCCACCTATGCTCCCAGACCATGGTGTGCAGTGAGGCAAAGGGTAAAACCATGACATAAATCTTACATTTCATATGAAAACACAGACTGTACAGCCAAATCTCTACTTCAGCCCCTGATTTCGCCATTTAAATAACAAATATAAGTGTGATACCTATTTCGAAGATTAATAGTCCAGAGTTCAAAAACCTCTAATCTGAAACATGGGTGATGGGCAGAAAACTGCAAATAAAAAAGCCTGGAAAGTTATGATTTTACACAATATCTCGTATATTTCACAATCAGTCCTTTGCCTCAAAAGGAAGTGAGTATTTTTATGCTCTGCATTTTCAACAATATTGGGCAGAAACCCGCTTTTTTCAATTTCATGTTTTAATTCGCCTTAGTATATCGAAATAACTCACTATTAATGCATCCATATTCTGGAAAAAAGGGAGATTTTAAGTGTGCTAAATCATTGATTATGGCAGAAATATAGCATAGCAACCAAGGAATAATTACATAAATAATTAATTTTACTGATTATTACTTCCAATTTATGTTTGTATTTATATTATACAGATAAAGGTAAGAATGACAGATGTCCAAATAAACATGCTTAGTTAACTAATCTTTATTTTGATAGTTCAAATAGCTATATTATTGACATTGAAGCATTTTAGAATGAAGCTTCTTTTCAATGTTTGTAAATGTTCAAGAAAGAATTACTAGCAAGATAAGACAGCCAGTTGAATTTCCAACAAAACTGATATGGTATCTTCATCCATAAACAACATTCCAAGTCAGAAATAACAAGAGGTATGAAAATATTGTTGTTATTCCATAGCAAGTTTCTGCCTGATCAAATTATCAAGCTCAAGAATATTTGAAACCGATAAATTTCTGGAGACATGGCTTTATGTATCCCATGTTTAAGATTTACAGAAAGGCAGACCATGATTACCTCTCTTAGTATTATAACAAATGTGGTCAAAGTAAATGAATTTATTTTAATTTTTAATATTATCTGCATGTTCATATGCAAAAATATATTTCTTACATAATTAATTGGTCAATTTAAGCATATTTTCAACGAATTTCTCACATAAATATTACTAATTCCAAAATTTTGCACAATTTACTGAAAAATACTTCAAAATGAATATGCCTGATATTGAATAGTAAAATAAATATTCATAAACCATGACAAGTTTCACAAGATTTGTTCGTTAAAATGAAAGAATTTCTATATTCTTGCTCATAAATGAACCTTGTAAAAACATCCCCTCAGTCCAATGGGTCCTTGCATCCAAACAATCTGACACCAACTTTGTGAATACCATTTAGATAATTCATACATTTTCAAGTATTCAGACATACATCTTTGTAAAAGTTTTGTTTACATATAAAAATATGATAAAATAGGAACAAAGTGAGTTACAATGGGGCTTTGAATGATTGGTCTGATTATTTTACCTGAAATATTTCACTGATTAATTCATTTAACACACAGCAGACCAAGGTCTGGGAGCATAGGTGGCAAGAAGGACCGGTCTGGGAGTCAAAATTTCTGCTTCTTTTGGAATAATGGCCGAAAAAATGAGTGTAAACGCTAAAATAAGGTTATTACCATGTAAATCCATAGTTTCTGATCACTTTTAGGCATTTTCGGAAATATTCTTCAATTTTCATTCAGTTTTAGTCCTCAGCTTGTCTCAATTCCCCTGGAAAATTCCCATTTCTTCCATTCTGAGGTGGTCTAGACCCCAAATCCACAGGCTTGTCAGATCAGGAGGCCTGCAAGGATTTTGCAGTCTTGAGAGCTAATTCTTCGAGCCTTTTAGGGCTGAAATGGCCACAAAAATTGACTGTGAGCATCAAAATAGCATAAACTTCAACTTAACTGACAGTTTCTGCTTGATTTCAAGACTTTTGCAACAAAATATGATTTTTGTCTGTTTTTGGCCTTGATTTTACATTATTTTTGACTGAAACAGACCTTAGTCTAGGAAATAAAATGGTCCCGTTAGGTTTTTGATGCTTCTAAACAAATATTTTAATTTTCATTCAATGTTGGTTTTTATTTTGCCTCATTTTCCCTAGAAAATCTTCCCTTTTGGGGCAAAACCCCCAAACCCTCATGTGAGTGTCTGGCCAGGAGGCCTGGGAGGATGAGGCAGTCTAAAAGTAAATTTTTCGAGCTTTTTAGAACTCAAATGGCCCTAAAATTCATAAAAACAACCGAAAAGTTATCTCAACATGCAGTTTTCAGCTGATTTCAAGCACTTTCCCAACAAAGCTGCAATATTTGTCTCTTTTTGGCCTTAATTATACATTATATTTGCCCAAAGCAGATCTTGGTCTGGGAGGGTGAAGTGTGTAAAGAAGTGTCAATTTTCCAAACCTTTCAAGGCTGAAATTGCTGAAAAACTGACTAGAAGGGTAAAAATAGTGCAGAATCTACCTGAGTTGCCATTTCTGGTTGATCTTAAGACCTTTCCGAGCAAAACTGACATTTTTCCATTTTAGCATCTATTTGCATTATTTTTGCCTGTTTCTTGCTTGAAAGTTCACATCATTTCTACCTGAAAATGTGTCTCAACCCTCAACTACTGTGCACATGGAGACCAAACTTTTCCCAAAATGTTCAGAATGATTCTTAAAACACACAGTTATCTGCCTTTTGCTATGTCGGTGCTATACATGATATCTATTTTAGCATAAATTTTTGATTCTTTTTTCCTAGAGAACTTCCGCTGGGTGCAAAAGTTTACCTTTCTGTGCGGGGAAATTCTAGAGTTTTAATAACAAGTACTATTTTGTGCAATGGAGTGGAACCACTCGAAAATTGCGAAAAATTCGAAAATTTCCTACAAATGCATGTACATTTTCTTTATTTTCATGCTTTGGAGACAGAAAAGGTGGCTATCCCTACTATCAGAAACTGGTCATGTTTTATTGCTATCAAAATATGCTTATTTTCTATGTTTATTTTTATTTTCTTAAGCAAACGCACATGTTTTTAGCCGAGACTTGTTGAAAAATCAGTACAAAATGTATGTTTTGGACAGCAAAATAGTCGCATAAAGGTAAAATCCTTCGCACATACAGAAAGATGCATTCCATATACGGATATGTGGCTTTTGCGTTAAGAATTTCCCATGTTTTGAGCCATATTTGGCACAAAACTGTGTTAAAAATAGGAAATTTCGGCCTCTATGTTAGCCAAAACTACATAAATTTGTTGTAAAGAAAGGGTAGTTTTTGATCGTGGTCAAAGTAGCACATAGCCGTAACAAGAGGACTAAATATTTTGTTCATTTGCAAGAATTCTGTTTCATATTTATTAAACTTGCTCAACCTTTACCTCCTTAATTTCATTTTCTAATGATAGATTACCAAATCTTGCAAGTTTTCCATGTTCGGATGAGAAAATTGTTTTTAGATTTCTCAAAGTTCACAAAAGCTCCTCTGTATCCCCAGATTTCTCAATGTTTTTCAGAAACAATCCAAGAATACACAAATTCTGCAAGAAAATTCCAAACTCTGCAAGAAACTTTTTGATTTCTACAAGAGGAATTCCGGTTTGTGCTTGGAATTTCTCATAACTTTGAAAGAAATTTTATAAACTTACAGAAAGTTTCCAAATTTTACAAAAAAATTTCCAAATTTTACAAAAAAGTTTCCAAATTTTACAAAAAAGTTTCCAAACTTTACAAAATAATTTCCAAATTTTACAAAAAAAGTTTCCAAACTTTACAAAAAAGTTTCCAAATTTTACAAAATTCCTATGCTTAAGCACGTAAAAAAGTTTCCAAATTTTACAAAATAATTTCCAAATTTTACAAAAAATTTCCATATTCTTAACAATAAAAAAGTTTCCAAATTTTACAAAATAAGTTTCCAAATTCTACAAAATAATTTCCAAAGTTTACAAAATAAGTTTCCAAATTTTACAAAAAGGTTTCCAAATTCTTACAAAAATATGTCTGATTTTTTCGTTAAACCCGTATCTTCATGTTTTATTGTCTCATAATCTTATTAAGTATTATGCACGTTTTCAGTGTGTTCATACAAAAGATCTGCAGTCTACAGAGTGATCCTCTAGCTTTAGGTTGGGGGAGATCTGTGCGAGACTGTGGACCCTTTGTAACCTTTTTCACAACCACCTTTTCCACACTATGGGTTACTAAATGTTGCCTATAGTAGTTCTGGTGCACTGTTCTATCGTGTTTGTTAATTCTCTCAAATTTCCAGCTCGGCGAATTAAAAGATACGTGTTGTAGCATACCTACAGTAACCCCATCCACTATATTTTGCGTACGTTATTTTTGACTCATATACATCTAATTTATTGAATTTCAGCTTTATTTGACTGTTAGTTCGTGAGATATAGAAAATCCAGAAAGCTACAGTATACCTACAGTAAGACAATGTGTAAAGAATTTGTGACTCGCGTATATGCTGTTTCTCAAATTTGAGCTCAATCCGGCCATTGCTTCAAAAAATACGTGTTATAACATAGCTACAGTAAGCCGGTGCACGATTTTCCATATACGTTATTTTTGGCATGTAGTCTTTACATATTGAAAATTTCAGCTCAATCCGGCCATTGGTTCAAAAAATACGTGTTATAACATAGCTACAGTAAGCCGGTACACGATTTTCCATACACATTATTTTTGGCATGTAGTCTTTATATTCTGAACATTTCAGCTCAATCCGGCCATTGGTTCATGATTTATAGCGGTTTTATGGTATGGTGTAAACTACTCGAGTGTAAAGTGTAAAGTGGTCAAGTGATACCCAAGTTAGAATATTGTACGCATTTAGTATGGTAAGCGGTGTTCATAGTTATCCCCCAAAGATAAAATTCTGATAGATTCCCCCATTTTTCGTATATCCCCCTGCATTAAATAGGTACTCTTGCTGTAGTGTAAAGTATGCCTGGTTGACTTGATCCGCAAATTTAAAATAATCTCCAGTATACCCAATAGTTCAGGTCAACCATGATGTGACGTCAACCCCTAGATCGCAACACAAAACATATGTAGCCTATGCTTCAACACAGGACTATGCTTTAACATTGCCTATGCTTAAGCACAGGCTATACTTTGTGTTGCACACTAGGGAGACAGGCTTAACTACTAACATACTTGTTTTACAATAGCTGGGGAGTGGATCAAAAGTCAAAGGCATGAATGCGTCAAATTCGAAAATTTGTGTGAAACCGCCGCTTGAAGGGTGCACTTTTTCGCGAAATTTAAGTTAGAATGTGTTTTTTGTAATGCGGTTCGACCTTTATTTGCCATTAAAATTTAATGATCGACTTAGCAGTTAAATTTCCGGCTTGGCTAAATGCGCATAGTTAAAATATACACTAGGCCATTTCACTTTATCATGAAAACTAATATTTTCTGAAACAGAGACATTTTCCCTGTAGCATGCTTTGACCAAAGCAGCTGACTCAACACTTTTTGTGTGTAATTTATCTGAAAAATCGTAAAATTTTCAAGGTCGGCCTTTAATAATTATATTATCTTAAAAATCGAGCCGTCTTCTTAAGCCGAGCTGCTTTTGCACGCGTACAAGTAATTTTGGGATCTAGGGAATTCTTAAACTCCGCACAAAAATTTTAACGCCTTTTTTTAATTTTTAGTGATCTTTCAATGCCAACGGATAGAATTGAATGAAAGCGCTTGAAAAATAGTGCATTTTTGTCTAGACATGAATATATTGGCTCTCGTTGGCGTTTACAAATATTTTTCACCTTATTCCGAGACTTTGGGCTTTGTTTACTTTGCGATTGATGACGCGTAGGTTTGTTTTTTCTAATCGTACAAACATTCGACGGGATACAAAGCAAGATGACGTTTTTCGCCAATCACGGTAATATTGACCCTAAAAAACATTACTGGTTTTCTTAAAGAATAAACTTTTATGCTAGTGGTTTTATATCATTTAATAAGGTACACGTCCCTGCTAGACAAACCATATTTAGTATATTTTATTCAATTTACTTTCGTCGTGCGTTGGTCAGTAATATAGCCGTGGTTAATGTGGGAGAAGAGGACGGTCGCCCAGGGCGCGCTAAAAATAGGGGACTGCTTAAAAATTTAAGCGAATCGGGAATCAGAACCTATTTTGCGTCCCTAATGTGGCAAATCATATTGACGAAAATGTTATTTATGACATAATTCTTAAATTTAGGGCTATTAAAGCTGAATAATCAGATTTAAATCAATTAACCTTCATATACTACCGTGCACATGTAATAGTTTTATAACCATATGGTAATTTTGACTTGACCATATTTTACCTGAGGTTCGCAATAGTATTTCTTAAAGCTACATTTACATCATGTATATATTCTATGATTTTCTGGTGTAAACCTCAGTATACTAATTTTAACGTTATAAATATTTTTTAGGAGAAATCGAAAAAACGTACGGCGCCTTCTGCTGGTTGAGTAATGGCGTTTTGTTTTGCTTTGCTTTTTCGTTTTTTGTGACAAAATATGAGTTAAAATTATTTTAAGATTTAGAACTGTTTTTCTTCGATCAGTCCTTAGATGCGACCTGCTTCTTATTCTATCAAGTATAGTAAGCTCATTGGCGCTTTTGCCGAAACTAGCATGAAGTCGCACTACTTCTGACGGCTTTTACACAGATATGAAAAACTTTGCTGCACGCAAACTGTCAAAGAGTCTTTTTACAGTTTTTAAAAAATGGTCGGGTGAATTTCCATTTCGAAATAAAAAATATAGATCATCCTGTTGAGTCGATATTATTTCCGATATGCATCTTATCCGATGGTTCACATAATTTTACTGATTGATAGCTAATCTTGCAGCTCAAAAAGCCAAAAAATAGTGCCTAATATCTTTGTTCTTAATTTATACTTGAAGAAAAAATTTCAAATGTTTTATGTAGGTATGCTTGTTTACGATGCAAATTTTTTATTAATTCCTTCAAAAGTACTTAGATTTGTAGAAATTGAACCTTTGAAGGCCGCTTGAAGCAGTTTCGCTCAGAGCCGCTAGTGCACTAAGCACGCCCACATCTTCACACTTTGGAGTGAGGCGTTGGGGGTATGCATCCCCCTGGAAACCAGAACCCCCTCCCTAGAAATCAAAATATCCCCCAGATTTTAATTTTCGAAATTTTTTGTAATTTTTTCGCAATTTTTTTTATGTCAATGGATAGTGCTCAATGAGAAACGTTAAAAAATTGTGTTTTTTCGCCATACTACCATTTTTAAGGCCATTTTTCGACCTTTGAAAAATCTTGCACCCCCCAGAATTTTGGTGCTGCCCGCGTATGAGCACGAACCTACAGTGGAATGTACATATTACATGTGCAGACATTTCTTTGCGTGACTTTATTGCAAAAGTAATCAGCTCATCGGTCTTATACCATTTGAGCCAATTAAGGATGAGTATTTCCGATTCAATGTTATTTAAGGAAGTGCCAGATATTACAAAACGCGAGATTCTATGACATTCTATCTTAATATTGCGAATTTTTCGTAATACTGTTTTGAAAGAATAGCAGGTTCATAAGTGAGAAGGGCATAAAATTGTACTTTCTCAATCTTTGTATATATCTTGATTTTTGAATCAAATTAAAAAAATTATAATACAATGTTTATGCAGATTCTACATAGTGTTTGCGTCAAGCTCTTAATGCTACCAGGCGCAGATTTAGAGAGGGCGGCCGCTTCCCCCTCCAACGTCAAAAAAATATTGTGTGTATTTGTTGATGATTATATCAACTTTTCATGACGATTTTTCGAATTCCTTCAGCGCATCTTTTTATAAAGGAATATGAAATTATTGTTGCTTCTTCCCTTTGTATCCTTGTTTGCGTGGATTTATTGCGCAGACAACTCCACACCAGAAGCAAAATCAGGTGAGAGGTTCAAATCGAAAGAGAAATCCAGTAAAGAGTCGAAATCAAACGAGAAATCCAGTGAAAAATCCAAATCAAATGAGAAATCTAGTGGTAAGGAGTCTCGTTGATTTTGCATTCCATTAAGATAAAGTTTCTATGAACTTTTAATATTTTTATGATTTATATAATTATAAAAATTATTATAACTAATGATTCTGTAATCAATTCATAAATTATAATTTCTGCTAATGTGCTACTCAAAGTTTTTCCGAAGGAACCTTCGATAAAGATTCTATGAAAAAAATTAAATTTTAAAACACGTGACTATAGATATCTAAAATGGCCAGCTGTGCCTTGAGCCGATATTAGTGTATTACGAGGACAGTTTCCAAGAACTGTGAACAGTGCACAGCCCGTAGATGCAGTACACACATAGATTCAATTAATGTTAGGTACCACATGTGGGCGTGGGACAGGTGGTACACACCCTTCAGAATGCAAAATCTCCCCCACCGAATAAAATATCCTCCAGAATTCAATTTTTTTGTGTTTTCGCGATTTTTGATGTTAATGGATAGTGCCCGATAAGAAACGTTTAAAATGGTGGTTTCTCGCCGTATCATTATTTTTGAGACCATTTTTGACCTTTGAAAAATCTTACAATCCCTCGAAACCCCCCAGAATTTATGCTGTCCACCTATGGAAGGTCTCATTGGTGCTCGCATACATAATAATGAGCTAGTACTAACCTACAATACTTTAAACAGCTATTGTAAGGTTTCGTTGATATCGTCATTCGAGGGATGTAAAGTTAAAGTCAGGTACATCAATACTAGCTTCAGCAATAAATTACCATATTACCATATTATTATAGCTGTGCACGTACTCCACTGCGAATCTGTACGCTGATCACACTTTTTAGAACTGTGCACGTAATACACTTATACCCCTTCAGTCAAAATAATCAAGATCTCCAGGACGATTGTTGATTTCTGAAAATAAGGCTAGCCATTTGTGAGATCTATCCTCTACTCACTTTGCTTCTATCTTCAAATATATTAAAGACCCATTTTTATTAAGACTGCTTTCTGCGCATTGTTCTCAAAGAATGACTACTTGAAATTATGGTAGCTAGTGCTACTAAGATACATATTTTTTGGTGAATTGTTCTGACGAGAAAATAGAATGTTTTTCGAAAGGGATTAAAATTATAATTTGCCAAATAGCTACGGCGACCCAGAGAATTGTTGGTTTCGTACGACGCGCTTTTTACGCGTTTTAGCAAACATTTTCTGTAAAGTGCCAAATTTTTGGTGACTGGCGCGATGCACTAATTTTTTAAGTATAGTTTGTTCAATCCACTCAACATTTTTATATGTTTTCAAACTTTCGTGTTTTTGTAGAAAAGCGAGCATGGGCCGAAATATTAGAAAGTGTTTCTGACGTGTACCCGCCATCGCTTTTAAGCCCAAAAATGACATATTTGAAAAATTTTATGAGGCCGGTGTCACACCTTAAAGTGACCGGCACCTTAAAGTGTCCGGCCGGACACTTTAAGGTACCTTAAAGTGTCCGGGTTTACCTTAAAGTGTCCGGGCCACAATAATGTGCTTAAAAGCGAGAAAAAAATGTATTTAAACATTGGGACAGAGTGGGCATCATACGTAGACGTTAAAGGATAGGGTAACCCCCTAAAATCCAAAGTCTCTCCCAATCGGTAGATCCGTAGAATTGAATAATTTAGCGTTTTTTGCACATATGCTCCATCTGACTGCCAGAATTTGGCCCACTGTCCATGTAAAGTAGCAGGCATTTAACAGCCCAACGCGTTGGTTGGGGGTTCGCCGATCATTAGGGGAATGCGCGAACTTCAATTTTTATTCAAAAATTGAAAGAATGCACCTAAAGTCGCTAAAAATCGCAAGGTTTTGCACAAAATTGGGGAGAGAGGAATAAACAATTCACATTTATATTTTTACATTTACGACTTTGGTTATTGGAATCTTCACCCCCTTGTTACATGTATGGATGGTAGCATGGTAGGGAATATATAAAATGAAGTCTTAGCATGTCTTTTTAGAATCATGAGTGAATTCTGTACCGTGTGCTGTTTAAATTCCCAACATTTATGACCAGTAGCGGAACCAGGATTTTCCTAAGGGGGGGGGGGCGGTACCCCTAAGGGGGGGCGGAACCCTGACTTTGGCGGAAACATTAGTCGTTTTAAGCCGAAAATCGCTAAAAATCGCTTAAAAATCCTTAATTTTGCGCAGTATTTTGGACCAATGGGGGGGGGCAGCCGCCCCGTTAAATCCGCCCCTGTTTATAACTGAAATTCGTGAATATCGTCGATTGTTCCTCACGAAAGGTATTTTTATAATCGATTTTATCTCCAAGTTCGCTAAACGACGCCACTGACGATGCAACGAATTCTTTGTAATGCATCGGCTTGCTCGTATTTATTTACCTCAATACATTGTACAAGGTAGGCATAAACGTATATACATGCCTACTTACCTAATTGTACAGCGAGTGATATGCGTGGGTGTATATGCGCACGTATAATCAGCATAACCCGGACACTTTAAGGCTGAGCCGGACACTTTAAGGTGCCTTAAAATGTCCGGCCGGACACTTTAAGGCACGGACACTTTAAGGTGCGACACCGGCAACACCCGCCTCCCTCCATGATTCCTATGCTCTCCATGTACACATATTCCTAAAACTAAAACACAATCGCGTCAATTTTTATTCAACAAATCTGCAGCCGAAAAATATATTCAATGTAGAAAATTTAGCTGATTTTGTCGTTCTTTCAATGAGCTTAATATACGCTTCGTGCATTTACAATGACTTACACAATCGTTTTTTAGACAATAAATACGCTTCTGCAAACAATTTTTATTCAGAAGAAGAGACATGTCCCATAAATGAAGAACTTAAGCCATGCAGTCCCTGGTGTGATTTGCTGTGCAGTGATGTAATATCAGGTCAGCCGCAGAATTGCCCAAAAATAAAGTGCGGCCCACCGCCGGTTTGCGCATGCATTGATGGATATGCACGCAACTATGACCGCATGTGTGTACCAGCAAAACAATGCTATAGATTCACCAGGGGCACAACGGAAAAGACTAAATAATCGTAAATATATATAATTAAGCAGTAATACTAATAATTAATACTGATGTGGATAATTATGAACGATTGATGTAAATTTATCATGCATCAAATTTTTGTTCGAAATAAAAAAATTCAACATCTGTAATTAAAGTTGCAACGATCACTTGTGAACACGTCATTTTTCTCAGTACAGGAATAGGTTTTATGCGAAGCTATAACCTCAGCAATAGGTTTTATGCGAAGCCCTAACCTTAGGAATCACAAACCTTTTCTATAAAAAATGAAAAATCATAGGTTATCAAACGTCCATGTTATTTAAATAATGTCAATTTTTAAAACGCATTGTTATCATTAAATTTTTGTTCTTTGTTTTAATATTCTAGCAGAGAATTGTGTTCCATAACCAAAAAGAAATTAAAACCTCATTGTAATTTATGTTAAGATGAAAAAGTATTTCTCCTGATTTGACACTGATGTGGAACCACCGACCACAAACCAAGCATTTATAATTATCAGACTGCTATGCTCTCATTCAAATTTGTTTTATTAATCAAAGTGCAAATCGCATTCTCTGCTATTCACATTCAAAAGTAAATAACTACATACACAAATGTATTTATGGCTGTGTGCATAAACGACTCAAAAGCGCTTGTCAAGCCTATCTGGAAATAGGGTAGAGCAAAATGCTTAAATAAAACGAAGAAACAAGTATGAAACAAGTAGCGGGGAAAAATGGTTCAATAGAACAAAAAAGACGAATTCACTTAGAAATACGGATTATTAAGGATAAGAAAGAAGGGGACAAGAAAAGGTCACCTAAGTGCGTGAAAAATCATTAGGATACGCGACATTTATTATGCGGACTGCAGGAGGAAGTTGTGATATAGTTTGCGAAGTGAATGAGGCATCACTTAATTCTTAAGAAGAACTCATTAATCAAAACTTAAAATGTAAAAGTATGTAAATAAAGTACGGAAATTTTTTTTCATATGTAAACGAATGCAACTCTGAACGACCGATGTAATAAAAAACAGCAAATAATTGTCACAATGCACTATGTGGCTCGAATAAGCCTGCACTTTAATAAACAGGGTGGCGCAAAAATAATAAGCGAAATAACTTTGTGCAAAAAAATGCATTAGTGCATAATGATAGTACGGAAATTTAAATAATTTACATAGGACTTAAAAGCAGGAGAAAATGAACATCAGCATGCTGTATTATACATGCAACTTTAAAGTCATAAATGACAGCATGATGTCAGTATCATAATTTATCCTTTGACCCATTAAGAATTAAGTGAATGTTGTTTACATGAGTATATTGTCAGTAAAATGCGATGCTGACATCCAACTAAATAGCTTATATTTAGCACAGGTCTAAGTTTTCTTCTTAGCTCTTCAGCTGTGTTGGGAGACGCCGTTTTAGGAATTTCTGTAATTATTCTAAGACAGTAACAATGTTGATACAGTGGTCATGTTGGAACATTCTCGATGTTTTGGGAGGACGTCTTCTCTTTTGAAGACCGCAATTTTATATTTCGATTTTTATGTTGCTTAGAGGCAGTCCGATTTTCAGCAGATTCTTAAATCTTTTGTGCGCATAGATAATTTTTCGTTCTCCCCTTCTTTTGTGTCCTTCATAATCCATATTTTTAAATACATTTGTCTTTTTCATTTCACAAAAGCATTTTTCCTTGCTAGTACTACTTTTTACAAGTTTATTCTGTTTAAATCAATCAGTAAGGTTAATGAGGTTTCAACAGAACAACCCGCTGAATGGAATGCAACAGTCATACAAGGCCCAAAACAAGATTTTTCTTCAATGTCAATCCGCATAGCAAACAACAATTCTTATTTTATTCGAATCCTGATATTGTGAACAGCAGGTTACAAAATTACCTTCAACAACATTTTAATATTAAAATTAATTCTTAGTGTAACCTTTGCACAACCATTGAGTGAAAGAAATAGGTAAATCAAATTCATAATCCTGATGTTACGAGCACATTTCAGTGTAAACCTTACACTACTACCAAGTTTGAAGAAAATATCGCCATGTTCATAATCCTGATGCCACAAAGATATCCGGATTTTCGCATACGAATTTTTAAACAAATTATGCTTCAAGAATGCTGCCTAAAACTGAACTTAATATTTAGTGTAAACCTTACAAAACACAACCACGGGTATAAATAGTGTTTGCAGTCAGATTCATGGACCTGACGTTAACAGAGCAAATAAATTTTTAGTGTAAACTACTTAATAAGTGTGATTGAATGTTAATTATTGAACGCTTTACCCTAGAGTCATGAGGTTTTATGGTAGGAATCATGTCCCGACTCACACTGAATAAACGTAAGGGGCAAAAGCGATACATAAATGTGTGTTTTAACCAGAATTAGAACTTTATACATTCAAGACTAACTTAAAGCTCCATTCTCCATTAAGATTTGGCAGTTGAAATGCATCATCATAGCATAAACTCCTAGTCCACATTAATCTACACCTTCTTTACATGCTTTACATCTTTACTTGATACTTTCACTTAGTGAATTTTTTATGCTCTTTCTAAATATGTATGCTATTTTCTGTGATAGTTATTTTGCGTAAACTTTATACTGAAAAACTTTGATCTGTTTGAATAATGTAAGGTTGTCTTGTTTAAAAAGGATAATGCTGCTGTGAACAATAAGGTTTGCTACAAACTTGGACTGCTGTCATTATTGTGGCATGTTACTGTATCTGTTTACTGACTGATATACTCAAATCATGCCAATTTAAAGTAGGGTACTAGCAAAGAAAAATGCTCCGATGGAACAAAAAAGATGAATATACTTGGAATTGTGGATTATTAAGGATGTAAAAGGAGGGTACTAGGGAAAGCTACCCAAAGTCGCAAAATCTGCTAAAAATCACTCTTTCACTAAGCAACGCAAAAAATCGAAGTATGTCCTGCGGCCAACAGATTAAAATAAATATTTAACCATAAAAATGATTGAAAAAACAGTACGTTAGCTATGGAGTAGCTATGGGATATTATATTGAGTTAACTAACAGACTTTCTGAGCCAATTGAATGAAATAGCAAGCATCGATGCATCCAAGACAATCGAAGAAATTGATGGTTTAAAACTGTAGGAAACGCACTTTAAACAGACTAAATGAAGGTACACTAGCATGCCTGTAATGATTGTGTGCACTAATTAGGGAACCCTGCTTTGCTTGTTATAATACCCATAACAAAATAAAACAACTTTAAATGCAATACCACTTAGTTTATATCAATCAGGATACGAAGCTAGTCAGTATTCCTACTTGCCAGCAATTTAGAAAAAGTAAACACTATAGATTTCGTTTATACACTCTTATCTGAAACTTTGACTTATATTTAAAAAAGACAGTTCTTTAAGAGGCCGCAGAATATACTTCGATTTTTTGCGTTGCTTAGAGAAAATGTGATTCTCTGCAGATTTTGTGACTAGGTAACTTTTTCCTAGCCCCCTCCTTTTACGTCCTTAATAATCCGCAATTCTAAGTATATTCATCTTTTTTGTTCGATCGGAGCATTTTTCTTTGGTAGTACCCTACTTTTAATTAGCATGATTTGAGTACATCATTCAGTAAACACAACAGTAACATGTTAAATTAATGACAGCAGTCCATAAAACGCGGAAAACAATATTGTTCACATCAGCATTATCCTTTTTTGACAGGACAACCTTAAATTATCTAAATAGATCAAAGTTTTTAGTATAAACTTTACGCAAATATCAAGTGAAATGAACACTAACTCTCAGATTTGTAAGTGAAATAAATTTTTAGTATAAACTACATATTAATTACGAATGAACAGTTCAAACTTCACACAACTACCAGGTGTACAGAAAACTAACAGTCAGATTCCGAATTCTGATTTTACACAGAAGAATTAAAAAAAAGCTTCCACAAGGCTCTAGAACTAAAATCAATGTGCGTGTAAACTTTACACAACCACAGAGTGTAAAGAAAATTTCAGTAGGATTCGTGATTCTAATGTTACTCTGATATTAGTAGTTAGGCCTGCTTCCCTAGGGTGCAACGTTATAACATCGCCTGTGTTATAGCATAGGCGGAGGGGCTCAGGATCTGCGCCCTGGCTTTCTCAGGGCTCAATGCTGTAGCATAGGCTGTGTTGTAGCATAGGGAGGAGGGAGTGCGCACCAGCCCAGGGCCAGGGGAGGGAAATTTCCAGGGGGAAATTTCCAGGGGGCAAATTTCCATGGGGTAAATTTCCAAGAGGGAAAACTTGAAATAACTATAACTCAAGAACCAGCAGTCGGATTGGGCTGAAATTTTGAGAGGTAGGATGAACGTTTTATTAGCAAACTATTACAGAATTTTAGCGCGCAATCTTCAGTATACCAGCATTAGTTTACACTTTTGCATAACTCAAGAACCAATGCTTGGATTTTGTTCAAATTTTCAGGAAAATATGCATATAGGGAAGGCATGCTATGCACAGAATTTCAGCGCGCAGTCTACAGTATACCAATTTATTTTACACTTTCTCATATAGAACTATATTTCAAGAACTATAGGGCGGATTTAGCTCAAACTTCCAGGGTAAGATATATTAATTGTTGCTGCGCTATGTACAAAATTCTAGCGCGCAGCCTACAGTATACCAATTTTTGTTTACACTACTTGATTTTATGCAATTTCATTATCAATTGTGTGCACGCGCTTAGGCAGGGGCCCAGAGTCAGATGGGGGACACTACCGCCACTTTACACTGTATGATTTTCGCCAATCTACGTCAAACACTCATTGATTGATCGTTCATGAAAGTATGATACTATTCTTTTGCTTGCTCACTGAAATGTTGCCACAGATTAGCTACGGTAGGCAAATCACGAAAAGTAAAACATTGTTTGACAAGTTTGGAAAAATTGCTGATAGCCTCAGCATCATTTTCTACTAAACTTTGTTTGTACTCAGCATTGAGCTTAGACCAAAAGTATCTGTCTAAGGCAAAGGTGGATACGCTGTTCAGGCGAAGCAGGTGTGATAATAAAATGTTTATAGCCGATACCTGAAATGCAATGTAACAATTGTTTTGCCAAATTCAAAAGGCGCAGGTTTATCTTGATCACTTTTAATGTTCACTTCAATGGTATTGAATGATTTTTTGAGCACAGGTATATAATATGGACTAATATATTCGTGCTTAACAATATCCATATATTTTCCTTCTATATTCACAACCTGCAGAAGCGGTGCAAAAACATTTCCATTGATTTGAGGCTCAACTATATCACAATATACGTAAAAGTTGTGCATTCCACCCAGCATGTCAGGCGAATGGTGCGCAACTATGTTTAATTCTTTTATCACAGTAAAATCTATATTGCTAAGCTGGCTCTCTAGAAATCCTAGCATATACATTAAATGCTTTGTCAGCTTTACACTTTGAATATATTCAGTATTGATTGTTAAGTTACAAAAT
Organism: Mermis nigrescens; assembly: GCA_036768485.1. Lineage (NCBI taxonomy): Eukaryota > Metazoa > Nematoda > Enoplea > Mermithida > Mermithidae > Mermis > Mermis nigrescens. Next base: position 918,411 of record JAVLUZ010000245.1, on the reverse strand, counting down.
TTCCTATTTTCATCATACTTTATGCCAAAATATTGCATGTAATCAAATTTGTCTATTTGGCTAACCGTTTTTATTCCATTCCTCATGGTTTGGATGAGGTCATGTATTTTTAAATATCTTGCTCGAGGAATAAGCAATTTTTGTCGCACATTGTTTTTGATGTCGTAAAACTGTATCATATTCTGCTCCTCGGCAACATTGTGCCATGAATTTGCATAAATTATTTCAGCTAACCCAACCTCCCAGTCGCCACTTATCATGGCAGATTGGTAACAAAAGTGGCTGCAGTATTTGTTTCTTGTGAATTGCTCGGAAGCGTTATGTAAAACTCTTTCATATCCATTTTTTATAACCTTAGTTTATTGAAATATTTATAAATTTTTTCACTGAGCATAGATAGAACAATGTTTGTGAAACTTATGCCTTTGCTCATGCAGACCAAAAAGTAGATACACATATGACCACAGCTGATTGAGAAAAGCTCTTGTACTCGCATATTATTGTATGTAAATGAGAGCACATTATCAGAAATGTATTTATGCAATCGCACAGATGGTTCTAAGCAATAGCTGTCAAAACAGTTACAAGGCTTCTATTTTAAAAATAAATTGCGATCCAGTGTGATCCTGGTTCCTCACTGGAGTCCAAATTTACAACTAGAGCCGCAGGGTAGGTTCTCATAGGTGGCAGACGATCTATTGGGAAAACGCCTACAAATGTATTATTATGTTTGAGAATTTTGAATATTTCAATAGTGTTCATGTTTATGCATCATAGTCATGAAACGTGTTTCGGTTTTTATCAATCATTATTAAGTTATCAAATTCAGCATATATAATAATTTCAATGCCAGAATCGGGTAAATTCTCAGAAAACCTAACAGCGATGCTTGTTGTTCCTTCACGAACTAGGTCCCAGTGTCCTCCATCATCCGCATCAGGAGTCAAATCAAACAAAAAGAAGCAGTGACTTGTTTTAAAATCTTCTCTGCTAATAAAATTACCTTCATGCCCAATATATAATGCATCAAACATCTGAGTATAGGCTTGCAAGTACCTGTCATGTTTAAATGAAATGTTGAGGGGTTAAGCAGGATACGTTATACCTACACACGTTACTTTTACATCATTTATGCTGAACGGTTTGGAGTTGATAGGCGATTTTGCTAGATTGCCTCGATGAGCACTGCCTTCAACACAAGCAAACACTGTACGCCTAGGCAGCTGACCAGTAAACAATGTATAATTGGGCGTTTCTCTAGCAGGATTTGAAATGTGCAAATTGGTCAAAGCTACGCTCCTTATGGGATATTTTGCTGTATAGGAAAGCATTGTTTGCTCAAGAGCTAAATTCACAGTGTCCAAAACCTCAACTTTTCGAATAAAAATTTCATTTGTGAGACTTTCAAGTCAAGGCTGACATCCTCAAAGCACTGCAAAACAAATGCATTATTATTTCTGTGTAATTCTAGGCGGAAATCGGTAAAATTAACTAAATATCTGTCTTGCAAGAACATGTCAATGTGCAGTGGAGCCGCAACTTCCACAACATTTTCATCTTTGAACATTTTTGAACGTTTTTTGAAAGCTTCATTGTCTTTTGTGTCAACATCACTTCCACCTTTGTGAAAGTACAGCGCAGATTGCAAATGCGAATGCTAGGCATCATACCCATAATTTAATTTGGTTTCAAAATACGATCTATATGCATATTTATCAGAGCTGTCAAAAACTAATTTGCCTCCTAAAAAGCATTTTATCTGCTTAAAGAAAGTTTTACCAATAAGATTGATAGGCGCATAGTCAGGCACTGCTGCTCCAGCAGCAAATACTGGTTTTTTGATTCTCAGTAGCATGTAAATGTAGTTTTTATTGAGCTGAATGTAATGTGGATCAGGAGGTACTCTAAATTCATATGGTCCCTCATTAGTAATAGGATTTGTAGGTTGAATTTCATGCCAAAAACCACGCTTTATCACTACTTGAGTAGGAGGGACCGTAAAAAGGTCCAGTTCAGTCTTGGTACTGGGGATAGATTTTCCGTTTACGGGAGCCATTTTTTGTTTTGAAAAGCATCTATCATGCTAGTATTTATAGACTTTGGGCGGCTACCAAGACCCTCTCCTTGCTGCTGCTGAAGGGCATGAGAGGCTTCATCAAACAATTGAGCTGCTTCTCGCTTTGAGTGTTCTTTAGTAGACTCAAAAAGCGGTTTTCCCTGGGCCAAATCAGACGTTATGTTTGAACCTGCAACTAGAGCATGTTTTTCAACTCGCTTACCAATTGACTGCAAAACTGGGACTGCCATTCTAAAAAGCGAACGGAAAAAGCTGCCAAGACCTACGCCCGCTGGTATGGTATGCCTTTATACCCTTCCAACCCATAGCCTGTTTGGGCAGCCTGCCCTGTGTAGTAGTCCAACCAAATGTTGTAATCGTTAGGATTGAATTGAATGTGCATTTTTGTAATTTTGTTTTGAATAAACTATATGTGATAAGTATTTATAGACTTTCATCCCAGTCGAATTCCCCACCTGCAGCAAAAATCTCCTTACCTTGTCTATTTACTATACTTTCCAGTGGATCATTTGTGCGATTAAACACATTCAGCAATTCTTTTGTGCCAGGGTGCCTGCTTATTTTCTTACGCTCATGTGCAAAATCATTAACCAAATCTGTAATGTTTGAGCCTTCAATTCTATTGCCATCTATCACAAGCTCAACATTAGGCTCAATTTCAATAAATGGGTTTGTACGAATGTAGTGAAGAAGGAGTTTTGCCTTTGGGATCTGATTTTTTGGCATACCAACAAGCACATCTTCATCACTCAATGCATTCTTTGTATCTTCAACTATACTAGCTCTATATGGCTGCTGCTTTTGATCATATAGTCGTTTAAATCTGCTAAGCACCTGATTGTATTTCATGAGTTTTATTTCAGGAGCTATACGTTTGCTATGCAAAACTTTTGCAATTCATTATCCAAGGAATCTAGCACAATATCAATAGGTTTAGTCCACTCGCTGATTTCAGTGGGTATAAAAATCATTTTTTCAGTATGTTTCATTTTCTGCCAGCTATTGCATCAGCTAATAAACTACCAGCTATTGTAAGTATGGGAGTAAGTAAAAGAGGAAGAAAACCACCTTCCTGTATTATAATATCTTTCTTTTGTTTTGTAGTCGCCTGCTTATTGTTTGCCAGGTATCTAATTTGATTCTGATATCTTTGAAGTTTATTTATATCCTTTTTATCGAAAGGAATATTACCATTCAGAAAGTTGTTTACACAGTCACAGAGACAAAGGATTTGATCTTTGCTGGCAGTATTTATAATAGCGGTTCTTTGAGGTTTTTTGCTTGACTTAGGAGATGTAAACAACCAATATTGCGTGTTAATCGTTCTTTACCCATTTTTTTGTCGCAATATCTCTACTAGTATTTATAGATTTCTGCATATAAACAGTTGGATGCCTGCTAAAAATATTTGTTTTAAGCCTCAGTTCATCTCTAGCATTTTGAGTAAGATCAATTAAAAGGTAACCATGTGGCTGAGAAGTAGCATCAGAATAAGCTTCTAGAAAATATTTAGCGTTGGCAGGATAGAGCTGTCTGGAAAGCATTTGTGCCTGTGACTGATCAGCAGGGTGTTTGAATAAAATTATATAATCAGAGTTGATGCGTGAAGTTCTTAGACCATCAAAGAAAACGTTTTGAACAATGTGTATAATGCTAATGTTCCAATGATGACAACTCCTTGTAAAAAGTTGCACAATCTGGGCATTACCCTTGCTCTATTGCATAAGATCATCGAGAATCAAAAGTTGAGGCACATGATTAAATTGTTTTAGGTAATTAAAATCAGGAAGCCCTTCTATGAATGAAACATCATTCAATTTTTTATAAAGAGGCTGATTTTCTGCGAAGCACCACCAAATCTTTTTAATTTTAGTATCAATCAGGCATGCTCTATTCTCAATTAATTGCTTGACAAATGTTGTTTTGCCTGACTTTGTTGGTCCTGAAACAAGGCAGGTGAAAGGATGTTGGAACATCATGGCTTTAGGTATAAATATAAGTTTATCAGGAAGTATTTATAGAAAAATAGTGACTATACAAAATATTTTACTGACTACAGCACTGCCATATACGCTTAACCTCGAAGAAATATACCAGAAATTACCAAAGGCCGCACAATACAATTATTTGAGAATTCCAGGAATTGTATTTCGACTACCTCAGGCAACATTACTGATTTTCAAATCAGGTAAAATTGTATGTGTTGGAGCCAAAACAGTGAAAGATGGTGAAAGTGCTATAAAAGCAGCTGTAGATGCATTAAATGCTAGGAGTGATGATTTAAAGGTGAAACCCCATATGTTTGTAGGCTCTGCTAATTTAGGGTTCCGCATTAATCTTTGCGAATTTTATGAGCTGGTGAAAAGAAAATGCATGTATGAAGAGGAATTGTTTCCTGGCTTAATATACAAATTCAGAAATATAACATTTTTGCTGTTCACAAGCGGAAAATTGATCCTTACAGGTGCAAAACAGGAGCATGAGTTGCACAGAGCATATAAAATAGTTTCGACAATGCTTGAGAAATGCAGGTTAGATACATAATATTTCAAACTTTACAAAAAATATTCCAAACTTTACAAAAAATAATTTGCATAAGCTTGTAAAATTATTTCAAATTTTACAAAAAATATTCCAAACTTTACAAAAAATATTCCAAACTTTACAAAAATATTCCAAACTTTACAAAAAATATTCCAAACTTTACAAAAATATTCCAAACTTTACAAAAAATATTCCAAACTTTACAAAAAATATTTCAAACTTTGCATATTTTTAGATCAATACTGATGACATGGATGAAATTATGTGTTCATCAATGATTTTTGTGTGGAGGTTCGCAAAGTAAAACCTAGCCTCAGGGCTTAAAAATTCCCACAAGTTGAACAGCAGGCAAAGATCGCCCTTTTTCAGGCTATTTCTGATAAACTTTGAGAAGCTCAAAATAGCATGATCATCAAATTTAAGCAATGTTTGCCTATACTGGTTGCTCATTTTTGGCCAAAAATAATCACCAATGGCATCATTAGACAAATGTGCATATTGTGATAAACGATGTAGAAAATGATTGAAAAAACACTGACCAATAGACTCCATTTTTGATCTTAAGATTTAACTTACTATTTATAGCTTTACAATATCAGAAACCCACGAGTCAAATTCAGGCGGGTAGCCTCTCCAGCGCACCAAATAATCAGTTTTCTTGCCTTTTTTACAAATTTTTATAATTTTTTCAATCACGAATAAATCATCTGATTTTGAAATAATTTTCTGCAACTCGGTTTCGTAGAAAACACCCTGTAATTTTTCCCCCTTTAGATCTTCGAGAGTATAAACGGGTGGTGTGCAAGCAAACCTCTCCTTAACAATGAAATATTCTTCGGTCCAGTTGGGCCAGAATCCTTTTTCGAATGTGCGTTTCACTTTACTTATACGAACTTTATCACCAATATCAAATCTAAAAACAACGTTTGGTTTATCAATTCTGAATGATTTGTTCAAAATTTCTCTTTTGTTTTTATAGGTAACGTTAGCGGGGGATGTACCAATGGTCCTATGAAAAGAATTATTATAATTTTTAAGCAAATCGAGCAAAATGTCAATATATTTAAATGTAGTCTTTTTGGTGAAATATCGCCACATGCGTTCTTTAAGCGTACGATTAAACCGCTCAACAATACTAGCTTTCATTTCGCTTTTGGTCGTGAAAAAGTCAATAAATTGAGATTTCAAAAAATTGCTGAAATTCCTTGTTTGTAAACTCAGTTCCCTGATCCGTTTGCAGTTTATATGGTTTACGGCCCGACGATTTGAAGTGGCACTGCCCATGCGTACTTTGAGAAAATATCGAGACAATTGAGTAGATACTTAAAATTATGATTGTGGTCGGCTAACAATTGCAGATCAACCAAATCCGCTTGCCACTGCTCATCAACCCCACTAACGATTACCTTGTTATGTGAATAATGTTTCTTTGCAGGTTTGTGTAGTGTATACGTGGGTTGCTTTTCCAGCCATGCTTTTACCTTTTCAAATTTTGTAGCTGGACGTAACTTTTTCACTCGAGCAAAAAGTTGATTCGCCTCCGTATACCCAGTTTGAGGGTAATAATATAATTGTGTCAACAATTTGTCCATTTTTACATTTTTTATTTTATTTTTAATATTTATGCTCTTATTGGCCGATCAAACGGATCGTTTCCGGCTCCCACCACGTGGAGGTGAAGAGCAACGGAGCCTGCATTTTTAGAAAATGCACATTTTACTGTAAATTCACAACAAACGATTCACTTGTTGCAAAATACAGTTATCATACATGTTTTCCCACATGTTCTTTCCATTTTGATCAGAAGCCGCATACAAGCCGCACAAAGAATCAACATCTTTGTGTAAAATGGCTGCTTACAGTCTCAATGCAAAAATCCAAAACGCTTCGCGTTAATCAATTTTGCACTGTTCCTCTTTAAACGCATCGCTCATGTAACCCCCGAAACAGGAGCCTATACTTTGAACATTTCTGACGCTCAAGTAGTGTAGGGGTGTTTAGGGGTAGTTTCTGCGTTCCCAATGAATAGGCTCTACTCAAAATCTGGACTATTGTGCCTACTCTCAATTAGATGCGATTCACACGATAAATGATGTCTACATTTAATAACGCAAACAACAACTCTACTTATAACAATATTGGCGAATAAAAAGGGGGTGTGCGAGGGTCTCAGCCAAAATCAGATCAATGAATTCTTAAGATAATTAAAACATGGGAGAGAGAGTGTGGAGTTTGAAGGAGAGGAGTGGTAAGCTGACTGCGTGCCTACAACGCACTAGGATGTCCACCAAATCCCGAATGCTAAACGATCGAAAAGAACCGAAAAATGCTTGCGCACTGTATTTTTATAGCGGTGAGTTTTGGAGGTTGGGCCAACAAAAAGTACTGAAATGTGTGTTAAGCATCTTGAATCATTCGGGGGTTGGGCTAGCGGAAAATAATAACGTTAACGGAGTTTATGTGTCTTAGATAGCTCGGGTATAGAAATATGGTTTAGAGTATACTGTGGAAGTTAAGCGTGTGGTTTGAAGGTTGGGCAGACAGGAAGCATTAAAACATGTTTCGTGCATTTCAATTAGCTTGAGCGTAGAGATGTGGTTTAGAGCATACTGTAAGCCTAAAAGTTCTCATGACCAAAAGTGGACGTGGCGGCGAGTTGGCGGGCCAGCTGTCAGAGATATGATTTTGCCTATATGTATTTTCGCTTATCTGTGAGAGAGCAGCGTTTTTGCGGTATTTTGGTTTACGTACTTTCAACTAAGACTGAGTTTTTTTCGAGAACAAACATGGAAAAACTGATTGACGTTTCCGAACCAAAAATATTATTTGAATGATTTTATCGGTGTTTATGGAATGGAGAAGTAATTGGGGTGGTCAAATGGCGCCGAGTTTTTATATCACTGACTGAGTTTGAAGTCGAAATGAAGTACGAAAAAGCGTGAAAACGTGCATTAAATATAGATAAGAAAATACGAAGAAATAAATTGAGTTGATAAAAGTTTAAGAGTAGATTAATTAATTAAAACGGCATTACATTTCTTCCCCTGTTTTTCTTTTTTTTAAAAAGGTAGAGAAGAGAAACAACAATATATGAGAGAGAGACCCTCGCGTTACAAGATACATAAAAGTTATTATTATTATTATTTTTAACAATATCGTAGCATATCACTGGTGTGTGTGTGATGGCGATAGGACAGCGGTGGTGGCAATCTGCCTTCAGGAGCTTCCGGCGGCTTGCGGCTGGCCAAACGCGTCTTGATGAAGTTGTTGAGGCGCCCGTGCAACTCTATGAAGTAAGACTGGTCGAGATTTCCGAACGATTGAACCAAGGTGTTGTATGAGGTGGTTAGGAATGCAAAATAGCAGTCATTTGCCCATGGACGACCCAGTGGAAACGTCAATGACAGGTTTGCTTTGATCGTGATCAGCAATTCGGCGAACTCCATTTCAATTTCCTGTCGTGAGACGGCTTTCGGGCGATGAGCCGGCGTGGCTGGTACGTGCGTCGGACGAGGGATATTGAGCGACAACAAGCTTGGAGGGTTAGGTTGGGATTGAGCAATTGTGGTGGCGATGGTGGAATTTTTGGATGGATCTGGTAGCAACGGGGGCTTGATCGGACGCTGAGTGGCGGTGGAATTGGAGTTGAAGCACAGAGTGGGATGCGGATTGGTCTGAGTGTCCGTGTCGATAGTGATGAACGATAGGATCAGTGGGGTGCCCATCTTCCGGAATAATGACAATGACGCCTCTTCAAGATAGCCCAGGACGTCAACGGCGGCGACAATGGATCGAATTCCATCGACGTCGAGAGTATTGTTGTCGAGCAAATACATAGGCAAATTGCCGAAGTAGTTGCGAGCGGCATCAAATATTTTGGTCGGGATGTTAGGCTGTTGGTTACGAAATGCGAGGAGAAGGCGTTTGACGTCGATTGTAACATTGGCATCTTGGAGACGACGATCCAGGGTGGTTAATTGAGTGATTTCGTATTCAGCATTGGGCCAGATAAAATCGTGGCGGCGATCCAGAAGGAAGCGGTTCAGACGACTCGGGATGCCTCCGAGTTTTTTGAGGTCGAAAATGACGAGGAAGCCGTTTGGTCTCATGATACAAACGTACCAAATTGTGGCTTGACTGGGGTCTGCAGGCGCCACAGAAACGCCGGTGGCAATGCCAAAGACGTTCGAGTAGGCGCCGATACTGTGGCTAAAGGTGCTGAATGCGGTCGGGACGGAAATTGTGGTCGGGCAAATGAGGGGAGTTACAGTGAGTCACGCCAATGAAAGCGGAACAGCCATTCATCGTCCATTTGGGATGATGCCTTTGGTTTGGTCGATTTGACGGATTTGTGAGTGGGTGAGGCGGTGCGCTTCCAGTTGTCTGTTGTCTCTTCGAAATTGAGTGAGGACAAACGTGAGCTGTTTTCTGTGGTGGAGGAAGTTTCTTTGATTGTTGCAGTTTCAGTGGACATTCTATAAGTAGAATATACTTAAGTGGGAAATATAAAATGTGATGAGTTGAACAATAATTAGAATTTAGCTATGAGCGAGGGCGCAATGAGTATGTGTGGGTTGGATTAGCCTGTGATCTGGGGGTTTTTTCTTTATTTTGTGGATGAGCTAGAGACTTCTGAATAGGAGTGCATGGATTTTGTTTTATTTTCTTAAGGCGATTCACATGAATCCATTCACTTTTTATATCTTAAGAAAAAAGGGCAGTCTAACTAACCTCAATCAGAGGAAGAAACCTACGAAAAATTCGCCGTTGGATCGATTGAAAAATTAGTGTAAATATTCTCTCAATCTACTATATATTTTTGAAAGTTTGTTTGTTTGTATGTTCTGTCGTATGTTTGTGCCGGGTTAGCTCCGGCCCAATGAAATTTGGTAGGCTGATATTTTGGGCCGAGGTCGGTCCAATGGAGGAAGGAGCCGTAGCGATCTTGAAATTTCGACAAACGCACCCATTGGCCCTGGGCAGGGTGGGAGCAGGGTTTGGCCCCTGTGCTATAAGCCTCCACGATTTCGGGAGATGACCGATTTTTTGCTATTTTTTCAAAAATTAGTTTATACTGTTTGTATAGGTATACCCCGGCCAAGAGGAGCATGCCTGGCGACACTATGTACATACATTGTTATATGTTATAACATTGGTCGGCACTGTGAAACATCAAAATACGGGTTTAACCAAATGATGCTATAACATAGGCAATTTTATAAGATAGGCATGGTATGAGATACTATGTGCAACAAGATAAGCAATGCTATAAGATAGGACGTGATATAAGATACTCTGTGCTACAGGATAGGCAATACTATAAGATAGGACGTGATATAAGACACCCCGTGCTACAAGATTAGGCAATGCTATAAGATAGAACGTTATAAAAGATACCCCGTGCTACAAGATAGGCAATGCTATAAGATAGGAAGTGATATAAGATACCCCGAGCTGCAAGATAGGCAATGTTATAAGATAGTATGGGATATAAGATACCCTGTGCTACGAGATAGGCAATGCTATAAGATAGGTTTGGTATAGATACCCTGTCTGTGCCATAACATGCAGTGATATAAGATAGGAGATACCATCAGCTATAACATATCACGTGATATATGACACTTTTTGCTACAACAAACAAAAAAATTTTTAAAACATCAAAAATATGGTTTGACCGAAAAATTTTTCAAAACATCCTAAAACATCAAAAATATGGTTTGACGAAAAAAATTTTCCAAAACATCCCAAAACATCAAAAATATGGGTTTGATTAAAAAAATTTTCCAAAACATCCTAAAACATCAAAAATATGGTTTGACGAATAAAATTTTCCAAAACATCCCAAAACATCAACAATATGGGTTTTATTAAAAAAATTTCCAGAACACCCCAGAACATCAAAAATATGATTATGGCTAAACAATTTTCAAAACCATTCTGTAACGTCAAAAATATGGATTTGATCAAAAAAATGGTTGACAAAAGACATTTTAAAAAAATCCAAAAAATAAAATATGGTTTGTACCAACAATTTTTTTAGAAATATCCCAAAAACATCAAAAAGTCTTGAAAAATAAAAAATACAAGAGACATATTAATTCCATATAGCTATCAGGCCTAAGTTCAGCCCGGGCAACGCCGGGCAGCTCAACTAGTATATTATAAGCCAGAAATGCTCAAGGAAAGCGAAATCCAGAGCTTGCATAAGCAAAGATTAACGGCAACAGTTTCCACTTTTTCTTCAACAGTTTATAGCTGTAACATCAAGTGCTGATATTGTAAGAAGAATAACAACGGTAGTCAGATAATTTATTGAATTAAAATGTACACCAGGGGGGTATTTTCGTTTCTGAAAGGTTATTCGGCCTTCTGCTGGGGTTCATACTCCCAACCCCCTCTCCACGCCCATGTGTGGTCTAGCCCCCGAGACCCACCTGGCCAGTGCGGACGTGAGTGCTAACAATTTTTTTAAAGCATCCCCTTGAGACTAGAAACAAAGTGTACGTATCAAAATTGCTATTTTTGGCATGTTTAACAATGCTTCTTCTTTCTATGAGATAAAAAATTACAATTAAAATATCCAAAAAATTATTGAATTAGACAGAATACGTTCATCATCATCATCATCATCATCATCATCATCATCATCATCATCATCATCATCATCATCATCATCATCATCATCATCATCATCATCATCATCATCATCATCATCATCATCATCATCATCATCATCTTCATCATCATCATCATCATCATCATCATCATCATCATCATCATCATCATCATCATCATCATCATCATCATCATCATCATCATCATCATCATCATCATCATCATCATCATCATCATCATCATCATCATCATCATCATCATCATCATCATCATCATCATCATCATCATCATCATCATCGTCATCATCATCATCATCGTCATCATCATCATATCATCATCATCATCATAATCATCATCATCATCATTATTATTATTATTATTATTATTATTATTATTATTATTATTATTATTATTATTATTATTATTATTATTATTATTATTATTATTATTATTATTATTATTATTATTATTATTAATATTATTATTATAATTATTTTTATTAATAATATTAATATTATTATTATTATTATTAATGTCATATATAGCGCGTTAGCGCGTACCTATAATTTACTTGGGTACCCCTAACACCTGTGCACCCCCTACAGCTATAACAGGACACATCTAGAAGGTGCGGTTTTTTTTAAAAGATAGATAATAAAAAAATTTGCTGCCCGTGTTTTTTTGTTTTTCTTGAAACTCAAAACTGGCTGTGTAAAGAAGGTGTAAAGTTTTTTGTGTAACGTTATAACATAGGATGAGTTTTAGGAGGTTTTTTAGACGGCATGTGGACAACTCAGTATTGACTCCTCAAATAAATTAATGTCACAGATTTGTAGAGGAAGGGATGTTCCAAATTGATTTTTTTTGTTTGATGAAATTCGCATTAGTTCACGAATGGGAGTGTAAAGAGTGCGAAACTCTGGGGGTGAAAAAGCACATTTTGGTCGAGTTTTCAACCTGCTTATGTCTGATACTAACTCCGGTTTTGAGTTTTTTAAAATGTTTTCTAACAGAAATGTAGAGCGGATCAAGGGCTACATTCTGCATATAAGCGAAGTCTTTTACGCTCTATGGTGAGTTAGATCCTGGGGTTAAAGTTCACACTCTAGTTGATTGTGTAAAAAACGGATTTTAACTAAGATTTCTCTGCCAAATTTTTCCGCTTTTGAGTCAGGGTAAATTGAATAAAGCTGTAATAAAGTGCCTTTCAGTGGCTACACATCGCAGCAAATCGAATTTGAAAAACGCAATATTGAGTTATTTAAGGGGGTGTAAAGTTCGAAATCAGAGGTAAAAAATAGGCGAAAAAACACTTTTTTTCCGAATTTTGATTAATAAATCATACCAAATAATTTTTGCAAGAGAATTTCGGCACACAGGAATGTACTACGATTTGAAAGCTACAAATTGTACCAAACCGAATTTCTTTAAACTCAATGGGGAGTTCGGTAGAGAATTTTAAAAGTTTACAGTGTTCTGAATGATGGAAAATACGTTTTTGTTGCGTTTTTTGTTCGCCACTTTCTCCGTCCAGAAGTCGGGATAAGTCCAATAGAATAAAAATAAAGTGCTTTATATCGGGTGCATGTCAAAGCAAATTGTCTATACATTAATATTTAGCGAGTGTAAAGTAAAAAATTTGGTGTTTACAATGCGTTTCTGTCTTGCTTTTTCTGCCTGCTTCTCCGGTTATGAGTCAAGGACACGATTATCAAGTCTAGAAATGGACCAGGAACCAAATTTGATATGCCCGTCTGGCGCATATGTTTACACTCTACAGTGTTGTAAAGTGGTTTACACCTATTGTTAGTTTGCCCATAGAACATTATGGAGACTTAATTTTTTTCATAAATATTAATCGTATTATCGGAACAATATCAAAATTACGAATCTGACCAAAATCTTCTTTACACTAGGTGTTTACATGAAGTTTACACTACATATGTATTTATCTTTGTTTTTGAGCATTCCAGAAACCTAATTTTTTCCTGGAGTCTAGAAATTTTCAAAGAATAAAATGTGAGACGTCACGTAGGCGCCTTTTTTTACATCCAACAGTGATGTAAAGTAGTTTACACTCATTGTTTATTTGTCCTCAGACCATTGTAGACATGCAATTTTTTCATAAATGTTGATAGTAATATCCGAGTAATATCAGATTTACAAATCGGAATAAAATCCTCTTTACACTAGGTGGTTTTGTAAAGTTTACACTGCTAATTAATCTTCGTTCTAGAGCTTTGCCAAAACCTGAAGTTTTTGCCGAAATCTAAAAATTTACATGGAATCAAATAAGGGACGTCAGCTGGGCGCGTTTGTTTACACTCAACAGTGATGTAAAGTGGTTTATCTTCGTTCTAGAGCTTTGCAAAAACCTAAATTTTTTGCCGAAATCTGAAAATTTACATGGAATTAAATAAGGATGTCAGCTGGGCGCACTTGTTTACACTCAACAGTGATGTAAAGTGGTTTACATCTGTGTCTATTTGTCATTAAACCGTTATGGAGACGTAATTTTTTCATGAATGTTGATCGTAATATCCGAGTAATATCGAATTTACAAATCCGACTAAAATCTTCTTTACACTCGTTGCTAGTGTAAAGTTTACACTATAAAATAAGCTTCATTCTAGAGCCTCACAGTAACTTATTTTTTCTCTGAAGTCGTAAAATATATATGGAAACAGATGTGACACGTCTGCTAGGGGCGCATGAAGAGTAGTGTAAAGTGATTAACACCTAATCTTAATTTGTTCTCAGAACATTATAGAGGTTTCATTTCTTAGTAAATGCTGATCGTTATATCAGAGCAATATCGAAATTATTAATCCGACTAAAATTCTTTTCACTCTTGTGTAAAGTTTAAAATGTAAATTATGTTTAGCTCTAGAAAGTTTTGGAAGCATATTTCTTTACAGGATGTTCTACGTAACATAAGAATTACTAATCAGAATGTTTGTTTCTTCTACAACTAGTAGCTTTGTAAAGTTTAAAGCATTCAATTATTAGAAGAACCGCACAGTAAATGAAATCTAGTATTGTATTTCCAAATCTTGCTAATTAAAAGTAGGTACTAGCAAAGAAAAATGCTCCGATAGAACAAAAAGAGGAATATACTTGGGATTGTGAATTATCGAGGATGTAAAAGGAGGGGACTAGGAAAAATCTCCTTAAGTTATATGTCGAAAATCGCAAAATATGTTAAAAATCAGACTTTCTCTAAACAATGCAAAAAATCGAAGTATATTCTGCGGCCTTTAAAAAATGTAAAAGTTTAGTAAACAATTGTTGTAGACAAGTGTAAAAGAGTATCTACATAAGGTCTGTTGCACGTCAGCTTCCGTGTTTCCTACTGCTTTGAACCAACAATATCATCGATTGTCTTGAATGCATCGATATGTACTATTTCATTCAATTCGCTTAGCTACTGCATTGCTAATTCGCTGCTTTTTTCAATCAATTTTTTGGTAATTTTAATATTGCTTGCACTTTGACACTTAGAATGGCTGTATCTGCTAAGTGACATGCTTAGTAATAATGAAATACGAACGACTTAATTATGATTTGTTAACAGCATTTCACTTTCAGTCACATAATTAAGCTACTCAAAGTTGAATGAAGTCTGCAAAAAGTTGCATTACGTAATATGCTTTTAAGATATCATGTTAATCAGAGAAAATTATTTTAAAATAATACGTTTTTTCAGAGACCGCAGAATATACTTCGATTTTTTGCATTGTTTAGAGAAAGTCTGATTTTTAACATATTTTGCGATTTTCGGCATTTAACATAAGGAGATTTTTCCTAGTCCCCTCCTTTTACATCCTCGATAATTCACAATCCCAAGTATATTCCCTTTTTTGTTCCATCGGAGCATTTTTCTTTGCTAGTTATAATAATAATAATAATAATAATAATAATAATAATAATAATAATAATAATAATAATAATAATAACAATTATAATTATTAATATTATTATTATTAATGTTTTTATTTTTAATATAATTATTATTATTAATATTATTATTAATATTATTATTATTATAATTATTAATTTAATTACTATTATTATTATTATTATTATTATTATTATTATTATTATTATTATTATTATTATTATTATTATTATTATTATTATATTATTATTATTAATATTATTAATACAATTATTAGTAATATTCTTATTATTACTATTATTATTAATATTATTATTATTATCATTATTGATATTATTATCATTATTACAAATATGTATTAATATTATTATTATCATTTATTATCGTAATTATTATTATTATTATTATTATTATTATTATTATTATTATTATTATTATTATTATTATTATTATTATTTTTATTATTATTATTATTATTATTAATATTATCATTATTATTATTATGATTATTATTATTATTATTATTATTATTATTATTATTATTATTATTATTATTATTATTATTATCATTATTGTTATTATTTTCCGTTGTCTATCACTCATTGGCATTATTATGATTGATATTTTTGCGCCAAAAATATCGCCAAAACGCTTAAACGGTTCATTTTCTTAAGTTTTATAAAAATGAAATGCTCGATTAAAGTTTTCTGGAAGGGCTCAGCAGCCGCTCTAGTGTACGAACCGTAGATAACTAGGGTTGTTACAGTCAACGATATTAAAACGAAAAATATCGTTAATTACGTGTTTTTAGGCCGTCGTTAACGAAACTGTATCATTTTTCGAGAGTCGTCGTTAAGAAAACGATAATTTTTGTAAATTACGGCGTGAATATAACGTCAGTTTTTCTGTACATACATTTGATCCTCTTTAACTGCATACCTACTGTACTAGTTTTCTGAGGAGGCTGCTGGATGGAGTGGGGGATGGTAAAACAGACAGACAGAGTCGATCCTCCGAAGCGTCTCAACCACTCTTACATAGGTATAGGGAATTAATTGATTAGGCATACATATACAGCATGGGAATTAAGGGGTTCAGGCCGAAAACATTTAAAAAATGCTTTTTTTAGCAAAAATTCTGTAGGGGTGAGATCTCCAAAAATTGACAAAAATCGCCACAAATATTAATAAAAATAGAATTCTGGGGTCTATAACGTTTTGGCGCCACCGTTTTGACGCCAGCAACTTATAAATTATTCTAATTAAATCAATTTTGAAGCAATTTATTATTGTTCTTTTCGATTTCATGAGTATTCATTTGTACACGACTGAAAAGCTGTAGAAAATCCAATGTATTTTTAGATGCATATAATTATCTTACTAAATTCAAATATATTCTGAAAGTAATTTATACCATCACGTAGGAAATTGAATGGGCTCAAAATCTCTATTATACTTCAATCATAAATGAAATAATAATAATTAATAATATTACAAAAAGTGCGGTGCCAAAACGATGGCGCCAAAACGTCCCATGTCAGACTTCTGGAGAGGTCTACAGTAATCTTCGGGGAGTTTCAATTTCTGGAGGGGGCGTTTACCTGCCCCAGATCCCACGCGCCTATGTGTGGCACCTACACGTCTAAAACAGAATTATTTACCGTTTCAGAGAGTACTCTCTTATTCCATAAAAGTACGAAAAAAATCGAGTTAATTGAACAAAATGTATTCAAAAAAGGTGTATATGGCACGAAGCGTTGAAAATTAGTAACTTTTGAGCCAAAAATGAGCTAGAAAACACATAAAAATCATACACTTTTCAATTTTCATGAAAAAGCGACAATTTAGGGGGCCGCAGCCACACAGGATCCTGGGGAGGGGATTTGAGGGGGAACGGTTTTCATTCCTCAGAAAATTTTTTAAACCAGAAAAAGTTCTGACTCCCAGATTTCGCGAGTTTTTTAAAGTTTCCAAAAGTTTCTTGAAAATTCGAAGAAAAGGTGCTGTTTTATGCAGTTTCAGTCATTATTTGCTAGAAAAATGTCAAATTATCGGAGCTTCGCACTGTATACTCATGTTTTGAATATATTTTTCCAATTTGTTAAACTTTTTCGAAATTTTTTCCTTTTAATGCTCTAGAAAGATAGAGCATCGTCGGAAACGCCGAAAAACGATGTTTTTAACGCGTACTCATACATGTAAGAGGGGTAGGGGGATCCCCCACCCAAAGTCGAACGTCCCCCCATCACCCTGAAGCCAGAAAATTTTAGCCTCCCCCAATTTTTTAGAAAGAAAAATAAAATTTTTTTGGCCGGTTTTAGGCGTTTTTTGGTCGTTTTCGGCCAAAAATTAAAGGTCATCTACCCTCCTTCAAAATTTTGAGCTGTCACATATATGCTCGTACCCACTATTTTTAGGCCCCAAAAAGGCATATATTCCCCCTCCTCCTAGAAACCAATGCTGTGCTTGCCTGGCAAACTCCCCAACCTTCCCCGAAAAAAAAACGTTATGGCATACTCCCCACAGAATCTGAAAAACCTACCGCATAGATCAGTAACCCCTAGCATTGAATTTGGCGAAATGGAATTTTAACCGATTTTAACCTCTCTCCCAGAATTTAACTGCTGCCCGCGTATGGTCTTAATACTAGGCCATTGTGGGAAACGCCTTGTTCAAAATGTTAGCCCACAACATGATGGTTTGGAAAGAAAGCCCTCTCTTCTTTCGCTTTACACTGATTGGTTGAATTGTTCATGCCTTCGAATCGCCTTACTGTAAAAGTCTCAAGAATTTCGAAACAGATTAAGCAATAATGATAAAAACATGAAAACAGGAAAAATGCTAAATATAATTAAAAACGATATTGATATCGTTAACGAAGTTTTTTGGGGTCGTCGTTTTCGTTAACGAAACGTTATTTTTTGAAAAAAATATCGTTAACGGAAACGAAATCGATATCTCTTTTCACTAACGATAACAAAGCTATGCACAACAAAGTCGGTCTGCTGCGAGTGGATGACAGCCACAGAGTTTTTTGAGCAAAACGACCCTAAAAACGTACATACATAAATGCTAAAATATCATACAAACACATTGATAGACCGTTATTGGTCAGTTTTATATACATTTGCTCAAAGTTTTTCATTTTCATCTTTCAGCCTTATACCCAAAAAAGATTCCATTTTTACCATTCTAGTAGGTTTACACCTTACGTAGGCTACAGCCAAATTCTAGGGTACGATCGAGCAAAATCGATAAAAATAGCACCAAACATTCAATTTTGTGGTCTATGTATCGAATTGGGAGAGGGGTCTTTCAGATACTCTGGGATAAAGAAGAATCCTGACCCCATGCTTATGTGCGGTTCAGACCACACGTGTGCGTAGGGGTAGGGGCTTCAGGGTGTGCAGCCCCCAGAAGGCCTAAGTCCCCCTAATTCCCCCATCCAGAAACTAAAATACTCCCTTCCCCAGAATTCAATTTTAATTATTATTTTTTTCACAATTTTTTTATGCTCGATTAGAAACTTGAGAAAATAGTGTTTTTTCGCTATACCACCATTTTTAGGACAATTTTTTTACCTTTGAAGAATCTTGAACCCCCCAGAATATTGGTGCCGCCCACTTAGGGTTTTGCCTGACCATAGATGCACTGCATTACCTATCTTCTGGCGGCGAGGTCAGTCAGTCTGATGAGGGTCAAGAATTAAGTTATTTCGGTCAAAATGACCTTAAAAACTGGTATAAGCGCTTAAGCACTTTTAAAAATAATTTCCAATTTTCATCCACTCTTGCCTTCATTTTGCTTCATTTTCCTGATATAATTTTCCATTTTTCCATTTTGGGGGATGTACAACAGAAAGGCATGTAGGAAAGGTTAGTTTGTGCTGGACACTCTGAATGAAAAAATGGAAAATTTTGTGGGAAAATAAGGCAAAATGAAGGTCAAAAATGGATGACAGTTGAAAATTTTCTATAAAACTGTTCGAAGTTGACCAGAAACGGAATAATAAATTTGTTTCAACGCTATTCTAAGCGCTTAAACTTTTTTGAGGTCATTTTGGCCAAAAAAGCTCAACCTTTGATCCCCAGATCGGCTGACCCCCCAAAGATCGACCATGTTGTGCTTCTATGGTGTAGACCCTCAACCCCCACGTGCATGTCGGATCTCTACCCCCACTGCATTCCTTCCCCGATACATATAAGCCCGAATCCCAAACCCCTTTCAACAGTATGTATGATCGATCGAACTGCTTTCGCGATATCAATGGACACTACAAGTGATTATTTTCATCGCATAGTACAGCTGCAAATCAATTCAGTTCGTTGGGGAGCACAATGGAAGAAAATATTTCGGTCGATCATTTTCCAGTTCATCCGTCGCTTACTTGTCAGTTCTGGGACTAAGCGTTGAATATGCGAACCAAAGTGGAACTTGTTGTTTGCATCAGGCGACCATCTTGAGGAGTCGGCCAATATTCGTGAGTGCGTTGTCCGACAATCATTTTGAAGAAGGACTCATTATGCTGAACTACTTGGCTAAGTTATACAACGAAACCAAAGTAATCACCTTGTACGACATTGGCCTGAGGTAAATACATATGTGCAGCCGTAGATGGGCAGCAGGCGAATTATGGGGGTCCGATGAGGCAAAAGTGCCAAAAATAGCCTTGAAAATTCAAATCTGGGTATCTTTCGATTTTGAGGGAGGAGATCGTACATGGGTGGCAGCAAAAGTCAGGGGGTCTAGTTGGGTGAAATCGCGAAATATGGGACCTTTTGAACAATTTCCGCGCCACCGATTTTTGAGAGACGAACTAAAGATACATTAATCAAATTCTAGGTATATGTTAAAAAAATTTTCATTGACTTATGCACAAAAAATTAGAGCAAAAAAGTCATAAGCTAGTTGTATATGAAAGTTTCGTTATTGCAGCTATTATGTATCGGCTGAAAAACGTTGGCGGGGAATTGTTCAAAAGGTCCCAAATTTGTTCCTAAAAAGGGTCTTCAATTATCTGCGGGGAAGGGTTTATACCTGCACGCCATCGTAGGGAGATCCATCTGATTCTCAGGGGGTCCAGACCATAAATGCTCAGCATGACCGATCTAGGGTGCGGAGGGAAGAAGGTCAGCGATCTGTTTCGGGAAGGGGTCAAAAATGGAGCTTTTTGGGCTAAAATGACGTCGAAAACTATTATAAGTGCTCAGACAGCGTTAAAAACTTTATTAATCAGTTTCTGGGCAATTTGAAGCAAAGAAATTTTAAGTTTTTATCCGTTTTTGGCCTGCCTTTTGCCTCACTTCCTCCTGAAAATTTCCTATTTTTTTCCATTCTATGGGACCCCCTTAAAATCCCTCTCGCCCAAAGTGCATGTCTGGACCAGACCAGATATGCGCAGAATGTGGGTTCTGGTATGAGTGAAATTTTGAAGTGCTTATTTTGCGGTGGCGGATACGTATTAAAAACATCGTTTTCGGCTTTTCTGTCGATGCTCTATCTTTTTAGAGCATCAAAACATAAAAAATTCGAAAAAATGAAAAAAATAGAAATAGTTGAACAAGATATAGTCAAACGGATGAGTGGATGGCGCGAAGCTCCGAACATTTTACACTTTTGTGAAAATATAGCTATGAGCGCTTAAATCACCACCTTTTCCTACGACTTTTTTAAATCTTTCGGAAATTTTTCGGAAAATCGCGAATTCAGGCGAATTACTGGAGAGGGGGAATAGAAAGTATTCAGCAGGAGAAAACCCCTTTAGGAACATGTATGGTCAAGTCAAGTCTTCTAATATAAAACATGCCCCTGTATTTCAAAACAACATCTTATTTGAATAACATAATGTCCGAGATAAGCACATAAGTAGCTAAAGAACTGTCCCTGGTTACACGGACCCATCCTTATAAAGTGCACAGTATTTCTGGTCTGGTTTCTAGTGCAAAAGATTAAGAAATTCTTAAAAGTTCAATTATGCTGAAAAAAACATGTTCCAAAAAGTGAGTAACTGGCGAAAAGTGACGAAAATTTTGTATTTTTTAGCTTGAAGAGCGCTGAAAACGCATAAAACAGCATTATTGAAATTATGAGGTCTGGGTATCATAAAGCTAGCGAAAATTTCTAAAAAATATGCCGAAAGTTTATTAATGGGAATTCGCTGATTTTGAGGGTCCCCGGCTTCTCGTACATCAAACCCCTCCCACACTCACATGTGCGGTTATGAGTCAAACCTTTACTCCCGCGAAAACGCTTGTGTTCTACAGGGTCATTTTTCTAGTGCGAATAGTTGTGAATTATTTCACATCGTCAGAAAAGCCGTAATACGAGTGTATGCACGCTGACTCATTTTAACTTGCATTTTCTGATTAATTTCAAGTAGGAACTAACGCGTAAAATTTTTAATTCTCCTCCATTTTTGGCTTTCTCAGTAGATTTCTCGTTTTCATTATGAGATTTAAAGGGGGAGATGGGGGATTCCCCAACCAAAGTCGACCGTCCCTGTGCTTTAACGCTAGAAAATTTTGGATACCCGTCCTCGATTTTACGGAAAAATCGAATTTTTTGGTCGTTTTTAGGTATTTTTTGGCCTTTTTTGGCCAAAAATTGCAGGTCAATCACCCCCCCCCCACCTACTAAAAATAGCCGGAGACCCCTACCCGAAATTTAGAGCTGTTAACAATGTATAATTATGAGAGATGTTAATCATGTAAACGTGGACGATCTACAGGGTCAGTCAGTCAGCGGTCAAACTGAATTTTTTGAGCAATAATTGCCACAGAATTGGTAAAGGCATGCTAAAATGTAGCGTAAAAAGTCATTATACACAATTTCTGGTCACTAACTTGCTGCAGCAGATTTCTAATCTTAATATTCGTGTGCATTTCGCCAAATAATTTCCATTCTAAATTCTGAGGAAGTCTAGTGCTCTGCTAGGCACATACATGTTTGACTCAAACCAGACATGACGCTTAGGGAGTGAAGGGAGTTTGGGTACCTTGAGGCGAACCGATTAATGTTGTGCATCAATGCAACTATTTCTCGAACCTCCTCTTGTACTGCCCGTGATTTATTCTATGAAATTAATGCATTTCCATCTGTCTTTTCTTTGATCGAAAAACCATAGTAGATCGATGATCTTGGCATTTTTCGGATTCTCTTGCTAAAAACAGTAAATTTAATTATTTAAAGAGGCTTTCAAAGAATCTTAGTTATTTCTCACTCTTATCAAGTGAACGAATCCGATGGTTATTGTCCGGCAAAGTCGAACTTCCTTTTAAGCAAAGAAAATAAACTCGCCGTTGAGAAACAACACAGCAGATTGCTGATCGACTTCAAAACGTTTCCATTCGACGATTTTCCATTCTACGTATCGGAATTACTTCAATATCGCTGGAAACCCCTGATCATAGCAATGGAGTTGCGTGAACACCCGAGCGTTTTGTGGATGGATACTTCGGTTGTTCATAGCGGTTATTTGGACAAAATTCTGAAGGTATCTCGAAATTGCGCTCAATTGGCCGAAAGCGAGCATTCTGAATTAGATTTTGTGGCCAAGTGCCCACGCTTTCCCTGGCTACTGTTCTCGAATCCGAGATGCAGTATATATGCTGCGACGGATCCAGGAATGTACGATTTTTTGCCATTGCCACTAGAAATCGCAAAGAATTTGACGATGCTGCAAGGTGGTTTGCAGCTGATTTACGGCCTAAATCTACTCTTTGACCGAGTGCTCAAATACTGGGTACTTTGCGCCTTGGAAGAGTACTGCATGTCGCCCGAGGACTCCAGTTGGCTTTGCGAATTCAACAATAATACTTATGCGGATTATGCTGGCTGCAACAGATACGATCAATCCGCTTTGAATATATTATTAGCCTGGTCAACGAGATTCCGCTTATCAGACTATTATGAGGATGAGGCGAATGACGTTTTAGCTGTGGAGCGGCTACCCTTCGACTTCCGCCTTTAGTTTGATGACACTGAATTTGATACATACTTATGTAACTAGCTATAGTCTGCTTGAAAATTCTGTGATTTTCTACAATAGTAAGGCAGACATGGATAAAGACCAAATTCTGGGGTCTGGGTAGTGCAAAACCGGCAAAAATCCCCAGAAATTTGCCAAAAACATTCAATTCTGTAGGGTTTCTATCTACTTTTTGGGGTCTACCGGCTTCTTTGGGCACAATTTTCCCCCACGCTCATACATATATGACAGTAAGTTGATTCAAAGGCGTACACAATTTAGCCAAGTCAGCACAAAGTGACAGCTTTCACTCCGCTAACGTCCACTGATTCGCTAATTCTCGAATAGGCTGTGTAGCATTTTAAACAAGTAGGTACATGCGTCGCTTTGCCTTAATAGCCTAACTATGAAACGCTCGTTTAATGTAAAATTAGATGCAAAATGCAAAACGTAAAAAACAAAGAAATGAATAGCTTGAAATCCTCGCGGAATCGAGTTTTATACCATCCTCTTGGCTTTTTAGCCTGCGTAATACATCGGTTTACGCTCACCATGCTTGCTTGAAATCAAAACTAGCCTTGAGTACCAAAATTAAAGTTATTTAAGAGCAAAATAAATTGTAATTCCGGCTCACCAAGGGGAAAAGTTAAATCCGGAACCGGAAACGGAAACGGAAACAATGGGTAAAAGCCGGAAACGGAAACGGAAACAATGGATAAAAGCTGGAAACGGAAACGGAAATGGAAACAATGGGTAAAAGCCGGAACCGGAAACGGAAACGATCCAAAGTGGCGTATCCGAGGTTTCCCAAGTAGGGCCTATCAGGGGCTATACACCCTCAACCCCGTTTTTGGCTAAATTTCTCTAACTGAAGCGGAGTATGAGGGCTCAAAAACGGGTTACCCCAATATTCATATGTGGAGGTGAACCCGGTTCCGTCTGGGGTTTCTCCGCCCTAGGGCGGTGCAAAGTAGCGGAACCGGGATTCCCCAAGTAGGGCCCATCAGGGGCAACACCCCTAACCCCGGTTCCGGCAAAATTTCTCCAACTGAAGAGGGGTTTGGGGGCTCGAAAACGGGGTACCCCAATATTCATATGTGGAGGTGAACCCGGTTCCGTCGGGGGTTTCTCGGCCCTGGGGCTGTCCAATGTGGCGGAACCGGTGTTCCCCAAGTAGGGCTCATCAGGGGCGACACTCCCCAACCCCGGTTACGGCAAAATTTCTCCAACTGAAGGGGGTTTAGGAGCTCGGAAACGGGTACCCTATATTCATTTGTGAGGGTGAACCCGGTTCCGTCGGGGGTTTCTCTGCCCTGGGGGCGGTCCAAAGTGGCGGAACCGGGGTTCCCCAAGTAGGGTTCATCAGGGGCAACACCTCCAATCCCGGTTCCGGCAAAATTTCTCCAACTGAAGGGGGTTTGGGGGGCTCGGAAACGGGGTACCTCAATATTCATATGTGAGGGTGAACCCGGTTCCGTCGGGGGTTTCTCCGCCCTGGAGGCGGTCCAAAGTGGCGGAACCGGATTCCCTAAGTAGGGCCTATTCAGGGGCAACACCCCCAATCCCGGTTCCGGCAAAATTTCTCCAACTGAAGGGGTTTGGGGGCTCGGAAACGGGGTACCCCAATATTCATATGTGAAGGTGAACCCGGTTCCGTCGGGGTTTCCCCGCCCTACGGGCGGTCCAAAGTGGCGGAACCGGGGTTCCCCAAGTAGGGCCCATCAGGGGCAACACCCCTAATCCCGGTTCCGGCAAAATTTCTCCAACTGAAGGGGGTTTGGGGGCTCGGAAACGGAGTACCCCAATATTCATATGTGAAGGTGAACCCGGTTCCGTCGGGGGTTCTTCCGCCCTGGGGCTGTCCAAAGTGGCGGAACCGGGGTTCCCAAGTAGGGCTCATCAGGGGCAACACCCCTAACCCCGGTTCCGGAAAAATTTCTCCAACTGAAGAGGGGTTTGGGGGCTCGAAAACGGGGTACCCCAATATTCATATGTGGAGGTGAACCCGGTTCCGTCGGGGTTTCTCCGCCCTGGGGCTGTCCAAAGTGGCGGAACCGGGGTTCCTCAAGTAGGGCTCATCAGGGGCAACACCCCTAACCCCGGTTCCGGCAAAATTTCTCCAACTGAAGAGGGGTTTGGGGCTCGAAAACGGGGTACCCCAATATTCATATGTGGAGGTGGAACCCGGTTCCGTCGGGGGTTTCTCCGCCCTGGGGCTGTCCCAAGTGGCGGAACCGGGTGTTCCCCAAGTAGGGCTCATCAGGGGCGACACTCCCAACCCCGGTTACGGCAAAATTTCTCCAACTGAAGGGGGCTTAGGGGCTCGGAAGCGGGGTACCCCTATATTCATATGTGAGGGTGAACCCGGTTCCGTCGGGGGTTTCTCTGCCCTGGGCGCGGTCCAAAGTGGCGGAACCGGGGTTCCCCCAAGTAGGGCTCATCAGGGGCAACACCTCCAATCCCGGTTCCGGCAAAATTTCTCCAACTGAAGGGGGTTTGGAGGCTCGGAAACGGGGTACCCCAATATTCATATGTGAGGGTGAACCCGGTTCCGTCGGGGGTTTCTCCGCCCTGGAGGCGGTCCAAAGTGGCGGAACCGGGATTCCCTAAGTAGGGCCTATCAGGGGCAACACCCCCAATCCCGGTTCCGGCAAAATTTCTCCAACTGAAGGGGGGTTTGGGGGGCTCGGAAACGGGGTACCCCAATATTCATATGTGAAGGTGAACCCGGTTCCGTCGGGGTTTTCTCGCCCTACGGGCGGTCCAAAGTGGCGGAACCGGGGTTCCCCAAGTAGGGCCCATCAGGGGCAACACCCCTAATCCCGTTTTTGGCTAAATTT
Organism: Mermis nigrescens; assembly: GCA_036768485.1. Lineage (NCBI taxonomy): Eukaryota > Metazoa > Nematoda > Enoplea > Mermithida > Mermithidae > Mermis > Mermis nigrescens. Next base: position 892,469 of record JAVLUZ010000245.1, on the reverse strand, counting down.
CTCTAACTGAAGCGGGGTATGAGGGCTCAAAAACGGGTTACCCCAATATTCATATGTGGAGGTGAACCCGGTTCCGTCTGGGGTTTCTCCGCCCTAGGGCGGTCCAAAGTAGCGGAACCGGGATTCCCCAAGTAGGGCCCATCAGGGGCAACACCCCTAACCCCGGTTCCGGCAAAATTTCTCCAACTGAAGAGGGGTTTGGGGGCTCGAAAACGGGGTACCTCAATATTCATATGTGGAGGTGAACCCGGTTCCGTCGGGGGTTTCTCCGCCCTGGGGGCTGTCCAAAGTGGCGGAACCGGTGTTCCCCAAGTAGGGCTCATCAGGGGCGACACTCCCAACCCCGGTACCGGCAAAATTTCTCCAACTGAAGGGGGTTTAGGGGCTCGGAAACGGGGTACCCCTATATTCATATGTGAGGGTGAACCCGGTTCCGTCCGGAGTTTCTCTGCCCTGGGGCGGTCCAAAGTGGCGGAACCGGGGTTCCCCAAGTAGGGCTCATCAGGGGCAACACCTCCAATCCCGGTTCCGGCAAAATTTCTCCAACTGAAGGGGGTTTGGGGGCTCGGAAACGGGGTACCCCAATATTCATATGTGAGGGTGAACCCGGTTCCGTCGGGGGTTTCTCCCACCCTGGAGGCGGTCCAAAGTGGCGGAACCGGGATTCCTTAAGTAGGGCCTATCAGGGGCAACACCCCCAATCCCGGTCCGGCAAAATCTTTCCAACTGAAGGGGGGTTTGGGGGCTCGGAAACGGGGTACCCCAATATTCATATGTGAAGGTGAACCCGGTTCCATCGGGGTTTCTCCCGCCCTGGGGGCGGTCCAAAGTGGCGGAACCGGGGTTCCCCAAGCAGGGCCTATCAGGGGCAACACCCCCAATCCCGGTTCCGGCAAAATTTCTCCAACTGAAGGGGGTTTGGGGGCTCGGAAACGGGGTACCCCAATATTCATATGTGAAGGTGAACCCGGTTCCGTCGGGGTTTCTCCGCCCTACGGGCGGGTCCAAAGTGGCGGAACCGGGGTTCCCCAAGTAGGGCCCATCAGGGGCAACACCCCTAATCCCGGTTCCGGCAAAATTTCTCCAACTGAAGGGGGGTTTGGGGGCTCGGAAACGGAGTACCCCAATATTCATATGTGAAGGTGAACCCGGTTCCGTCCGGGGTTTCTCCGCCCTGGGGGCTGTCCAAAGTGGCGGAACCGGGGTTCCCCAAGTAGGGCTCATCAGGGGCAACACCCCTAACCCCGGTTCCGGAAAAATTTCTCCAACTGAAGAGGGGTTTGGGGGCTCGAAAACGGGGTACCCCAATATTCATATGTGGAGGTGAACCCGGTTCCGGCCGGGGTTTCTCCGCCCTGGGGGCTGTCCAAAGTGGCGGAACCAGGGTTCCCCAAGTAGGGCTCATCAGGGGCAACACCCCTAACCCCGGTTCCGGCAAAATTTCTCCAACTGAAGAGGGGTTTGGGGGCTCGAAAGCGGGGTACCCCAATATTCATATGTGGAGGTGAACCCGGTTCCGTCGGGGTTTCTCCGCCCTGGGGGCTGTCCCAAGTGGCGGAACCGGTGTTCCCCAAGTAGGGCTCATCAGGGGCGACACTCCCAACCCCGGTTACGGCAAAATTTCTCCAACTGAAGGGGGTTTAGGGGCTCGGAAACGGGGTACCCCTATATTCATATGTGAGGGTGAACCCGGTTCCGTCGGGGGTTTCTCTGCCCTGGGCGCGGTCCAAAGTGGCGGAACCGGGGTTCCCCAAGTAGGGCTCATCAGGGGCAACACCTCCAATCCCGGTTCCGGCAAAATTTCTCCAACTGAAGGGGGTTTGGAGGCTCGGAAACGGGTACCCCAATATTCATATGTGAGGGTGAACCCGGTTCCGTCGGGGTTTCTCCGCCCTGGAGGCGGTCCAAAGTGGCGGAACCGGGATTCCCTAAGTAGGGCCTATCAGGGGCAACACCCCCAATCCCGGTTCCGGCAAAATTTCTCCAACTGAAGGGGGGTTTGGGGGCTCCGGAAACGGGGTACCCCAATATTCATATGTGAAGGTGAACCCGGTTCCGTCGGGGTTTCTCCGCCCTACGGGCGGTCCAAAGTGGCGGAACCGGGGTTCCCCAAGTAGGGCCCATCAGGGGCAACACCCCTAATCCCGTTTTTGGCTAAATTTCTCTAACTGAAGCGGGGTATGAGGGCTCAAAACGGGTTACCCCAATATTCATAGTGGAGGTGAACCCGGTTCCGTCTGGGGTTTCTCCGCCCTAGGGCGGTCCAAAGTAGCGGAACCGGGATTCCCCAAGTAGGGGCCCATCAGGGGCAACACCCCTAACCCCGGTTCCGGCAAAATTTCTCCAACTGAAGAGGGGTTTGGGGGCTCGAAAACAGGGTACCTCAATATTCATATGTGGAGGTGAACCCGGTTCCGTCGGGGTTTCTCCGCCCTGGGGGCTGTCCAAAGTGGCGGAACCGGTGTTCCCCAAGTAGGGCTCATCAGGGGCGACACTCCCAACCCCGGTACCGGCAAAATTTCTCCAACTGAAGGGGGTTTAGGGGCTCGGAGACAGGGTACCCCTATATTCATATGTGAGGGTGAACCCGGTTCCGGCCGGGGTTTCTCTGCCCTGGGGGCGGTCCAAAGTGGCGGAACCGGGGTTCCCCAAGTAGGGCTCATCAGGGGCAACACCTCCAATCCCGGTTCCGGCAAAATTTCTCCAACTGAAGGGGTTTGGGGGCTCGGAAACGGGGTACCCCAATATTCATATGTGAGGGTGAACCCGGTTCCGTCCGGGGTTTCTCCGCCCCTGGAGGCGGTCCAAAGTGGCGGAACCGGGATTCCTTAAGTAGGGCCTATCAGGGGCAACACCCCCAATCCCGGTCCGGCAAAAATCTTTCCAACTGAAGGGGGTTTGGGGGCTCGGAAACAGGGTACCCCAATATTCATATGTGAAGGTGAACCCGGTTCCGTCGGGGTTTCTCCGTCCTGGGGGCGGTCCAAAGTGGCGGAACCGGGGTTCCCTAAGTAGGGCCTATCAGGGGCAACACCCCCAATCCCGGTTCCGGCAAAATTTCTCCAACTGAAGGGGGGTTTGGGGGCTCGGAAACGGGGTATCCCAATATTCATATGTGAAGGTGAACCCGGTTCCGTCGGGGTTTCTCCGCCCTACGGGCGGTCCAAAGTGGCGGAACCGGGGTTCCCCAAGTAGGGCCCATCAGGGGCAACACCCCCAATCCCGGTTACGGCAAAATTTCTCCAACTGAAGAAGGTTTAGGGGCTCGGAAACGGGGTACCCCAATATTCATATCTGACGGTGAACCCGGTTCCGTCGGGGTTTCTCCGCCCTAGGGGCGGTCCAAAGTGGCGGAACCGGGGTTCCCCAAGTAGGGCCTATCAGGGGCAACACCCCCAATCCCGGTTCCGGCAAAATCTCTCCAACTGAAGGGGGTTTGGGGGCTCGGAAACGGGGTACCCCAATATTCATATGTGAAGGTGAACCCGGTTCCGTCGGGGTTTCTCCGCCCTAGGGGCGGTCCAAAGGCGGAACCGGGGTTCCCCAAGTAGGGCCTATCAGGGGCAACACCCCCAATCCCGGTCCGGCAAAATCTTTCCAACTGAAGGGGGGTTTGGGGGCTCGGAAACGGGGTACCCCAATATTCATATGTGAAAGGTGAACCCGGTTCCGCTCGGGGTTTCTCCGCCCTGGGGCGGTCCAAAGTGGCGGAACCGGGGTTCCCCAAGTAGGGCCCATCAGGGGCAACACCTCTAACCCCGGTTCCGGCAAAATTTCTCCAACTGAAGGGGGTTTGGGGGCTCGAAAACGGGGTACCCCAATATTTATATGTGGAGGTGAACCCCGGTTCCGTGCCGGGGGTTTCTCCGCCCTGGGAACGGTCCAAAGTGCCGGAACCGGGGTTCCCCAAGTAGGGCCTATCTAAGGCAACACCCCCATTCCCGGTTCCGGCAAAATCTCTCCAACTGAAGGGGGTTTGGGGGCTCGGAAACGGGGTACCCCAATATTCATATGTGAAGGTGAACCCGGTTCCATCGGGCTTTCTCCGCCCTACGGGCGGTCCAAAGTGGCGGAACCGGGGTTCCCAAGTAGGGCCCATCAGGGGCAACACCCCTAATCCCGGTTCCGGCAAAATTTCTCCAACTGAAGGGGGTTTGGGGCTCGGAAACGGGGTACCCCAATATTCATATGTGAAGGTGAACCCGGTTCCATCGGGGTTTTCCGCCCTGGGGCGGTCCAAAGTGGCGGAACCGGGGTTCCCCAAGTAGGGCCCATCAGGGGCAACACCCCTAATCCCGGTTCCGGCAAAATTTCTCCAACTGAAGGCGATTTGGGGGCTCGGAAACGGGGTACCCCAATATTCATATGTGAAGGTGAACCCGGTTCCGTCGGGGGTTTCTCCGCCCTAGGGGCGGTCCAAAGTGGCGGAACCGGGGTTCCCAAGTAGGGCCTATCAGGGGCAACACCCCCAATACCGGTTCCGGCAAAATCTCTCCAACTGAAGGGGGTTTGGGGGCTCGGAAACGGGTACCCCAATATTCATATGTGCAGGTGAACCCGGATCCATCGGTGGTCTCGCCGCCCTGGGGGTCGGTCCAAAGTGGCGGAACCAGGGTTCCCCAAGTATGACACATCAGAGGAAACACCCCCAACCCCGGTTCCGGCAAAATTTCTCCAACTGAAGGGGGGTTTAGGGGCTCGGAAAGGAGGTACCCCAATATTCATATGTGATGGTGAACCCGGTTCTGTCGGGGGTTTCTCCGCCCTGGGGGCGGTCCAAAGTGGCGGAACCGGGGTTCCCAAGTAGGACCCATCAGGGGCAACACTGCCAACCCCGGTTCCGGCAAAATTTCTCCAACTGAAGGGGGTTTGGGGGCTCGGTAACGGGTACCCCAATATTAATATGTGAAGGTGAACCCGGTTCCTTCGGGCGTTTCTCCGCCCTAGGGGAGGTCCAAAGTAGCGGAACCGGGATTCCCAAGTAGGGCCCATCAGGGGCAACACTCCTAACCCCGGTTCCGGCTAAATTTCTCCAACTGAAGGGGGATTTGGGGGCTCGAAAACGGGGTACCCCAATATTCATATGTGGAGGTGAACCCGGTTCCGTCGGGGGTTTCTCCCGCCCTGGGGGCGGTCCAAAGTGGCGGAACCGGGTTTCCCCAAGTAGGACCCATCAGGGGCAACACCCCCAATCCCGGTTCCGGCAAAATTTCTCCAACTGAAGGGGGGTTTGGGGGCTCGAAAACGGAGTACCTCAATATTCATATGTGGAGGTGAACCCGGTTCCGGCTGGGGTTTCTCCGCCCTGGGGGCTGTCCAAAGTGGCGGAACCGGTGTTCCCCAAGTAGGGCTCATCAGGGGCGACACTCCCAACCCCGGTTACGGCAAAATTTCTCCAACTGAAGGGGGTTTAGGGGCTCGGAAACGGGGTACCCCTATATTCATATGTGAGGGTGAACCCGGTTCCGTCGGGGTTTCTCTGCCCTGGGGGCGGTCCAAAGTGGCGGAACCGGGGTTCCCCAAGTAGGGCTCATCAGGGGCAACACCTCCAATCCCGGTTCCGGCAAAATTTCTCCAACTGAAGGGGGTTTGGGGGCTCGGAAACGGGGTACCCCAATATTCATATGTGAGGGTGAACCCGGTTCCGTCGGGGATTTCTCCGCCCTGGAGGCGGTCCAAAGTGGCGGAACCGGGATTCCTTAAGTAGGGCCTATCAGGGGCAACACCCCCAATCCCGGTCCGGCAAAATCTTTCCAACTGAAGGGGAGTTTGGGGGCTCGGAAGCAGGGTACCCCAATATTCATATGTGAAGGTGAACCCGGTTCCGTCGGGGGTTTCTCCGCCCTGGGGGCGGTCCAAAGTGGCGGAACCGGGGTTCCCTAAGCAGGGCCTATCAGGGGCAACACCCCCAATCCCGGTTCCGGCAAAATTTCTCCAACTGAAGGGGGGTTTGGGGGCTCGGAAACGGGGTACCCCAATATTCATATGTGAAGGTGAACCCGGTTCCGTCCGGGTTTCTCTGCCCTACGGGCGGTCCAAAGTGGCGGAACCGGGGTTCCCCAAGTAGGGCCCATCAGGGGCAACACCCCCAATCCCGGTTCCGGCAAAATTTCTCCAACTGAAGGGGGGTTTGGGGGCTCGGAAACGGGGTACCCCAATATTCATATGTGAAGGTGAACCCGGTTCCGTCGGGGTTTCTCCGCCCTACGGGCGGTCCAAAGTGGCGGAACCGGGGTTCCCAAGTAGGGCCCATCAGATGCAACACCCCTAATCCCGGTTCCGGCAAAATTTCTCCAACTGAAGGGGGTTTGGGGGCTCGGAAAGCGGGTACCCCAATATTCATATGTGAAGGTGAACCCGGTTCGTAGGGGTTTCTCCGCCCTGGGGCTGTCCAAAGTGGCGGAACCGGGGTTCCCCAAGTAGGGCCCATCACGGGCGACACTCCCAACCCCGGTTACGGCAAAATTTCTCCAACTGAAGGGGGTTTAGGGGCTCGGAAACGGGTACCCCAATATTCATATCTGACGGTGAACCCGGTTCCGTCAGGGTTTCCCCGCCCTAGGGGCGGTCCAAAGCGGCGGAACCGGGGTTCCCCGAGTAGGGCCTATCAGGGGCAACACCCCCAATCCCGGTTCCGGCAAAATCTCCAACTGAAGGGGGGTTTGGGGGGCTCGGAAACGGGGTACCCCAATATTCATATGTGAAGGTGAACCCGGTTCCGCCGGGGTTTCTCCGCCCTAGGGGCGGTCCAAAGCGGCGGAACCGGGGTTCCCCAAGGCCTATCAGGGGCAACACCCCCAATCCCGGTCCGGCAAAATCTTTCCAACTGAAGGGGGTTTGGGGGCTCGGAAACGGGGTACCCCAATATTCATATGTGAGGGTGAACCCGGTTCGCCGGGGTTTCTCCGCCCTGGGGCGGTCCAAAGTGGCGGAACCGGGGTTCCCCAAGTAGGGCCCATCAGGGGCAACACCTCTAACCCCGGTTCCGGCAAAATTTCTCCAACTGAAGGGGGTTTTCTGGGCTCGAAAGCGGGGTACCCCAACATTTATATGTGGAGGTGACCCGGTTCCGTCGGGGGTTTCTCCGCCCTGGGAACGGTCCAAAGTGCCGGAACCGGGGTTCCCCAAGTAGGGCCTATCTAAGGCAACACCCCCATTCCCGGTTCCGGCAAAATCTCTCCAACTGAAGGGGGTTTGGGGGCTCGGAAACGGGTACCCCAATATTCATATGTGAAGGTGAACCCGGTTCCATCGGGGTTTCTCCGCCCTACGGGCGGTCCAAAGTGGCGGAACCGGGGTTCCCCAAGTAGGGCCCATCAGGGGCAACACCCCTAACCCCGGTTCCGGCAAAATTTCTCCAACTGAAGAGGGGTTTGGGGGCTCGAAAACGGGGTACCCCAATATTCATATGTGGAGGTGAACCCGGTTCCGTGCCGGGGTTTCTCGGCCCTGGGGGCTGTCCAATGTGGCGGAACCGGTGTTCCCCAAGTAGGGCCCATCAGGGGCGACACTCCCAACCCCGGTTACGGCAAAATTTCTCCAACTGAAAGGGGTTTAGGGGCTCGGAAACGGGGTACCCCTATATTCATTTGTGAGGGTGAACCCGGTTCCGTCGGGGTTTCTCTGCCCTGGGGGCGGTCCAAAGTGGCGGAACCGGGGTTCCCCAAGTAGGGCTCATCAGGGGCAACACCTCCAATCCCGGTTCCGGCAAAATTTCTCCAACTGAAGGGGGTTTGGGGGCTCGGAAACGGGGTACCCCAATATTCATATGTGAGGGTGAACCCGGTTCCGTCGGGGTTTCTCCGCCCTGGAGGCGGTCCAAAGTGGCGGAACCGGGATTCCCTAAGTAGGGCCTATCAGGGGCAACACCCCCAATCCCGGTTCCGGCAAAATTTCTCCAACTGAAGGGGGGTTTGGGGGTCTCGGAAACGGGGTACCCCAATATTCATATGTGAAGGTGAACCCGGTTCCGTCGGGGTTTCTCCGCCCTACGGGAGGTCCAAAGTGGCGGAACCGGGGTTCCCAAGTAGGGCCCATCAGGGGCAACACCCCTAATCCCGGTTCCGGCAAAATTTCTCCAACTGAAGGGGGTTTGGGGGCTCGGAAACGGAGTACCCCAATATTCATATGTGAAGGTGAACCCGGTTCCGTCGGGGGTTTCTCCGCCCTGGGGGCTGTCCAAAGTGGCGGAACCGAAGTTCCCCAAGTAGGGCTCATCAGGGGCAACACCCCTAACCCCGGTTCCGGAAAAATTTCTCCAACTGAAGAGGGGTTTGGGGGCTCGAAAACGGGGTACCCCAATATTCATATGTGGAGGTGAACCCGGTTCCGTCGGGGGTTTCTCCGCCCTGGGGGCTGTCCAAAGTGGCGGAACCGGGGTTCCCAAGTAGGGCTCATCAGGGGCAACACCCCTAACCCCGGTTCCGGCAAAATTTCTCCAACTGAAGAGGGGTTTGGGGGCTCGAAAACGGGGTACCCCAATATTCATATGTGGAGGTGAACCCGGTTCCGTCGGGGGTTTCTCCGCCCTGGGGGCTGTCCCAAGTGGCGGAACCGGTGTTCCCCAAGTAGGGCTCATCAGGGGCGACACTCCCAACCCCGGTTACGGCAAAATTTCTCCAACTGAAGGGGGTTTAGGGGCTCGGAAACGGGGTACCCCTATATTCATATGTGAGGGTGAACCCGGTTCCGTCGGGGATTTCTCTGCCCTGGGCGCGGTCCAAAGTGGCGGAACCGGGGTTCCCCAAGTAGGGCTCATCAGGGGCAACACCTCCAATCCCGGTTCCGGCAAAATTTCTCCAACTGAAGGGGGGTTTGGAGGCTCGGAAACGGGGTACCCCAATATTCATATGTGAGGTGAACCCGGTTCCGTCGGGGTTTCTCCGCCCTGGAGGCGGTCCAAAGTGGCGGAACCGGGATTCCCTAAGTAGGGCCTATCAGGGGCAACACCCCCAATCCCGGTTCCGGCAAAATTTCTCCAACTGAAGGGGGGTTTGGGGGCTCGGAAACGGGGTACCCCAATATTCATATGTGAAGGTGAACCCGGTTCCGTCGGGGTTTCTCCGCCCTACGGGCGGTCCAAAGTGGCGGAACCGGGGTTCCCCAAGTAGGGCCCATCAGGGGCAACACCCCTAATCCCGTTTTTGGCTAAATTTCTCTAACTGAAGCGGGGTATGAGGGCTCAAAAACGGGTTACCCCCAATATTCATATGTGGAGGTGAACCCGGTTCCGTCTGGGGTTTCTCCGCCCTAGGGCGGTCCAAAGTAGCGGAAACCGGGATTCTCCAAGTAGGGCCCATCAGGGGCAACACCCCTAACCCCGGTTCCGGCAAAATTTCTCCAACTGAAGAGGGGTTTGGGTGCTCGAAAACGGGGTACCTCAATATTCATATGTGGAGGTGAACCCGGTTCCGCCGGGGTCTCTCCGCCCTGGGGCTGTCCAAAGTGGCGGAACCGGTGTTCCCCAAGTAGGGCTCATCAGGGGCGACACTCCCAACCCCGGTACCGGCAAAATTTCTCCAACTGAAGGGGGTTTAGGGGCTCGGAAACGGGGTACCCCTATATTCATATGTGAGGGTGAACCCGGTTCCGTCGGGGCTTCTCTGCCCTGGGGGCGGTCCAAAGTGGCGGAACCGGGGTTCCCCAAGTAGGGCTCATCAGGGGCAACACCTCCAATCCCGGTTCCGGCAAAATTTCTCCAACTGAAGGGGGTTTGGGGGCTCGGAAACGGGGTACCCCAATATTCATATGTGAGGGTGAACCCGGTTCCGTCGGGGTTTCTCCGCCCTGGAGGCGGTCCAAAGTGGCGGAACCGGGATTCCTTAAGTAGGGCCTATCAGGGGCAACACCCCCAATCCCGGTCCGGCAAAATCTTTCCAACTGAAGGGGGTTTGGGGGCTCGGAAACGGGGTACCCCAATATTCATATGTGAAGGTGAACCCGGTTCCATCGGGGTTTCTCCGCCCTGGGGCGGTCCAAAGTGGCGGAACCGGGGTTCCTCTAAGCAGGGCCTATCAGGGGCAACAGCCCCAATCCCGGTTCCGGCAAAATTTCTCCAACTGAAGGGGGTTTGGGGGCTCGGAAGCGGGTACCCCAATATTCATATGTGAAGGTGAACCCGGTTCCGTCGGGGGTTTCTCCGCCCTACGGGCGGTCCAAAGTGGCGGAACCGGGTTCCCCAAGTAGGGCCCATCAGGGGCAACACCCCCAATCCCGGTTCCGGCAAAATTTCTCCAACTGAAGGGGGTTTGGGGGCTCGGAAACGGGGTACCCCAATATTCATATGTGAAGGTGAACCCGGTTCCGTCGGGGTTTCTCCGCCCTACGGGCGGTCCAAAGTGGCGGAACCGGGGTTCCCAAGTAGGGCCCATCAGGGGCAACACCCCTAATCCCGGTTCCGGCAAAATTTCTCCAACTGAAGGGGGTTTGGGGGCTCGGAAACGGGGTACCCCAATATTCATATGTGAAGGTGAACCCGGTTCCGTCGGGGTTTCTCCGCCCTGGGGCTGTCCAAAGTGGCGGAACCGGGGTTCCCAAGTAGGGCTCATCACAGGCGACACTCCCAACCCCGGTTACGGCAAAATTTCTCCAACTGAAGGGGGTTTAGGGGCTCGGAAACGGGGTACCCCAATATTCATATCTGACGGTGAACCCGGTTCCGTCGGGCTTTCTCCGCCCTAGGGGCGGTCCAAAGTGGCGGAACCGGGGTTCCCCAAGTAGGGCCTATCAGGGGCAACACCCCCAATCCCGGTTCCGGCAAAATCTCTCCAACTGAAGGGGGGTTTGGGGGCTCGGAAACGGGGTACCCCAATATTCATATGTGAAGGTGAACCCGGTTCCGTCGGGGGTTTCTCCGCCCTAAGGGGCGGTCCAAAGCGGCGGAACCGGGGTTCCCCAAGTAGGGCCTATCAGGGGCAACACCCCCAATCCCGGTCCGGCAAAATCTTTCCAACTGAAGGGGGGTTTGGGGGCTCGGAAACGGGGTACCCCAATATTCATATGTGAAGGTGAACCCGGTTCCGTCGGGGGTTTCTCCGCCCTGGGGGCGGTCCAAAGTGGCGGAACCGGGGTTCCCCAAGTAGGGCCCATCAGGGGCAACACCTCTAACCCCGGTTCCGGCAAAATTTCTCCAACTGAAGGGGGTTTGGGGGCTCGAAAACGGGGTACCCCAATATTTATATGTGGAGGTGAACCCGGTTCCGTCCGGGGTATCTCCGCCCTGGGAACGGTCCAAAGTGCCGGAACCGGGGTTCCCCAAGTAGGGCCTATCTAAGGCAACACCACCATTCCCGGTTCCGGCAAAATCTCTCCAACTGAAGGGGGGTTTGGGGGCTCGGAAACGGGGTACCCCAATATTCATATGTGAAGGTGAACCCGGTTCCATCAGGGGTTTCTCCGCCCTACGGGCGGTCCAAATTGGCGGAACCGGGGTTCCCCAAGTAGGGCCCATCAGGGGCAACACCCCTAATCCCGGTTCCGGCAAAATTTCTCCAACTGAAGGGGGGTTTGGGGGCTCGGAAACGGGGTACCCCAATATTCATATGTGAAGGTGAACCCGGTTCCATCGGGGTTTCTCCGCCCTGGGGGCGGTCCAAAGTGGCGGAACCGGGGTTCCCCAAGTAGGGCTCATCAGGGGCAACACCCCTAATCCCGGTTCCGGCAAAATTTCTCCAACTGAAGGCGATTTGGGGGCTCGGAAACGGGGTACCCCAATATTCATATGTGAAGGTGAACCCGGTTCCGTCGGGGTTTCTCCGCCCTAGGGGCGGTCCAAAGTGGCGGAACCGGGGTTCCCCAAGTAGGGCCTATCAGGGGCAACACCCCCAATACCGGTTCCGGCAAAATCTCTCCAACTGAAGGGGGGTTTGGGGGCTCGGAAACGGGGTACCCCAATATTCATATGTGCAGGTGAACCCGGATCCATCGGTGGTCTCGCCGCCCTGGGGGCGGTCCAAAGTGGCGGAACCAGGGTTCCCCAAGTATGACACATCAGGGGAAACACCCCCAACCCCGGTTCCGGCAAAATTTCTCCAACTGAAGGGGGTTTAGGGGCTCGGAAAGGAGGTACCCCAATATTCATATGTGATGGTGAACCCGGTTCTGTCGGGGTTTCTCCGCCCTGGGGGCGGTCCAAAGTGGCGGAACCGGGGTTCCCCAAGTAGGACCCATCAGGGGCAACACTGCCAACCCCGGTTCCGGCAAAATTTCTCCAACTGAAGGGGGGTTTGGGGGCTCGGTAACGGGTACCCCAATATTAATATGTGAAGGTGAACCCGGTTCCTTCGGGGGTTTCTCCGCCCTAGGGGAGGTCCAAAGTAGCGGAACCGGGATTCCCCAAGTAGGGCCCATCAGGGGCAACACTCCTAACCCTGGTTCCGGCTAAATTTCTCCAACTGAAGGGGGATTTGGGGGCTCGAAAACGGGGTACCCCAATATTCATATGTGGAGGTGAACCCGGTTCCGTCGGGGTTTCTCCGCCCTGGGGGCGGTCCAAAGTGGCGGAACCGGGTTTCCCCAAGTAGGACCCATCAGGGGCAACACCCCCAATCCCGGTTCCGGCAAAATTTCTCCAACTGAAGGGGGGTTTGGGGGCTCGAAAACGGAGTACCTCAATATTCATATGTGGAGGTGAACCCGGTTCCGTCGGGGTTTCTCCGCCCTGGGGGCTGTCCAAAGTGGCGGAACTGGTGTTCCCCAAGTAGGGCTCATCAGGGGCGACACTCCCAACCCCGGTTACGGCAAAATTTCTCCAACTGAAGGGGGTTTAGGGGCTCGGAAACGGGGTACCCCTATATTCATATGTGAGGGTGAACCCGGTTCCGTCGGGGTTTCTCTGCCCTGGGGGCGGTCCAAAGTGGCGGAACCGGGGTTCCCCAAGTAGGGCTCATCAGGGGCAACACCTCCAATCCCGGTTCCGGCAAAATTTCTCCAACTGAAGGGGGTTTGGGGGCTCGGAAACGGGGTACCCCAATATTCATATGTGAGGGTGAACCCGGTTCCGTCGGGGTTTCTCCGCCCTGGAGGCGGTCCAAAGTGGCGGAACCGGGATTCCTTAAGTAGGGCCTATCAGGGGCAACACCCCCAATCCCGGTCCGGCAAAATCTTTCCAACTGAAGGGGGTTTGGGGGCTCGGAAACGGGGTACCCCAATATTCATATGTGAAGGTGAACCCGGTTCCGTTGGGGGTTTCTCCGCCCTGGGGGCGGTCCAAAGTGGCGGAACCGGGGTTCCCTAAGTAGGGCCTATCAGGGGCAACACCCCCAATCCCGGTTCCGGCAAAATTTCTCCAACTGAAGGGGGTTTGGGGGCTCGGAAACGGGGTACCCCAATATTCATATGTGAAGGTGAACCCGGTTCCGTCCGGGGTTTCTCCGCCCTACGGGCGGTCCAAAGTGGCGGAACCGGGGTTCCCCAAGTAGGGCCCATCAGGGGCAACACCCCCAATCCCGGTTCCGGCAAAATTTCTCCAACTGAAGGGGGTTTGGGGGCTCGGAAACGGGGTAACCCAATATTCATATGTGAAGGTGAACCCGGTTCCGTCGGGGTTTCTCCGCCCTACGGGCGGTCCAAAGTGGCGGAACCGGGGTTCCCCAAGTAGGGCCCATCAGGGGCAACACCCCTAATCCCGGTTCCGGCAAAATTTCTCCAACTGAAGGGGGTTTGGGGGCTCGGAAACGGGTACCCCAATATTCATATGTGAAGGTGAACCCGGTTCCGTCGGGGGTTTCTCCGCCCTGGGGGCTGTCCAAAGTGGCGGAACCGGGGTTCCCCAAGTAGGGCTCATCACGGGCGACACTCCCAACCCCGGTTACGGCAAAATTTCTCCAACTGAAGGGGGTTTAGGGGCACGGAAACGGGGTACCCCAATATTCATATCTGACGGTGAACCCGGTTCCGTCGGGGTTTCTCCGCCCTAGGGGCGGTCCAAAGTGGCGGAACCGGGGTTCCCCAAGTAGGGCCTATCAGGGGCAACACCCCCAATCGCAGTTCCGGCAAAATCTCTCAACTGAAGGGGGTTTGGGGGCTCGGAAACGGGGTACCCCAATATTCATATGTGAAGGTGAACCCGGTTCCGTCGGGGTTTCTCCGCCCTAGGGGCGGTCCAAAGCGGCGGAACCGGGGTTCCCCAAGTAGGGCCTATCAGGGGCAACACCCCCAATCCCGGTCCGGCAAAATCTTTCCAACTGAAGGGGGTTTGGGGGCTCGGAAACGGGGTACCCCAATATTCATATGTGAAGGTGAACCCGGTTCCGTCGGGGTTTCTCCGCCCTGGGGGCGGTCCAAAGTGGCGGAACCGGGGTTCCCCAAGTAGGGCCCATCAGGGGCAACACCTCTAACCCCGGTTCCGGCAAAATTTCTCCAACTCTAGGGGGTTTGGGGGCTCGAAAACGGGGTACCCCAATATTTATATGTGGAGGTGAACCCGGTTCCGCCGGGGTTTCTCCGCCCTGGGAACGGTCCAAAGTGCCGGAACCGGGGTTCCCCAAGTAGGGCCTATCTAAGGCAACACCCCCCATTCCCGGTTCCGGCAAAATCTCTCCAACTGAAGGGGGTTTGGGGGCTCGGAAACGGGGTACCCCAATATTCATATGTGAAGGTGAACCCGGTTCCATCGGGGTTTCTCCGCCCTACGGGCGGTATAAAAAGTGGCGGAACCGGGGTTCCCCAAGTAGGGCCCATCAGGGGCAACACCCCTAATCCCGGTTCCGGCAAAATTTCTCCAACTGAAGGGGGGTTTGGGGGCTCGGAAACGGGGTACCCCAATATTCATATATGAAGGTGAACCCGGTTCCATCGGGGTTTCTCCGCCCTGGGGGCGGTCCAAAGTGGCGGAACCGGGGTTCCCCAAGTAGGGCCCATCAGGGGCAACACCCCTAATCCCGGTTCCGGCAAAATTTCTCCAACTGAAGGCGATTTGGGGGCTCGGAAACGGGGTACCCCAATATTCATATGTGAAGGTGAACCCGGTTCCGTCGGGGTTTCTCCGCCCTAGGGGCGGTCCAAAGTGGCGGAACCGGGGTTCCCCAAGTAGGGCCTATCAGGGGCAACACCCCCAATACCGGTTCCGGCAAAATCTCTCCAACTGAAGGGGGTTTGGGGGCTCGGAAACGGGGTACCCCAATATTCATATGTGCAGGTGAACCCGGATCCATCGGTGGTCTCGCCGCCCTGGGGGTGGTCCAAAGTGGCGGAACCAGGGTTCCCCAAGTATGACACATCAGGGGAAACACCCCCAACCCCGGTTCCGGCAAAATTTCTCCAACTGAAGGGGGTTTAGGGGCTCGGAAAGGAGGTACCCCAATATTCATATGTGATGGTGAACCCGGTTCTGTCGGGGGTTTCTCCGCCCTGGGGGCGGTCCAAAGTGGCGGAACCGGGGTTCCCCAAGTAGGACCCATCAGGGGCAACACTGCCAACCCCGGTTCCGGCAAAATTTCTCCAACTGAAGGGGGTTTGGGGGCTCGGTAACGGGGTACCCCAATATTAATATGTGAAGGTGAACCCGGTTCCTTCGGGGTTTCTCCGCCCTAGGGGAGGTCCAAAGTAGCGGAACCGGGATTCCCCAAGTAGGGCCCATCAGGGGCAACACTCCTAACCCCGGTTCCGGCTAAATTTCTCCAACTGAGGGGGATTTGGGGGCTCGAAAACGGGGTACCCCAATATTCATATGTGGAGGTGAACCCGGTTCCGTCGGGGGTTTCTCCGCCCTGGGGGCGGTCCAAAGTGGCGGAACCGGGTTTCCCCAAGTAGGACCCATCAAGGGCAACACCCCCAATCCCGGTTCCGGCAAAATTTCTCCAACTGAAGGGGGTTTGGGGGCTCGAAAACGGAGTACCTCAATATTCATATGTGGAGGTGAACCCGGTTCCGTCGGGGGTTTCTCCGCCCTGGGGGCTGTCCAAAGTGGCGGAACCGGTGTTCCCCAAGTAGGGCTCATCAGGGGCGACACTCCCAACCCCGGTTACGGCAAAATTTCTCCAACTGAAGGGGTTTAGGGGCTCGGAAACGGGGTACCCCTATATTCATATGTGAGGGTGAACCCGGTTCCGTCGGGGTTTCTCTGCCCTGGGGGCGGTCCAAAGTGGCGGAACCGGGGTTCCCCAAGTAGGGCACATCAGGGGCAACACCTCCAATCCCGGTTCCGGCAAAATTTCTCCAACTGAAGGGGGGTTTGGGGGCTCGGAAACGGGGTACCCCAATATTCATATGTGAGGGTGAACCCGGTTCCGTCGGGGGTTTCTCCGCCCTGGAGGCGGTCCAAAGTGGCGGAACCGGGATTCCTTAAGTAGGGCCTATCAGGGGCAACACCCCCAATCCCGGTCCGGCAAAATCTTTCCAACTGAAGGGGGTTTGGGGGCTCGGAAACGGGGTACCCCAATATTCATATGTGAAGGTGAACCCGGTTCCGTCGGGGGTTTCTCAGCCCTGGGGGCGGTCCAAAGTGGCGGAACCGGGGTTCCCTAAGTAGGGCCTATCAGGGGCAACACCCCCAATCCCGGTTCCGGCAAAATTTCTCCAACTGAAGGGGGGTTTGGGGGCTCGGAAACGGGTACCCCAATATTCATATGTGAAGGTGAACCCGGTTCCGTCGGGGTTTCTCCTGCCCTACGGGCGGTCCAAAGTGGCGGAACCGGGGTTCCCCAAGTAGGGCCCATCAGGGGCAACACCCCTAATCCCGGTTCCGGCAAAATTTCTCCCAACTGAAGAGGGGGTTTGGGGGCTCGGAAACGGGGTACCCCAATATTCATATGTGAAGGTGAACCCGGTTCCGTCGGGGGTTTCTCCGCCCTACGGGCGGTCCAAAGTGGCGGAACCGGGGTTCCCCAAGTAGGGCCCATCAGGGGCAACACCCCTAATCCCGGTTCCGGCAAAATTTCTCCAACTGAAGGGGGTTTGGGGGCTCGGAAACGGGGTACCCCAATATTCATATGTGAAGGTAAACCCGGTTCCGTCCGGGTTTCTCTGCCCTACGGGCGGTCCAAAGTGGCGGAACCGGGGTTCCCCAAGTAGGGCCCATCAGGGGCAACACCCCCAATCCCGGTTCCGGCAAAATTTCTCCAACTGAAGGGGGGTTTGGGGGCTCGGAAACGGGGTACCCCAATATTCATATGTGAAGGTGAACCCGGTTCCGTCGGGGTTTTCTCCGCCCTACGGGCGGTCCAAAGTGGCGGAACCGGGGTTCCCCAAGTAGGGCCCATCAGGGGCAACACCCCTAATCCCGGTTCCGGCAAAATTTCTCCAACTGAAGGGGGTTTGGGGGCTCGGAAACGGGTACCCCAATATTCATATGTGAAGGTGAACCCGGTTCCGTCGGGGGTTTCTCCGCCCTGGGGGCTGTCCAAAGTGGCGGAACCGGGGTTCCCCAAGTAGGGCTCATCACGGGCGACACTCCCAACCCCGGTTACGGCAAAATTTCTCCAACTGAAGGGGGTTTAGGGGCTCGGAAACGGGGTACCCCAATATTCATATCTGACGGTGAACCCGGTTCCGTCGGGGGTTTCTCCGCCCTAGGGGCGGTCCAAAGTGGCGGAACCGGGGTTCCCCAAGTAGGGCCTATCAGGGGCAACACCCCCAATCCCGGTTCCGGCAAAATCTCTCCAACTGAAGGGGGGTTTGGGGGCTCGGAAACAGGGTACCCCAATATTCATATGTGAAGGTGAACCCGGTTCCGTCTGGGGTTTCTCCGCCCTAGGGGCGGTCCAAAGCGGCGGAACCGGGGTTCCCCAAGTAGGGCCTATCAGGGGCAACACCCCCAATCCCGGTCCGGCAAAATCTTTCCAACTGAAGGGGGGTTTGGGGGCTCGGAAACGGGGTACCCCAATATTCATATGTGAAGGTGAACCCGGTTCCGTCGGGGGTTTCTCCGCCCTGGGGGCGGTCCAAAGTGGCGGAACCGGGGTTCCCCAAGTAGGGCCCATCAGGGGCAACACCCTCTAACCCCGGTTCCGGCAAAATTTCTCCAACTGAAGGGGGTTTGGGGGCTCGAAAACGGGGTACCCCAATATTTATATGTGGAGGTGAACCCGGTTCCGTCGGGGGTTTCTCCGCCCTGGGAACGGTCCAAAGTGCCGGAACCGGGGTTCCCCAAGTAGGGCCTATCTAAGCGCAACACCCCCATTCCCGGTTCCGGCAAAATCTCTCCAACTGAAGGGGGTTTGGGGGCTCGGAAACGGGGTACCCCAATATTCATATGTGAAGGTGAACCCGGTTCCATCGGGGCTTTCTCCGCCCTACGGGCGGTCCAAAGTGGCGGAACCGGGGTTCCCCAAGTAGGGCCCATCAGGGGCAACACCCCTAATCCCGGTTCCGGCAAAATTTCTCCAACTGAAGGGGGTTTGGGGGCTCGGAAGCAGGGTACCCCAATATTCATATGTGAAGGTGAACCCGGTTCCATCGGGGGTTTCTCCGCCCTGGGGGCGGTCCAAAGTGGCGGAACCGGGGTTCCCCAAGTAGGGCCCATCAGGGGCAACACCCCTAATCCCGGTTCCGGCAAAATTTCTCCAACTGAAGGCGATTTGGGGGCTCGGAAACGGGGTACCCCAATATTCATATGTGAAGGTGAACCCGGTTCCGTCGGGGTTTCTCCGCCCTAGGGGCGGTCCAAAGTGGCGGAACCGGGGTTCCCCAAGTAGGGCCTATCAGGGGCAACACCTTCAATACCGGTTCCGGCAAAATCTCTCCAACTGAAGGGGGTTTGGGGGCTCGGAAACGGGGTACCCCAATATTCATATGTGCAGGTGAACCCGGATCCATCGGGTGGTCTCGCCGCCCTGGGAGCGGTCCAAAGTGGCGGAACCAGGGTTCCCCAAGTATGACACATCAGGGGAAACACCCCCAACCCCGGTTCCGGCAAAATTTCTCCAACTGAAGGGGGGTTTAGGGGCTCGGAAAGGAGGTACCCCAATATTCATATGTGATGGTGAACCCGGTTCTGTCGGGGTTTCTCCGCCCTGGGGGCGGTCCAAAGTGGCGGAACCGGGGTTCCCAAGTAGGACCCATCAGGGGCAACACTGCCAACCCCGGTTCCGGCAAAATTTCTCCAACTGAAGGGGGGTTTGGGGGCTCGGTAACGGGGTACCCCAATATTAATATGTGAAGGTGAACCCGGTTCCTTCGGGGTTTCTCCGCCCTAGGGGAGGTCCAAAGTAGCGGAACCGGGATTCCCCAAGTAGGGCCCATCAGGGGCAACACTCCTAACCCCGGTTCCGGCTAAATTTCTCCAACTGAAGGGGGATTTGGGGGCTCGAAAACGGGGTACCCCAATATTCATATGTGGAGGTGAACCCGGTTCCGTCGGGGGTTTCTCCGCCCTGGGGGCGGTCCAAAGTGGCGGAACCGGGTTTCCCCAAGTAGGACCCATCAGGGGCAACACCCCCAATCCCGGTTCCGGCAAAATTTCTCCAACTGAAGGGGGTTTGGGGGCTCGGAAACGGGGTACCCCAATATTCATATGTGAGGGTGATCCCGGTTCCGTCGGGGGTTTCTCCGCCCTAGGGGCGGTCCAAAGTAGCAAAACCGGGATTCCCCAAGTAGGGCCCATCAGGGGCAACACTCCTAACCCCGGTTCCGGCTAAATTTCTCCAACTGAAGGGGGTTTGGGGGCTCGAAAACGGGGTACCCCAATATTCATATGTGGAGGTGAACCCGGTTCCGTCGGGGGTTTCTCCGCCCTAGGGGCGGTCCAAAGTGCCGGAACCGGGGTTCCCCAAGTAGGGCCTATCTAAGGCAACACCCCCATTCCCGGTTCCGGCAAAATTTCACCAACTGAAGGGGGGTTTGGGGGCTCGGAAACGGGGTACCCCAATATTCATATGTGAAGGTGAACCCGGATCCATCGGTGGGTCTCGCCGCCCTGGGGGCGGTCCAAAGTGGCGGATCCGGGGTTCCCCAAGTATGACACATCAGGGGCAACACCCTTAACCCTGGTTCCGGCAAAATTTATCCAACTGAAGGGGGTTTAGGGGCTCGGAAAGGGGTACCCCAATATTCATATGTTAGGATGAACCCGGTTCTGTCGGGGGTTTCTCCGCCCTGGGGGCGGTCCAAAGTGGCGGAACCGGGGTTCCCCAAGTAGGACCCATCAGGGGCAACACCGCCAACCCCGGTTCCGGCAAAATTTCTCCAACTGAAGGGGGGTTTGGGGGCTCGGTAACGGGGTACCCCAATATTAATATGTGAAGGTGAACCCGGTTCCATCGGGTCTCGCCGCCCTGGGGGCGGTCCAAAGTGGCGGAACCGGGGTTCCCCAAGTATGACACAGCAGGGGAAACATTCCCAACCCCGGTTCCGGCAAAATTTCTCCAACTGAAGGGGGTTTAGGGGCTCGGAAAGGAGGTACCCCAATATTCATATGTGAGGGTGAACCCGGTTCTGTCGGGGGTTTCTCCGCCCTGGGGGCGGTCCAAAGTGGCGGAACCGGGGTTCCCCAAGTAGGACCCATCAGGGGCAACACCCCCAATCCCGGTTCCGGCAAAATTTCTCCAACTGAAGGGGGGTTTGGGGGCTCGGAAACGGGGTACCCCAATATTCATATGTGAGGGTGAACCCGGTACCGTCGGGCGTTTCTCCGCCCTGGGGGCGGTCCAAAGTGGCGGAACCGGGGTTCACCAAGTAGGGCCCATCAGGGGCAACACCCCCCATCCCGGTTCCGGCAAAATTTCTCCAACTGAAGGGGGGGGGTTTAGGGGCTCGGAAACGGGGTACCCCAATATTCATATGTGAGGGTGCACCCGGTTCCGTAGGGTTTGTCTCCGCTCTGGGGGTTCCCCGTTTCCGAGCACCCAAACCCCCCTTCAGTTGGAGAAATTTTGCCAAAAACGGGGTTGAGGGCGTAGCCCCTGATAGGCCCTACTTGGGAAACCCCGGTTCCGCCACTTTGGATCGTTTCCGTTTCCGGTTCCGGCTTTTACCCATTGTTTCCGTTTCCATTTCCGGCTTTTACTCATTGTTTCCATTTCCGTTTCCGGCTTTTACCCATTGTTTCCGTTTCCGTTTCCGGATTTTACCCACACCCGCTAACCAACCAGAAGGCGAGAGGTGGGTGCAAAGAGGCCTTAAGCCCAGGGGCGGCTTTAAAGGGGGCGGGGTGGCGTCCGCCCCCCCATTGGCCAAAAATATTTGGCGAGATAAAGAATGGATATGCAATTTGCAACGATTTTCGGCCCTCAGTGACCATAATTTCTCAAATTTTTTCCGGCGGTACGCGCCGGATGATACCTGTTAATGACATTCATATTTACATTCTTGACGACCCTGGAAGCCATTTTCTGTTCATGTAGGTTTCAAAACAATTTTATCAGCAGAAACAGCTATTTTTGTATAGTTTTCTTCTATTTTCAATTAAAAATGTCGATGTTTCGCATCAAATGCTATAAATACAGAAAATCAAGCTGTAAATCATGCTTCTAGACTTCTATCCGCCTTAATTTCGAAAATTTTCCGGCGTTGCGCGCCATATTTTTGTTGAAGTCAAAGAAATTAAATAATTTTTTTGCACAAAATTGTCGAAACAAGAAAAAATTTGCGTCAAAAGTGATTTTAATTAAATGTAAAACACCGAAAAAACGCTATTTCGTGCGTTAAGAGCAAATTTTTGAACATATTTTTGACTGTTTTTGGTAAAGTTTGGATACCACCCCTAGGAAAATTCTAGATCCCCCACGGCTTAAGCCGTTTAGTTGAATTTTTAACGGTAATTTTCAAACAGACTTACATATCTGAGCAATTGTTTTGACACGGGTGTATAAAATGCGACTGTGAGAATATGAGCGATTGTTTTAAACCTTTTAGACCTAACGATCCCGATTTTTTGCGCATGCAGGTGGCTCAAAAAAGATACCTACAGAATGTTTTGATCATAGGTAAGCGTGACGTACATATCGCACAATGGCAAATTTTCTGAAAAAAAAAACAGATGTAGGGCAACCAAATCGCAAAGTTGCATTGATTTACATACTCTATCTAATTGTTTTTTTTGGTTTACTTCTCTTATAAACATCACTTTCTTAGTAATTAAAATTGTGTTATATAGTCTAGGAAATAATGCAGAGCTCATCCTTATAACTCTATTGTATTGTATAGGAATGGATAGGAAAAAGAAAAAAATATACAGAAATATAAAAATAGCAAAATATAGGAACACGAGAGATAGATTCGCTAAAAGTTGAGAAACAGAAAAAAATAGAGAAAAAGAAAAACAATAGATAATAGAAAAATATGTAGAAAAAATTGGTAAAAAGAAAAAAAGAGGAGTATATAAAAAAAAATTTGAAAAATACAAAAATTCAGAAAAATAGAAATAGGATGTAAAAAAAAGATTAGGAAAATCTTTGGCTACAATATCGTTAAGTTGTAGCGTAGGATTGAATTTCTTTCGATGCGACGAATTTTCGGAAACCGAAAAGTTAAATGTCAAATGCAGAACGGATTCAAGTGTCGATAAAATAAGCTGACGAAGCTTTACCAAACCAAACAAAAAAATTAAAAGTTCTAAATCAAAGAACATTAAACAGTAGAGTAAAAACGTTTATACTACAAATAAAAACTAGATTGACGCTTTATGCAGAGATTATTTTGCGATGTTTTCGGTCGGCGTTATTAAATAGAATAAAATGCACTTTCTTATGTTTCCGAACATGCTCTATTCGCACATAAACTTTGAACTTTTCAAAGAACAAGCTGGAAATAAAACACTTACATAATCAAAATCGTCCGCGGTAGCTCAATGGGTAAGAGCAGCAGTCAGGTAAACCATTGGTAGGCACATAGCCAAGATTACTTGACAAAGAATGCGGGCACAGGGAGTTCGGACCTCCAAATTAAGAAAAATTGAAAAAATAGGACTTTTTAAACATAATTTTGTGCTATTTTTGGCTTTTTGGGCTTAGTCCCCTTAAACATATTTCGTTGATCCCCCTACCTCCGAAAAATAGGACGGCCAGCTACGTGCCTGCATCCATATACTAAAGATGGAGTATTTAATGTTGAAAATAAAGCCTGATCTGTTTGAGTAGTAATGAGCGGTGGTCTGGCACGCAGTCTGGAACGCAGCACGTCATAGTGCACCTGCACTTTAAGCGCCCGCTTTGTAAGCAGGGCGTTTTAGCTGCAATTCAGACCAGCGCCCGGGGGTATATTAAGCAGAACGCTAACGCTGCATGTAGGCCTAGCGCCCAGGGGGTTGTATTAAGTAGGGGTCGCTAAGCTGTGTATTGGCATAGCGCCCAGGGGGCTGTATTATTCAATTGGGCTCATCATGCAAGTGACGTCACCCCCTTTCAAGTACATAGCATTTTCTCGCTTATTATGATAAGCTTAAGATAATTATTTTCGAGAGTGCTCTCCGATGAATAAACGAGCTATTACGAAGGTTTAATTATGTAGGTACCTACCGATGCTTGTTTTTTCAGACCGTGTCATATAAAACATATGATACGGAAGGTTAGTGTCATCAAAAGAGCTTTAATTAAAACTTCGTGTGCAATTAAAATAACAATTTCGTGACTACGGGGAAACTACAAAACCATATACAAATTACTCGCATAGCATCATTATTGTTGGTATTTACTTACTACAGTAAATTTAAAAACGAACTAATGTAGAAACTATTCGTCCATTCAAGCTTCGCTGTTTCCGGCTGTATCGGCTAACGATCCCGAATCGTCCTCGTTGTAAATAGGGCTGTATAGCCCCATACCTTCGCGCACAATGTCGACTATGGTCGTGCGATTTCCGGTTCGCCAGTAGTTCAAACTGAACTCGCTCAATAGCTCGTAAAAGTCAAGGACCGCGTAGTGTAGTGGTATATTATCGTTGGTTGCCAAATTTCAAAAATAGGTCCGGCAATAAGCCATGAGAGACTCATTGCTGGCCTGGGCACTGATGAGTAAACGAGCTTGAGCGCCGTTTTGGGGCAGTTGGAAATAAAAAGAGTCAATCGAAAATTTTCGGGCTTCCACAGGGTTAAACGAGAGGTTATCACAAATACGACTAAATTGTAATCGAATCTCAACCACGAAAATTTCCAAACGAGTAAAAATATGTTTCATTTTGAATTAAATAAAAAGCAAATAGCGTAAGTTTTTAGGGTCTAAAGAGAATTTTTAACGCACTTTTGAAAAACGCTGCTATAAGCATTTTAAAAGAGCATTGCATCGCTCGTATTTAGCTTACATTCATTAGCTAGCGCGCCTTTGATTATTGGTAGACTCGCCATTTGGGTTTTTCGTTCCATAAGAAACATGTGGCGAAATGCCGATAAAAAGTAAATGAGGGAATTTTTGCATGTGCCGCACTTTTAAAAGTGTATTGCATCGCGTGTTCCGAGCTTACAGTCATTAGCATGCGCGCCTTTGATTAAGGTCAGACTTGCTATTTGGGTTTTTCGTTCCATAAGAAACATGTGGCGTTATGCTGATAAAAATTCATCGAGGAAATTTTCGCAAGAGCATTGCAGCGCTCGTTTCGAGCTTACATCCATTAGCTAGCGCGCCTTTGCTTATTGGTAGACTCGCTATTTGGGTTTTTCGTTCCATAAGAAACATGTGGCGTAATGCTGATAAAAAGTAATTGAGAAAATTTTCGCAAGAGTATTGCATCGTTCGTTTCGAGTAGGCAAAAATGATGGTATTTTAGCTCTACACAGCAAGATCTACGCACTAAAGTTTTCTGAAAAAGTCAAGTTCGTTTGAATTATATTCAAAATATATTTTATGTAAAGAAACGGGTACAAAGCGGCCTTGAATTTTGGGCTTTTTACTTCAAAGAGTGCTGAAATTTATTTGAACGATGTTTCAAATGCGCTTCAGAATTTTAAATTTCTCCTTTGGCGGGCCCTGGTAGAAAATTTTTGTACTTCCAAAATTTTGGAGAAACTAGTTCCCCCTATTCCCTACAGCTACGCCACAGACGCACACATGTGCGTGGGCGGGGGGGGGGGGTTGGGGGTATGCACCCCCAGAAGTTGAAATACCCCCCAGAAATCAAAATACCCCCCCAGAAAAATTTTTTTTTGCTTTTTAGCAATTTTTGATGCCATTGGATAGTGCTCGACGAGAAACGTCGAAAAATGGTGTTTTTTTCGCCATACAACCACTTTTAAGACAATTTTTGACCTTTATAAATTTTTTCACCCCCCCCCCCCCAGAAATTTTTTCACACCCCCTCCCTACCAGAAATTCAGTGTTGCCCACCTATGCACAGGCGCCGATAGCAGACGGGCACAAGGGAGTTTGTGGGAAAGGGGCTAATTTCCCCAGTAAAGTATTGTAAATCAAAGTCCAAAAAGAACAAATGTAGCGATTAATAAGCCTTTTTGTGTAATTATTTCCTACTGTTGTTCATGAATGCTTCCTTGGGCATCAGTTTCATTTATAATTTTCCTTACCGTGTTTTATTCGCACCATTAATATATCATTTATTTTAAGTTTTTGGCAGGATAACCCAGCCAGAGTCGCATGATGACTAGATGCAGTTAAATTACAATTACCTCACAGTGAGCGTATGTGCTACACACGCGCATCAAAATATGAAAGATTCATCTAGTTTTTCTGACTGATCCAGCTTACAAAGGTCTATGGCTATGTGAAAGTTTAATGCCACAAATGTAAGCAATTTATTGGGCTATAGGTATCTACATTTAACAACAGGTAATATAGTATCTGATAATGCACAGTATAGTGAATGGCACATATGATCGTGCAATCAACCATACATTTTCTCGACGCAGATATAGCACCTTTTCGATAATTTTATCTTGTCAATCGAAAATCTTTTAAGATTCACCAACGTTTTAGCATATTGTTGTAGTCTTGGGTTGACACTGTTTCTCGACTATTTGGCATTTCACTCGTATCTTCATTATCTTCTTGCCTTTCTTGTAATTCATCAGACAGGATATCAGCATTTTTAATAATGAGTTTCTTGAATAGATGCTTTCTTTAATTCCATGCCATCTTTGTTGCTTCAGTATCCCCAAAACTCAGCTTTGATTCTAAAAAGTCTGCCGTTGCAGACAGTCTTGTATCTAAATCACTTTCTTCCAATGCTTTTTGCAGGAAAACATGTTTGTCATAATTTACGTGAAGCTTTGACAAAAAAGCGTTGAAGAAGGGAGAGCTGCACAGTTTTTCAGCGGCGTCTGGAATAACTGCCATATCTCGTACTGCATTTTCCATCATTGCACGCCAGAATTCATTCTTCCAACCACTTTTGATATCAGGCTCATCATCACTATCTGAAATATCGTCTGATGTTTCTTCGTCCTCGGAACCCTCTTGGTCGTCCTCTTTCTCTTCTATTTCTCGTTTTTCCTGTTTGCCTTCTTCCACGCCTTCTTCTTCTTCTGAAGTAACAAATTCATTATCTTCTGTATCACTATTTGCTGTTTCCATTGAGGAGTGTAATAGCCGATGATGCCTCTTTAATGTAAAATTATTTGACAATGTTTTGTTGCACAGTGTGCAAAGAACAACCATGCCTTACTCGGCCAGAGACACTAAATGACTGCCACATTTAGATCCGATGTCTTTATAAACACATGTTGCACATGTGCTGCACAGTGCACAGCACAGGTGTATACTGTGAGGTATGGGGACATCCGATTTTGGATGGGGGATCCCCCAACCCCCTGTTACATGTATGTATGTAATGGCTTGACATTGAGCACCCCTGTTACATGTATAGATGTAATGGCTCGACATTGAGCGGGGTCCACCCAATTTTTAGGGAGAAGGCGTAAATGACCTCCGAAAACACCTAAAAACGGCCAGAATTCGATGTTTTCCAAAAACCGAGATGGCGATCAAAAAGTTTCTGGCTCTGAGGGGATGGGGGGACGTCCGACTTTGGTTGGGGCATCCCCCCTCAATGTCGAGCCATTGCATCTATACATGTAACAGGGGGTGCTCAATGTCAAGCCATTACATACATACATGTAACAGGGGGTTAGGGGATCCCCCCACCCAAAATCGCATGTCCCCATACCTCACAGTATAGACCTGTGCTGTGCACTGTGCAGCACATGTGCAACATGTGTTTATAAAGACATCGGATCTAAATGTGGCAGTCATTTAGTGTCTTTGGTCGAGTAAGGCATGGTTGTTCTTTGCACACTGTGCAACAAAACATCGTCAAATAATTTTACATTAAAGAGGCATCATCGGCTATTACACCCCTCAATGGATACAGTAAATAGTGATACAGAAGATAATGAATCTGTTACTTCAGAAGAAGAAGGCGTGGAAGAAGGCAAACAGGGAAAATCAAGAAATATAAGAGAAAGAGGACGACCAAGAGGGTTTCGAGGACGAAGAAACATCAGACGACATTCCAGATAGTGATGATGAGCCTGATATCAAAAGTGGTTGGAAGAATTAATTCTGGCGTGCAATGATGGAAAATGCAGTACGAGATATGGCAGTTATTCCATACGCCGCTGAAAAACTGAGCAGCCCTCCCTTCTTCAACGCTTTTTTGTCAAAGCTTCACGTAAATTATGACAAACCTGTTTTCCTGCAAAAAGCATTGGAAGAAAGTGATTTAGATACAAGACTGTCTGCAACGGCAGACTTTTTAAAATCAAAGCTGAGTTTTGGGGATACTGAAGCAACAAAGATGGCATAGAATTCAAGAAAGCATCTATTCAAGAAACTTATTAGTAAGAATGCTGATGTCCTGTCTGATGAATTACAAGAAAGGCAAGAAGATAATGAAGATACGAGTGAAATGCCAAATAGTCGAGAAACAGTGTCAACCCAAGACTACAACAATCTGCTAAAACGTTGGTGAAAGTTAAATGATTTTCGATTGACAAGATAAAATTTTTGAAAAGGTGCTATATCTGCGTCGAGAAAATGTATGGTTGATTGCACGATCATGTGTGCCATTCACTTTACTGTGCATTATCAGATACTATATTACCTGTTGTTAAATGTAGGTACCTAAAGCCAATATCAATTCAATCGGGTAACTGACGTGTATGTGCTTTAGAACAATAAATTGCTTACATTTGTGGTATTAAACTTTCACATAGCCATAGACCTATGTAAGCTGGATCATTCAGAAAAACTAGATGAATCTTTCATATTTTGATGCGCGTGTGTAGCACATACGCTCACTGTGAGGTAATTGTAATTTAACTGCATCTAGTCATCATGCGACTCTGGCTGGGTTATCCTGCCAAAAACTTAAAATAAATGATATATTAATGGTGCGAATAAAACACGGTAAGAAAATTATAAATGAAACTGATGCCCAAGGAAGCAATCATGAACAACAGTAGGAAATAATCACACAAAATACGGAAAGCCATAAGGGTCAATTGAAAAATATTGCTAATATTCATACTTACAACCCAAGTTTTCAAACTTTCTGACAATTACAACAAAGAAATTCAAAAAACAGTGAACGAAAATTTTCAAAACAATGAACCTTCTGGTTTGAAAATTACATTGAATAAGGTCAAGTAAATTGAAACATCCATGCACAAACTCTGAGATAAATGCATTCAAAAAATTCAAAATGGAAGTCTCAAGATTAACGATTTATTTCAATAAAAACAAGCATTTATTATTCAAAATGACTTTTGATACACACAAGAAAATCAAAATTATGAACCTTTTGGTTTGAAAATTAGAAAACCTATCAGCAGTTTGAATAAAGTTGCAAAACTTGGAAATTCTGCTTGCTAGTATGCAGTGGAAATGATGCTCGTAAAATACAACGAAGGTTTTCAAAAAGATAGCATGGAGTTTTTCAAACTTACCAAACATACAACCGAGTTTTTCAAATTTCTCAAAATAAAACGAAGGTTTTCAAAAAGATAGCACGGAGTTTTTCAAACTTACCAAACATACAACCGAGTTTTTCAAATTTCGTAAAATACAACAAAGGTTTTCAAAAAGATAGCGCAGTTTTTCAAACTTAGCGAACATACAACCGAGTTTTTCAAATTTCTTAAAATACAACGAAGGTTTTCAAAAGATAGCACGGAGTTTTTCAAACTTACCAAACATACAACCGAGATTTTCAAATTTCGTAAAATACAACGAAGGTTTTCAAAAAGATAGCACGGAGTTTTTCAAACTTACCAAACATACAACCGAGATTTTCAAATTTCGTAAAATACAACGAAGGTTTTCAAAAAGATAGCACGGAGTTTTTCAAACTTACCAAACATACAACCGAGTTTTTCAAATTTCGTAAAATACAACGAAGGTTTTCAAAAAGATAGCACGGTGTTTTTCAAACTTACCAAACATACAACCGAGTTTTTCAAATTTCTTAAAATACAACGAACGTTTTCAAAAAGATAGCACGGAGTTTTTCAAACTACCAAACATACAAACGAAGTTTTTCAAATTTCGTAAAATACAACGAAGGTTTTCAAAAAGATAGCACGGAGTTTTTCAAACTTATGTACCAAACATACAACCGAGTTTTTCAAATTTCGTAAAATACAACGAAGGTTTTCAAAAAGATAGCACAAAGTTTTTCAAACTTACCAAACATACAACCGAGTTTTTCAAATTTCTTAAAATACAACGAAGGTTTTCAAAAAGATAGCATGGTGTTTTTCAAACTTACCAAACATACAACCGAGTTTTTCAAATTTCGTAAAATACAACGAAGGTTTTCAAAAAGATAGCACGGAGTTTTCAAACTTACCAAACATACAACCGAGTTTTTCAAATTTCTTAAAATACAACAAAGGTTTTCAAAAAGATAGCACGGTGTTTTTCAAACTTACCAAACATACAACCGAGTTTTTCAAATTTCTTAAAATACAACGAACGTTTTCAAAAAGATAGCACGGAGTTTTTCAAACTACCAAACATACAAACAAGTTTTTCAAATTTCGTAAAATACAACGAAGGTTTTCAAAAAGATAGCATGGTGTTTTTCAAACTTACCAAACATACAACGGAGTTTTTCAAAGGCTCTTGACGCGAAAAGACAACCTGCGTACGTGTCGTTGATTGGTTGACTTTGCTCAGGCTTCCTCTTACAGAAAAAGCTGCAATTACTGTAACGAAGTTTAGTCACAAATTACCGGTTTGCGGTTTTTGGATGTTTGCTGCTTAGGCAGTTTGACTTCTTAATTAGCCCCAATGATGCTCATCATGGCCGGCTGAGGACTTCAGCCGATTCAGGATTCGGGTCAAAGACTGAGCCCAATTTCGGCCAAAATGACGTCAAAAAGTGATATATTTAAGCTAAAATAACGAAAAAATTGTTCACTGTTGGGGGAATTCCGAGTAAATTTTCACATGTTTAAGAACTGAGAAACATGGTTGCATGATGCTGTTCTGCGACATAAAATCGAAAATGACGACGCTTATGTAGCTTTGAGTCAGGGTTGGCAAGCCTGGGTTTTTTTGGGGGCAAAAAATCATTGGGTTTTGAGTTTTTTGGGTTTTTTATCCACAGGTTACCTATTTTTCAAATAGAGTTAAATAAATACTGCAGCTTTGCTATTCCAGGTCAGCAGAATTCGAGAGGATTCTCCAAGATTTCACACATTTTTCATTTTTGCCAATGTTTTTACGGTGTTTTAGCAAATCTATGCGTCATTTCCATAAAAAACCCAATAAAACCCAAAAATTCAAATTTTTCAAATCTGGGTTTTTTCCATCCCTGGCCGAGATGTCGTCAGAAAGTGATCAAAGCAAAATTATCGATAAAACTGTTAATCCACCCAAGCTCGTATCTAAAATTTTGTTTCGGGGGGGCACGACCAAAATTTTTTTTAAAACATAAGGGACCTAAGGATGAATTTAAAAGACGTTTTACGACCACTAGAGCTGTACACTTTGTAAATTTTGCTACCCAAGTGCCTTAAATATGGTGAGAATTCAATGGACACCCTTTTAACCAAATCTTATTTTCGGCATAAAACCAGTGCAGATTAGTGAAAATAGATGCAAAATATGCTTTCGGTTGTATAAAGACTAAAAATAAGACAAAAAGACAAGAAAAAGACATAGAAATGGAGTATTTAAACCAGGGTTGGTTGGGTTTGGTTTTTGGTTTTTTATGCCTTAAAAATCGGCCTGGTTTTTTGTTTTTTTTTGTTATTTGGGAGTTTTTGAAGAATATGGTGTGAACCGATTTTGCGCCATTCCGGCAGAACTGCCATACAATTGCGCAAAAACGATACTTTGTGTCACTAAAAGACGCGGAAAAAATAATAAACCAAATCCATACAAAACTCACAGAGTTACGGTACTTCAAACATCATACTTCGACATTCACCATTTTGAGCCACTTTAAGAAATTTCAGCAGTTTATTAAAAGTTTCCAATTTCTACTAATTAATATTTTCCTGCTATTTTTAAGGTCGCAGATTAGAAAAAATTAAGTTATACTGCGCGTAAACCAAGATTAAAGAAAAATTTTTGTAATTTTTGCCCAAATTTTCATGAAATTTTTTAAATTTCACTATTTTTAGCATTGTTTACATCCAGTTAAAGATTTCTACTTAAATACGATTCAAACAGCATTTTTTGATTATTTTAAAGTTCCAACTATTTGAAGATTCAAACAGTGGAATGCAGAATAACATGTACCCAACTTAGGTCGTCCTAAGCATCTATACATCGACCTGAGCATCTATACATCGACCAGCGACCTAAGCATCTATACGTTGACCTAAGCATCTATACCTCGACCTAAGCGGGAGCGACCTCGACCTAAGCAGCCGAAAACACCTTCTCAGATGAACTAAGCCTAAGCCTAAGCATCATTTAAGCAGAAACTTGAATTTTCACATATCTAGACAAAATTGTTTTTTTTCAAATTTAAAAATTTTCAAACAAAATTTTTTTCCGTGCAATTAAAGTTATTTTTTCGTAATCAGCGACCTTGAAAATGTCAGATAAATATGTTTTCAGCCCAAATTCGGAACATTTTTTGGTAAACTGTCAAATACCTCACTTTAATGTAGCTATATCCTGAGTAACTCTATCTTCACCAATATTTGTCCGTTTTCCATAAAAATTTTTTTCCGCACCTTCTTTTTGCATGTCCTCCTCATTTCAATCGATATCGTTCCTTTCCTCGGACATCTGCAAGTTTTCCGTTCACACCATAAAGTAAAGTTTAGCCGTTATTTGATCATTTGTAAACACTCTTAGTATCATTTTGTTCATTCGTTATTGTTTATACATATTATTGTTTTTTCGTTTGTACGTTGTTGATGATTGTTATTAATCAAAATCGTGAAGTGAATCGTGTTGCCTTTTGCCGACTTTGCTTGCTTACTGAACTGATGTTGTTTGTTTTGTACATGTGCAATTAACAAAGATTGATTCCATTTTATAGCAGTTGATTTTTCATGGCTAGCAGCAACAATAATGGGCATAATTGTAGTACCGGGGACCCGTACTTTCTACGTGCTCATGCTTTTTACGTCAATCAATTTTTTGTAGTAACTGTAAGTGCAATAAACTTAGTTTTAAATCTTGAAATCAATGGTGTGCGAAACATTACATCGGCAATTCAGGTGACGAGAAGGTTATAGTTTTACAAATTATATAATACCATGCAACTGCAGTATAGCTGCAGGCCAAAGCAAGTATGCCTCCTTACCATCGAATAATGCTTTTCAGTGAATTGGCTATTTTTGAGATTAACACAGGAACCATGTGATGGATTTCAATAAAATGAAGTGTTCTTGGTAGATAATTTTAAACAAAACTATTTTGCCAAGAAAAAGTTGTGCTAGCTTATGTCTACAGTATGCTAGGCTCTAAAAAGTGCTCAAACTTTGCATGATCACTACAGTATACATGTTTTGTTTCTTATTTTGAAAAATAGCAAAATAGTTAGATATTTTTGTACTCTAAATTTCACTTTTTTGTTTTTCGGGTTACTGAATTGTTCGTCCTACAATTTCAATTTATTTTTTTCCAATATGGCTGCCCTCATAAGGTATGCATTTCACTCGCGCCATGTTTCATGTTTTTTAATGTTTAAGAACATTTTAGAAAGCCCAAAAAAGTTCTTTCGAATGATATCCTGTTTGTCTGATTTAGTAAAGAATTCCAGTTTTTTAAATTATTAGTTTTTTAATATAGGCGCCAGCATACATGCACAGTATGGGAATTCTGGGGGTAAAAACCTAACGTGCCTTTTTTGGGACCAAAAATGGCCGGTACGCGTTAAAAACATCGTTTTTGGCGTTTCTGACGATACTCTATCCTTCTAGAGCATGAAATCATGGAAAAAATTTCGGAAAAAGTCGAATAAATTGACCAATATATCGCTTAAAACATGAAATATGGCGCGAAGCGCCGAAAATTTGGCAATTTTGAGCAAATAGATAGCCAAAAACCCTTAAAAAGACACTTTTTCTACCTATTTTCAGGTAAGTTTAGGAAACTTTTGAAAAATCGCCAATTCTGGGGGTGAAAAATTTTTTTGCGGCGGGGGGGGGGTGAAAAATGATTCTGCGGGGGTGAAAACCCCCAAACCCCCCAAGATCACGTATGGGCGCCAGGAAGGCTGTCATGCAGTATCTTTTGATGTTTTCAGCTGTTATTCTGCGAGTTTCTGACGTATTTCAAAATTTTATTAGTAAATAGCTAGAAAATTTTATGTTATTTCTAATGAGCTATGTCTTATTTCTGAATCCTTCTAGTTCGTTCAGAAAATTCAAGAAAAAACTCAAATTTATTCATTGTAAGCGTAAGGTTATTTTTAAAAGCTGAGTGCGATGCGTTGAGACCTTATAACCTTCTAGTCACCTAAATTGCCGGTGTAATCTTTCGCACACCATTGATTTCAAGATTTAAAATAAGTTTATTGCCGTTGCACTTATTAAAAAAATTGATTCACGTAAAGTGCATGGGCACACACAAAGTACGGGTCCCCGGTACTACAATTATGCCTAATAATGAAATTGGTGCTTCACCACCGGATGCGATTATCTTATCCAATGATGAAGTTCTTAGCCTCGTTGAAGAAGCCGCTGAAGGGCACCTCGATTCAACTAGAACGTCAGGTTCGGCAATTTCAATAAAGTTAAAATTGCTTACTTTTTGCTATTAATCTTGAATAATTGGTTAGGCAACTCTTGCCTGTTCTTTAATTTAGTAGTCTTTAATCATAATAAGCATTTTGACACTTGTTCTCACGAATAAATTATCAAAATCAAAATTTAACCATTAAAAACCATAAAAATCATTGAAAAACCGATTGAAAACCAGAAAAAAAAAAAACCAAAATTTCGTAAAATTTTTACCGTCTTTTTTCCAGCCCTGGTTTAAACCGCGCGCTTGGGACTAAATAGACCTTAATTATTACTTGAAATTCCGCGAAAAAGTTTGCGAATCTTTGCTAGAAAAGCAAAGGGGAGTAAAGGAGAAAATCATTCTCATATTTCGTTTCGGGGAGCGGCACGTGCCGCCCTATCCCTCTGGATACGGGCCTAAGTCCCATTGTTAATAATGCGACGGCCTCATAATGTTTAAAAGCCGATAATGCATAAGTAACTAATATCACTTAGCAGGCCCATATTTAGGATTTTATTTGGGGGGCAAAAACTTTTGAGGCCAGCTATCTCAAAAACCATAAGGAGATAAGCAAAAATAGGCGGGTTTGAGCTTATCTCAGCAAGCTCTATATGATGGTGAAGAAAAGTTTCAAAAAAATTATTGATATACAGCAAATTTATCATTCAAGCTGATTTCTCATCACTTGATCGGCGAATTATTTCTTATCTCTTGCCTTTGCACTTAATCATTGTGCATTACACAGAAAAATAATACAGATAATGAATAATTCCGCGCCAAGCGCCGAAAAAATTGACATCTTCTGCATGTTAACTTCAAATTTGAGCGGGTTTGAGCGGGCTAGAAGGCAAAAAATGTATTTAAACAATACAAATGGCGCCAAGCGCCGGAAAAATTTCATGTTTTCCATATGTCATAGCCACACCTGGGCGTGGGGTGGGGGTTTGAGGGGTATGCACCCCACCCCGAGAAACAAAAATACCCCCCCGGAATTCATTTTTTTCGCGATTTTCTCATGCCAATGGATAGTGCTCGATGAGGAACGTCGAAAAATGGTGTTTTTTAACCATACGACCAGGGGCGGATTTAGGGGGCGGGGGGCCGCCCCCATTGGCCCAAAATAGTGCGCAAAATTGAGGATTTTTAGCGATTTTCGGGTTAAAATGGCTATTGTTTCCGCCTAAGTCCGGGTTCCGCCTCCCTTAGGAAAATCCTGGATCCGCCACTGCATACCACCATTTTTAAGGCCATTTTTTGACCTTTGAAAAATCTTGCATCCCCGTTCCACAGAATTTCGATGCTGCCCACATATGGTGGGAGGTCCCTGGCGAATTTCAGGGGGAGGGGGTGAATGACCTCCAATTTTTAGCCAAAAACGGCCGAATAATGCCTAAAAAGGGCCAAAAATTCAATTTTTTCAAAAAATGGGGGTCAAAAATTTTCTGGCTTTGGGGGATGGAAGGATGCCCGACTTTGAGTCGGGGATCTCCTTATGTGTTTGAAGTGTAAGCATTTCATCATAATAAAAAAATTGGATTAATTCTTTATTATGTGATTAATTTTTGCATAAACAATGTAGGTATAAAAAGTCAAGTCTTACTATGGATGGAAAGAAAAACCAAAAAATGACATGACAGTTCAAATGAGGGTTCTCAAGTTTATATGCATTCTCAGTTTATCACTTTTGCCAAATTGAAATTTTTTGATTTTATTTGCAATTTTTATTAAAAAAATAGAATTATTGTCATTATCGAGAAAAGATTTATGGCCTGTTATTCATTTATTCATTCTCTCTTTCCTGATTCAATTGTTTTTGCATACAACAGTAAAATAAAAGATCGTGAGCAAGTCTCGCCACTTCCGAAACTCGCTGAAGTCAGAAGGGTCAGTTTTCTTGATGCTGGGCAGCCTCGTTTATTGTACGGCTTTACAACATCAGCAGACGGTATGAAATAGTTTTATTCAGTCTGAACATGCTTAGTCAGTGACTGAATCCAGGTATGATAAAGCAAAATCGCCAAAATTCTATTCTGGAGCTCTGTCGATTTTTAAAGGCTTTTCAACAGACAGGCACTGCATGGGAATTCACGGGGGTTGACATTACAATGCCTTTTTTGGGCTCAAGAATGTTGGATTCGCATCAAAAAGATGACTTTTTGGCGTTTCTGACGATGCTCTTCTTCTTTGTAGAGCATAAGAACGTAGGAAAAATTTTGAAAAGATCAAAAAGTCAAACAAAATGAACAGTATGTATATAGGGAAAAAGATGTGCATATGGCGCGAAGTAGGGATGTTCCGGTTCCAGGTTTTTCAAAAAATCGGTTCCGGTTCTCGGAAAACAAGAATTTCGGTTCCGGTTCCGGTTCGTCAACTAGAGAACCATCGATTCCGGTTCTCGGTTCCTGTGTTAAAGTATGTACGCTTTTGATAGCTTGACTTCCCCAGAACATGTGATGATGTAATCGAAAGATTAATTGTTCAGGAAGTCGTTTCTATCTGGCAACTGCACGTTCAAATAAGTTTTACGTCTAGTTGACAATTTACTCATAAATACTGAATATTATCCATGTATTTCTTAATTAGAGGCTTTTACGAAATCGAAATGCTTAATTCATAACGAAGATCTACTGCAATGGTGGAAAGAGAAGTCAAAGAATTTGCCGATTCTCACGTTTATAGCTAAGCAGTAGCTTGCAGCCAGTGGCGAATCTAGGATTTTCCTAAGGGGGCAGTATCCAAACTTTTCCAAAAACAGTTAAAAATAGGTCCAAAAATTTGCCCTTAACGCGCGAAACAGCGTTTTTGTTGGCGTTTTACAATCTATACTTTTACATTAAATCACTTTTGACGCAATATTTTTCTTAAAATTTTAAAATTTTCGACAATTTTGTGCTAAAAATCAGTAAAATTCTTTGACTTTATCAGAATTCTGGCGCAAAGCAGTTTTTTATACAAGGTCCGTTTGACATGTACAAAGATGATCCCCAAAAGTCTTTTTACAATTGTACACACAGATTTTTGGGTACTATAGTTTAGTACAGTAGCGATTTTAGTGTGGTAAAAACAGAGTTGTTCGACTTTTGGTAGTGTATTTCAGCTAATTTATGGGTCTCTTAGGGCAAAATCACTAAGAATCGTCGTAAAATGGCGCGAAGCGCCGAAAAATTTGACATTTTTCCTTTCAAAATGCCAGCTTCTGATATTATAAAGATAAATAGAACACACAATTAGCTCATTTCGACGCGAAGCTCCGAAAATTTCTGCGAATTTTAAACCTTTTTTGCACTTTTTGTCTCTCCCAAAAATCTTTGTACATGTGCAAGGACGGTCCCGAAAAGTCTTTGTACATCGGGAAAAATCTTTGCCGAATACAAAAACCGTGGCGCGAAGCGCCGGAAAATTTGTGAGATTAAGACGGATAGACGTCTAGAAGCATGATTTACTGTATTTATAGCATTTGATGCGAAACATCGAAATTTTTGATTGAAAATAGAAGAAAACTATGCAAAAATAGCTGTTTCTGCTGCTAAAATTGTTTTGAAACCTACATGAACAGAAAATGGCTTCCAGGTGGCCAAGAAAGTAAATAAATGTCATTAATAAATATCCGGCGCTTAGCGCCGAAAAATTTGAGAAATTATGGTCACTGTGGGCCAAAAAATAATTGCAAATTGTATATCCATTGTTTATCTCGCCAAATATTTTTAAATGAGGAGGGCGGCCCCCCGCCCCCTTAGATTCGCCCCTGCTTGCAGCGCCAGTTACAAGCGTTCCATCGGAACAGCTGTTCAGTTGTGCTGGAATCATTTACGACCCTCTCAGAAAAAGGCTACATGGTGAAAAAGCAGAGAACCTACGAAACCAGGCCAGTATCCAGGATTCGATCAAGGAGGAGGGCGCG
Organism: Mermis nigrescens; assembly: GCA_036768485.1. Classification (NCBI taxonomy): domain Eukaryota; kingdom Metazoa; phylum Nematoda; class Enoplea; order Mermithida; family Mermithidae; genus Mermis; species Mermis nigrescens. The sequence goes on along the minus strand of JAVLUZ010000245.1, from coordinate 854,558 downwards.
GCGGACCCAACATAAATGATCTATAACGCGGTAAATTCGTCTGATAGCTCGTAAAAACCGCATTTTTAGATGTTTCTAGACATGCTCTATTCAATAAGATCACAAAATTCGAACTTTTCGAAAGGTTTTTTACTCAAAGTGTTGTTTTTTGGGTGTACTTGAGCGAAAATTATGGAAAAAACTACATATCTGGCGCGAAACGCCAAAAGCTAGGAAATTTTACGCCAAAGCCATGTAATTTTTCCATATTTCCGTGCATTATCTTACTTTTCAAAATTTTTCAGTCAAAGGGGGCGGCCGCCCCCATAAATACGGCCCTGTATGAAACTATGAAACTATGCCTATTTATGTAGATGAGCTGGTAATCCTCACAGAAATGATCGTCAAAGCATTTTGACAAGCAGAGATCACTTACGACCAGGCCCGTAGCCAGGGGGCGAGGAGCGGGGCCGCACCCCCAGAAATGGAGATTCTCGCTAAGGTCCCCCAAAGGGAAAAATGAAAAATAGGCGAAGTGCGTCTGAAACACCGCCAAAACAGGCTTTTAGCGTACTTTGGAGCTAGTAAACTCGAAATTTTCCGGCGCTTGGCGTCAAATTTATTGTTAATGTATAGTTTTGTCTTCTAAACCGCTAAAAATCGCTCAAATTTGAGTTAAACATAGAGAGCATGTGAATTTTTTTCCAGCGCTATGCGTCGAATTCATTGTTTAGCTATAGTTTTTGCCTTTAAGCTCAATCAAAACAGCTCAAATTCAAGTTATGATATAAGAAACATGGAATATTTCCGGCGCTTGGCGCCGTATTTGTTTATATATGTTGTTCGTCTTCTAGCCCGCTTGAAACCGCTCAAATTTGAACTTGACATGCAGAATATGTCAATTTTTCTAGGCGCTTGGAGCCAAATTATTCGTTATCTGCATCGTTTTTCTCTGTAAAGCACAATTATTAAGTACAGAGGCAAGAGATAAGAAATAATTCGTCGATTAAGGGATGAGAAATCAGCTTAAATGATAAATTTGCTGTATATCAATATGAAATAGAATGGAAAATTTTTAAATTTTTCTTTGAATTTCTTCACTATCGTATAGAGCTCACCGAGGTACGCTCAAAACTGCCTTTATTCTCGCCTACTCCCTAATGGTTCTCGAAAAATTTTCTGACGCCCCCCGAAATAAAATCCTGGTTATGGGCTTGCTTACGACCAATACCAATTATTAAGGTTTAAACATTTTTTTACCCACTCTTGAGTCCAGAGTCCAGCCGGAATAAAAATCTTGTATAAGACGCTCTTTTAAGCTTTCAATAATCTTATGGCTCAAAAGTGTCAAATTTACAACCGCCACATACACATTATTTGACTAAACATTGTCCAATTACACGAATTTCTGAATTTTCTAAAATTTTCTTGTTTTTGTGATCTTGAGAGTCATTCGTTCTCAAGTGAAAAACATATAAGAGAAAATTTGTTTTCACTTTGTGGAATTCCGATGGTTGTGCATGTGTGATTTTGACTTATATCCAAAACGTGACTTAATATATGTAAGTGCGGTCACTTCACCACAAAAGTTGAACGACAGTCACATCGCGCCTTGACAGTTGTCTTCAAAAATGACGTGCGATGATGTTTTAATATGGTTTTTCTGAACATTTTTTTTAAAGTGCAACGATCATACGAATCCCCAAAATAGTCGAAATTATGTTGCAGAAGGCTGAGACATGCGTGTTAATACATAAGATGACCCTGAAATTAAAATGGAGGAACATGCTTGGCAGACATACATGTAACAGGTAGGTGGAGATCCCCTAGCCCAAACTAGGTCGTTTTCGCATCCTGCAGTCAAAAAAGTTTCGACATCCACCGTTTTTTTGAAAAAAATTGAATTTTTCGGCTGTTTTTGGCCGAAAAATTGGAGGTCATTTACCCCCCTGTCAAAATGGTCGGGGAACCCAACCAAAATTTCGAGCCATTCATTACATGAATGTTGGCAAATGTATGTTGTTACGTCATCAGAAGAAGTTATTGTTTATGAATGGATTAAAAATTTAAGAAGCAAACAGCTTCCGAAGTTCAACGTTTTACTTTTACTTTATTCCATTTTTTAATTCCTCATGAAATAACATATGACTAAGGACTGAGATAAATATTGAAAAAAAACGTTTAAGTATCGCTTGCTGCACTTGTCAACGAATGAAAAATTATCATCATATTACTTTTGGAGAAAAAAACAATGCGATAAGGGTGCTTTTACTCTGCACTTCGTTTACTACGTCTTATCTTTGATCGGCACGTGTGTATATGTACACTGCATTCCTGCATACCAAAAAAATTTTAGAAATATATGGATGGATGATTGTTTCTCGTCAATGATCAGCTGTCATAATGGCTAGAACTTATTCTCAAATTAATGTCAGTTACGCAAACGCAGCTTAAATGGCTAATTAAGGTCTTGCGAATATGTTAGCTTACTTGATTATGGCTGTGCCGCGTTGCATTCCTTGTAATTCACAATAAATTTCTAATACTTTTTCTTCACTTAAATAGAAGAAATAGCGCTTTGAAACGATAGCCGAAGAAAGGGAACAACGGCGGTGAACACGACGTTACAAGAAATATCGAATAAATAATAAGCATAGTAAAACTGAATTTGCAAATATAAAAATTAATAACAACAGTAAAAATAAAATCATTTATTTTCTAATAATAGCAATAAAAACATGATTGTAATGGCATAGCAATTGACAATAAAGTAGTAGGTGATAATCAAAAAATAATAGTAATAGTAACATCATAATAATCATCATAATGACATACATATTATCAGAAATTCTATTTTCCAGCAGACACATCGATCAAGATATCTGGGGTCAATCCTAGATACTTCGCTTTAATGTATACTGTCTGGATTAATTTTGGCAAACATCAATTATACAAATCGTGCATTATGAGTCTCACAGAAGCATACAAGAACATGGGGGTGATAGAGGGTATTACTCGCTCCTGAGCTCTAAAAAACTGATAGCTATACAGCCATTTTGGCTGAAAAAACATTGCTAAATAGCCTTATTTGGGCTAAGAAAATTAGCTATATAGCTTTTTTGCCTCAGAAATATACCGCGTGAGCTCAGAAATGCAATATAATTGTCTTTTCTGAGTTTTAAAAGGATATCTATTTTCTCGACTTCAAAAAGGTCTAAATAGCTCATTTTAGTCCAAAAGGCTATTTAGCTATGTTTTAAGTCCAAAAAGGCTATATATCTAGTTTTCTTAGCCCAAAAAGGCTATCAAACCGTTTTTACGAACAACCTAGCTTGACGTTTCGCACCTATGCACAGAAGACCCTAAGATAAGCACAAGATTGCAAATTCTGTGCCTAATTTAATTAATTCAAAAATTTCTGTTTTTCTCAATAATAAATCAAGCATGCGCAATCAAGCATAATGCATACCAGCACACAGTCTAAATTTTTAGGAGGAGATAAACTGATCTTTATTCGGGAAGTAAATCAGTATTTGCGTTATTTAATGTCAAATCTTCGTTTGTCAATAGAGCGTCTAGAAAATTTGAAAATTTGCATTTCAATAGTTATTTGCATTAGAATGACGTTAAAGCAATAAGTTTGTATTACTAATTGTCTAGATATTTTTGTGTCGTTTCTTACCCCTCTAAGCTACGAATAAGCCGTCAATACGTTTTAATTCATTGTATTGTACTCTTCATAAATATTTGTGATCAAATTTGCACGAAAACAAGTAATAATAAGGGCTATGGAGTGACTTGAACCATTGAATATTTATAGAAAAAATTGTATAGATGAATGAAAGAACAGTCTACTGCTCGAAAAATAAGTGTATGTATTCAGATCGTATTGGTGGACAACGTTTAGTGCTGTTTCACGGTTCGAGCAATAGGTTTTGGTCCGAAAATGACATAAGGGGGTGCTTTTCAAGAAATCTAATAAGGCAAATACCTCTAGCACTCCAGTGTGCGTCATAGATGCACAACGTCAGGGTCAGCAGAGGAGGAGGTAAAATCCCAAGAATCCAAAACAGATAATTTAGTGCTCACGTACGATGTTTTTTGCTAGTCAAACGACTAAAATGATCGAAATAGCCTATAAAATGATTTTTTCGTGGTAATACTGCCTTTAAAAGCATTATTAGTCCAGCTTGACCGCATTATATTGTTTTTAACACTACAAATTATAAAATTCATCATTGAGAAGAGAAATTTTGACTTTGTACTACTTGTTCACACAATTTTGGGCGCTTTTCGAGTAAAAAAACACATAAATAAGGTAATCCAGAAAATTAAGACATTTTATTTTCAGAAATCATGCAAGAAACGTTCCATCAGCTCCATATCGCTAATAGTACCTGTCTGGCTGACCCTTCTGGGGGTGATACCCCCTCATGGTGTGCATATGGGAGCATAAATATAAGTACGAACGTATTATGTGCAAATATTAATTCGACAGTGTAGTAAGGTAGCATACCACATGCAGATGCTGAAACGCTTCAGTGTTTCTGCAGGAAAAAGTGGCAAACGCCTAAGGCAATTAACGGCAGTTTGGCGACTACAATACAAATATCCAGTATTTGCAATAATTGAAAGCAATACAATTAACTACCGAAAAGAACTTACTCGATAAAATCGCCGCAACAGATTTGAACATGTAAAGCAGCTAATCGGAAAACTGAATCGTCACCAGCATAAATAAGACCCTGAAGTAAAAGAGAAAGTTAAGAACTTTTTTCGATATTGTAGTATTAGTTATGTCATAGTTATTGCTTTTAAAATCACTTAAAGATTGAAAATGAAATTTTTTTGGCCACTGTACCTATTTGATTAAAAAAAGTAGGTCAGTGACCATTGCCCAAGTAGGCTAACCCTACATGCATTGCCCTCATTCATATCAATTCATTTCAGATTAACTTGAATACGAAAATTGCACCTTCAATGTTTATAAAATACGCTATCAATGAAGCTACTAGAAAATTTAAATTTTCCGAGGCACATGTATTTTTGGTATAATAAAAATAGATCTCCATTGCTTTTTGACGAGTAATGAAAGTGTTACGGTTTATATGTAAAAAAGTCATCAATTCAACTTTAATCGTCTACGGTCTGCTAGACTGAGCCAAACACGAGTAATTATTCGAAAATTGTTAAACGCCAGCAAACAAAAACAAGAATATGCAATATACGCCAATGCTAGAAAGCTTTATTGATAACAAATATAAAAATAAATCAGACACAAACGGAAATTTAAAATAACGAATCGACATTCAGTAAAAATTTGACTTCTTCCTACTTACTTTATGTATCTGAGATGAAGCATGAATAAAAAATAGTTCAACGGTAGGCGGGTGAGTCAAATGCGTTACTGAGTCAACAAATAATCTAAAAAAACAGAGCCGTAAAACTATTTTCAATTATACTAAGTTAGTAGATCGTCCTGGATTACTTTATTAAATGATACAAGATTAAGGTAGCACCAGGTGCAGTGCATTTGCGAGGAAACTCGTGATCCAGCACTCGTCTCTCATTGTACAACCAATGAGATTGTTGCCTGAAAATAAACATCATTATAAATGCAGTTTGCTCAACCCAGATTTTATTTCTGATAAAAAAGCAATAAAGGGGAAAGAGAAAAATTAAAAATCAAACCAAGAAGAATGGATTGCCTACATTTAATTTCAACGCAAATCAAAAAGGCGCATATACAAGAGTAACTAGTACCAAAGGATCTACGACATTAAATGTGATCATACGTTAAACAGGGAAATAAAGGGGATTCCCCAATCCCCACCCAAAGTCAATCGTCCCCCAGCCGTATCTCTCAAAGGCTGAGATTGTTTAAGCCCTTCCGATTTCTGGTAAAAACTAGCCTTTTAACCATTTTAGGTGCTTTTTTTATCATTTTTGGCCAAAAATAGAAAGTCGTTCCACTCCAAAAAATGGCTAACTACCCCCGTCCGAAATTTTCAAGCGTTACAAAGATGAATGTGATTTAAATTAAAAGGCAAAGAGGACGCTAGAAAGCGAATTCAAGCCGTGTGTGCATCTGTATACATTATAAAAAATTAGATCTTACCTACTTAATGATCGAAACTCCAATGTCTTTCAGATGTCAGGAGCATAGACAACAAATTCAGAGGTCGGAACAGAAGTCGTTATGTTTCACACAGCTGCATTTAGAGAAAGCGGTCATCCCCATAGCTCTCCATTTTTTTAGAAGTGAAGGTAATTCTCTACATGTAAATTTTTTCTTTTTCAAAATTTTATATATATTATATACCAAACACGCCGTATTTCTTGATTTATAAGAGGAAATCCGGCCGCTGAAACCCCGAATTTCGAGTATTTTGTGTCCCGCAGATCCAGGAATGTGAGCTATATTCCACAAGATCGAACATCAATTGATACTTCAACCCGAATAATCACATCCTTATCAATAATCAGCATACATGATCTTGGGGTTTCAACCCCCCCCAGATAAATTTTCACCCCCTCCCGCAAAAATTTTTCACCCCCCCCCCCAGAATAAATGATTTTTTGAAAGTTCCCAAAAATTTTCTAAAAATTTATAGAAAAGATGCGGGTCTCTGAGGGCAAAAATCACTAAGAATCGTCTTAAAACGGCGCGAAGCGCCAAAAAATTTGACATTCTTCCTTCCGAAATGCAATTTCTGCCATTATATAAATATTTGCGAATTTTAGACCTTTTTTTGCAATTTTCGTCTTCCCAAAAATCTTATGTACAAAGACGGTTTCAAAAAGTCTTTGTACATCGGGAAAAATCTTTGCCGAATACAAAAAAACCATGCGCGTACCTATTATTTTTGGACCCAAAAAAGTGCTTTATAATTCCTCCAGGATTCCCATGCTGTGCATGCATGATAATCATTGTCTAAGTACAGATTGCCGATAGATTTTTAATTTCGGCATAAGCGTTTGTTAAAAATTTATGACATGTGCTCAGCAATTGAGGTGCCTGCGGCTGGACTGCGATTTTTAATGCGGACATGTTTTAGGATGAAGTTTAGATTTTATTTGAAAAGGACGTCGGACCGATCAACAGCTGATTACTTTACGAAAAACATTTATCATAGTTCTACTAACTTTTCGTCTATAAATGCCAGTCCGAAGTATTGCTTGTCCGGTTCTTTTAAATGACAGTGCGATGCGACAATATTCAATAATTCCGGGACGGATAATCGCGGCTGGACGATAATATCCAGCTGACGGCCGTCAATTAAGGCCACTTGTGTTTTCCTGCCTTCAACCATTCTTAACAAAAGACCTATAGTTCAGTAAAAAGTTGCATGAAAAAGACAAAGCGATTAACACTTAAGCGTATCGACGCGAAAAGACTAAAAGCCGTAGGGCAAACAAAAATATTGCAAAAAATTCGAAAGGCAATCGAGATAAAAGCGTTGAAGTGAAAAAAGGCAATGTGAGAAATAAAAGTAGTCACTATGCTAAACATAAAATTCGCAATGAAGAACGGCATTACGAGATGAGATAAATCATGTAACTAATATGTTAGGGATAAAATCCGATTTTTAGTAAAAATAACGAGCTGAAACCGCATCAGAAGTCGAATTTTATAAAGATAAAATATCACTATAAATACCTAGGTATCGCTTTTCAAGCTAATCATAGTAGAAAAATGCTTTAAGTACCAAGGTACAATATGATGATAAATTTTGATACCTTTTTATTAATCAGGACAGAAAACAGAAACTTAGTACTTAGCAGAAAACAGCGTGGTTATAAAACGTATATGAGCTTAAGAAATAAAAACCATACTCTCGATAAGGAATTGAGAAATGCTGAGCTGAAAGATTTATAATTTCCGCTTAGAAAATTTAAATATTTAAATATTTATAGGAATAGAGAAGTAATATCTTACATTATTACCTATTGCCTTGCAAGGGTATCAAAAAATAATAAAAAGACAGAAATCTCTTTGCTCACTTAGATTACCATTTTCGTTTGCCCTTTTCACTTGAATTTTTAATGTACATAGCTTGCGTATCTAGATGACTCGTACATCAATATTTCAAGCTGCAATGTATAAGATGACTCATACTGAACAGTGGCAAATTTCCCGCATGATTAATTTTGAAATCGTATTTCTTTCGTACACCGTAAACGATTGATTACTCCTTTTCTTCAAAACTTGTATACTTATTCAATCAAACAACATTAATCAATGCACCACGCGACATTTATACGCGTACAGAGTACAGGACAACAGAACAGGCAGGCACGTATCTGGCCGTCCTATTTTAGGGGGACCAACACCAATTTCGGGGGGACTAAACCCAAAGAGGCCAAAAATAGCAGAAATTAACGTTTAAAAAGTCCTATTTTTCCGATTTCTGAACTTTGGGGGTCCAGACCCCCATTCCCCCCAGAGCTACGTGCCTGAGAACAGGGCAGTACAATATCTATATATTCCTACAAGACGATCGTCCAAGAAATTTAGTAAAATATGATATTAATGACAAGCAAGTCGACTTTACCAGATTGCGCGACGCTTTATTCAAATAAGGCAAAATGCAGCCAAAGTCATAATACAGTCTCCTCTAGATAGGATAATTGGTAAGTGAAGCGAAAAGCAAATGCGAGCTTAGAAATTTCGAGACCCCACGGCTGCCATGCATGAAGAAATTCTAGAAATCGATATCAATTCTTTTATAATTAAATCATACGTTTAGAGCGACATACGGTGGGAGTACAAGCTCGGTCGGATCGTTGATTATTTAAAGTTAAGAGATGGAAAGCTAAGCACCATTAAACATGTAGGACGCTAACAAATTTCAGTAACAACATGGCCGATGGTGCGCAAACAATCCCTGAAAACCTGCAGAAGTAAGATATAGTTCGAAACAGCGCGTTCATGCGTATGATTCAGGACAGAAAAAGCGAACGTTATACTGGAAAGTCTTGTGTTTACCAAAAAGAACTACAGTGAGCGCAAAGGCATGAAGTCAAGAAGTGAACTGAGCTAACAAAGGGCAATCATAAGGAGCAACATAACGAAAACAAGCGCATTTTGAGTAAACAGAACTCGATGTAAAGGTCATTCTTCAAAGTCGAATAGGCACTGCTTTTCACAAAAAAGTTTATCATAAAATAAGACAATTTTGTAGGTTGACTAAAATCGTTTTAAAAATGCATTTCTAATAGAATTAAAGCGCGAAGGCGCACTGACCGTGTAAAATAGCGTGAGTGACACGGACAAGCTAGCAGCCCATTCAATTTATGTAGCACATGCTGATGATGCAGAATCGAAATCAACGAGGTATAATCGAAATCAATCTTCAAGGCAGAAAGGATACAAATAACTGCGTTAAAAGATGCACTCAAAAAAAGTTCGGAGAATTTACGCACGATTTAATGGCAAAATCAGTTCATTTTCGGCATACTAATTATTCATTTTAGAGCCGACGCCATTTAAGAGATAATACAACTGTTTCATGTTCAGAGAAAACGCAAACTGTCGTGGTAAATATGTATCTAAAGTAAACAACAAAAGCGAAAAAGAGATTTTGTTATAAACGTAAATAAGATCGAAAGAATATGAATAAGTTTCGTCATCTTAAAAGAAAAAACATTTTTTTATTCTGTAGAATTTTAGCAATATTAGCAGGCCTTACGTTGAAGATTAGACAAGGTCGCAAGTGGCTCTTTATTCGAAAGGGTAGATACAAATCCTGAATAATGTCAGATTTAAGCATGCGTTAAATCCCTTTTCATTAGTGTAGCCATCAAACACAAACAGCGGCCGTCATCAAGGATTTAACTGTCCTGAAGTGGAAAAATCTCTAAGATGAAAAAATGGTCAACAAGGGAGCTGTCAAACAGACTAAGACGTTCTCGTGCATGCATAGTAAAATTTGAAGCAAAATTTCGCTGTTATAGCCGTATTAAACATGCTATATCATAACTAAAAATCAGTAATATAGGTACGTAATTAAATTCTCAAAGTTATTGTACTAATTCTGTGGAAGAAAAAAGCGTACACTTTTTTATAGATGCGATCACGCGTGCATATGGTCCACATTTCAGTGAGCGGGTAACCAGAGTTCCCTGAGGAAGGTACTAAATGAGTCATTTCAAATTTTCGTTCAAGCGATTTTTATTGCATTTTATGCTGTCCCATGAGAAGGTATAAATTAGCTAAGGACTGCTCCGAGTCTTTCTCAGTAGTTCTTAAAAATTTGCAGGATTTTCATTTAAAAGATAATCATTGATACCAGCTGGCGGCAGCTGACCATTTTTTTGGTTGATTGTCTTTTTCAAAGTGGTTCGGTTGATTGATTGATTGCTTAGTGGTTGATTGTTCAATTGTTGGTTGACCGATTGTTAATCATTGATTGATTATTCGCTCGACTAGATGGTTGTTAAACATTTTCATGCATTTTACTGGATTCATCTTCCTTTTCCTAATTGACTGATAATTCGTTTTAGAATTATTTTAGAATTTTCATCATTTTCCTTCGACTTAAGTGGCATTTTGCCAAATTTTCATCAATACTAGAAGGTCTTTTCATAACAACCAACCTGGCCTTCCATTGATACCGGGATGGATGGAGTTGTAACGGTTTGTCTATGTATGCTGGTCCCGACCGCGCATCGGGGTCTGAAAATTTTATTATCGTTTTTAGATGTTTATTGTTGCCTTAATTCATTTAAAGAAGTAAGCTCACACTCAGGTAATTAGTGGAAACTTTTTAAACTTTTTCTTCGTTATAGATTTCAACTAACTAAGCGCATTTAATTCTTGTGAGACATCAATAAAGATGGAATTCGTACTTATTTCAATTAATCAAGCCAACAAGCACATGCCTACATGACAATCATTGTTGACAGGTGTAGAGTTAATGACTTGACCGAAGATGGCCTGATGGGGTATGCTTCTCATAAGTTTTGACACCCCCGAATACCCCAGTGTGCATACTTGATGCGATCCAATATTTGCATATGTATATCTCATAACCAACAAGAGCAGGTATAATGGTACCTAAATCAATAAGCTTATTGACTATATTTTTTTCTATAAAACTGAGTGTAATGAAGAAAATAACATGAGACAGATGGAAAGTAAAGACGACATATATAAACAAAAGTTCGACAATAATGCATTATCAATTCTCCACCCCTTATCACTTCGCTTTTTTAAATTTCTGTAAATTAACACTGGCAAGGCAAAACTTAGAAGAAAAAAGCAGCGGTGCAAGAATGATACAAGAGCGCAATAACACAAGAAAGGTATACAATGTCAATGAATCAGCGAATCGACAACTTTTATTAGATATTCAAATTCTATACGGAAAATTAAGCCGAAGCAATGAATTAATATATAATAACACGCTTAGGTAAGTATATTTTGCACACTTATGCGCCAAACATTTTAGTTTAAAAATGTAACCGATGGAATCAGCGGTCAGCGCACAAAAACCTGCTTAAATCAAACCGCAAAGAAGCGCTAGCTACTACACGGGCTTACAGCATGCAAGTAAATCAACCGCATACATAAAAGGTAGGTGTACAGTCTAGTGATGCACCGGGTACCGGTACCGGTACCGGTGCCGGTACCGCGGGTACCGGTACCGGTGCCGGTACCACTCTGGTACCGGCCGGTACTACTTTAACTGATTTAATTTTGAGTTTAAAGTGAAGGAGGAACTGTTTCAGAATAAAGCCCACTCTGTAGCAAATAACAATGCAATAATAAAGAAGTATTTCTTTGTAGATTTTATTTGATCATTTTTTCACTTATTTCAACAATCCTAATCAACAGTTCGTAATGTTTTGGACAAAAGCACGAGCATTTCCAAATTTTCCGGCAAAATTTAGTTGGATGGGTAGACAAAATGCTTTTTCATTCCATCCAAGCCAAGACCGCTGCTATCTTTGCCTCCTCTGCTAATTGACTTTCCACAACAATTGCATAATACCTTTGATTCATCCTTATCATCCATCTTATAGAATTCCCAGAGCTGGACGACTTTTCTTTCATTTACAGACATAATGAACAGTGACCACCAATAAATCCCTTCGAATTAATATTATAGGAAGGTGCAGTGTTTTTTTGTAATCGGCAAAGATTTTTCCTGGTGTACAAAGACTTTTAGGGGCCGTGTTTGTATCATGTACAAATTTTTGGGAAGACAAAAATTGCAAAAAAAGGTCTGAAATTCGCAAGTTTTCGGCGCTCCGCGTCGAAATAAGTAATTGTGTGTTCTATATATTTTTATAATGGCAGAAATTGCATTTGGAAAGAAAAAGGTCAGATTTTTCCGCCGTTTTAAGACAATTTGAGTGATTTTTGCCCTCAGAGACCAGAAATTAGCTAATACACACTACCAAAGATCAGAAACCCTGTTTAACCATATTAAAATCGCGCTACTGTACTATATTATAGTACACAAAATTTTTCATGTACAAAATGCACAAAGACTTTTGGGGACCATCTTTGTACATGTACAAACGGACCTCGTACAAAAAAACACTTGTGAGGTGCTGCGAAAAACCGATTCTAAGTAACATAGTAGCAAAAAGTATTTAAACCCTTTCTGGGGACAACATCCAGACCAAGCACATCAGATGAAACACTAGTAATATCAGTATACAATACATACTGCTTAACATACATATTGAGGGCTGGCGTACAGGTACCAGGATACCGGCGCCGGTACCAGGGTACCGGCTACGGTACCGGTACCGGCTGGAAATGAGGTAACCAGGAGCATCACTTAGCACAATAGTTCATAATATACTGTTCAGTATAAAAAACGCGCACACAGAATACTTACAAGAATGTAATTATACTAACTACCACAATTAACGGAAATGCAAGCGAAAGAGACGCTTGGAATCAATCAAAATTCAGAAAGATGGAATTACAGTCAGTCACAGTGTTGCCAACTCAAAAACTAAAACCGGCGAAAGGAAACTTATAAACCGGCAAAGCCCTGCGCTAAAGTAGGGCGTGGGTAAAATCAGGAAATGGAAATATAAATGGAAAAATAGAAATTGGTAAAATTCGGAAATAAGAAAATGGAAATGAAAAAATTGGGTAAACTCCGGAAACGGAAAATGGAAAAATTGGTAAAAGCCGGAAAATGGTATATAAATGGGTAAAGTTCAAAAAATTAAAAATTTTAAAAATGGTTCTTATAAAGAAAAAATCATGAAAATTTTGATGTCGCTAGTTAAAGTTCGTTATCCACGGTCAAGATGGAATATCGGCAACTGAAAAAATGGGTGGAACCCAGAAAATAGAAAATGGAAACAGGAAATGGAAAATACCCATTTTTGAATTTTTTAAAGAAAAGTTCTCGTTAATGAGATCATGCAAAAATCATAAAAAAATTCGATGTCCTTCTTCGTTTAAATTCCGTATCCTAGGCCAAGATGAAGTCGCCGAAATGAAAACGGAAAATTGAAAAAAGAGTGAAACCCGGAAACAAAAAATGGAAAATGAAAACGTAAAATGGAAAACTTCATCTTCGAATTTTTTCTTTTGAAAATGGTTTTTTGAGATCAAGCGAAAATCATAAAAATTTTGATATCATTAGTTGGAATTCCTCATTCATGGCCAAGATGGAAAATCGCCGGAAAATGGAAAGATGGGTGAAACCTGATGAGTAATAGAAACGGAAAATGGAAAATTTCATTTTCGAATTTTTTATTCAGAATGTTTGTTTAAGTTCAGAAAGTGAAAAATGTAAATTAAAATTTTCAATGTCCATTTTCTGGTTTTCGCCCGTTTCTTCGATTTGCGACGATTTTCCGTCTTGGCTATTATTGTGAAATTTTAACTAGATTTTTTTAATTTTAAATTTTAACTAGCTTAATCTCTCATGAAAGGACCATTTTCAGTAGAAAAATTTAGAATGGAAATCCGGGGTTTTACCTATTTTTCAATTTTTCGACGATTTTCATCCTGGCCATGGAAACAAACTTTCACCTGAAGATATCAAATCAAAATGTCCACGATTTTAGCGTAAGCTTTCATAAAAGCGGACCATTTTCAGTTAAAAATTAGAAAAATTTTCTACAAATGTAAAAAAACGGCGAACCCTACGTTTCTGATACAGAAAAAACACCCTTCGAATTTCCGCCCAGTCGGTCAGAACCGATCAATATTCGCAGGTTTCCGTATTTCATTTCAATTCACATTTTCGCGGGTCTAATAACGTTCAAAAATTGAGCGCTCACCTATTTTTCTGAATTTGGGGGGTCCGACCCCCACCCCTATTCCCTTTTTAAGAGCACATCCTACATGTAATGGCGAGACCCAAAACTAGCCTTTGAACATTTTTTAATTGTAAATTTGGTGTATGCAATGAATATAACGATCAGTAATACATTCTACCTCCTTAAACTGTTTTCAGACCATCCTGGTGCACTTTATCTGATTTCGGGAGTCTCGTCGAACAATAAAAAATGCAATAATTTACGAATGTGAGGCGTAGCGCCAGAAAATTTCGAAATTTTCCGCTTCAAAACACATTTTTGCATTACAAAAATTGTCGAAATCTCGGCGCGGCCTAAAGATCAATGACAAGGCAATAAAATTAGGTCAATCAGACCAAAATTTTGAAATTTTGCCTTCTAAAACCATTTTTGCATTTCAAAATTATCTAAATCCGTTCAGAAGATGAGGATTTTCAATTATATAGAGATGTTCTAGAAAAATTTGCCAATAAAAAAGGCAATGGGAGCAGCAATTTTAGCTTAAACATCAATTTTATCAGATTACCTGAATCAATCCGGAAAATTTCGAATTTGACTGTTGTAGAGCGTATTTTGCATTACAGAAATTTTCCACAACGTAAACCACGCCCAAAACTTTTTTACCACATCTTGAAATTTTTCCTTACAAAACTCCTAAATGTGGAAAAAAAACGGTGAGTCGGCAGGCAGGACCGTCCGTCAGTTTGTGCTCAGTGTTGTTACCCCAAATTTTCAAAAACCTCATTACTGGCCGAAAAAGCTCAAAAATAGGGGTAAAACCCCAAAATTTTAGAAATGTTTTCTATTCAGTGTAAAATATCCATTAGAGGCTTTATCGCTATTGTGCACGATTTTAACCTTGATTAATATGATTCATTTTCAATGTATAATTTTGTACTCAGTTATTTGTCACAATTGAAGGGAAGACTGCCATTATTTCGGAGAAAACAATGAAGCCATCTGTAAAGAGTTTGACGCAAAGCTTCGAAAAATCTGATTTTTTCTTAAATATGCAGCTTACTGTGCCTCTATTTATCAAAATTTTAGCTTAAAAGAAAACATCCATGCCCGTATCCAGGATTCTGTTATGGGAGGTAACGACCAAACTTTTTTGTAAAATCGTAAGACGACACCAAAAGCAGATATCAACAAGATACTTTTACAGCCACTAGAGCTTCAGACTTTGCAAATTTTGCCACCCGGGTGCCATCGATAAGTTGAAATGCAAGAGACGTCTCCTCTTTATGGTTGAGGGACTTTAGTGGCGCGTTCCGGGCGCCTACCAGCGGCGTACAGGGCAGAGTCCAGGACGTTGAGTCGTATCCAGGCCGGTATCCGTGGATTTTGTGTCCTGGGGGGGGTAGGACAGAAATTGCTAAGATATGCTGATGCGAAATACGCTTTAGGTTGTATAAAAACTAAAAATGAAGTGTTTAAACAGCGCGATTGGGACTAAATAGACTCTAGTTATAATTGCTCTATTCGGCGCGAAGCGCCAAAATTTTCTTGCGATTTTTAGCTAAAAAAGCAAAGGGAGTAAAAGAAGGAAAAATCAATCTCACATTTCATTTCGGGGGGGCACGCCCCTATCCCCCTGGATACGGGTCTGGTTGTTTCATGAAAATTTTACAAAATTAGCCGAATATATGTTCTAAATTCAGTCTAAAAATATCAAAGTTAAAGTTATCCACAAAAATTCATCATTTTTCCACCCGAGTATACCCGGTTACAATGGTGCGCAGCTACGACCACGTGATATGTATCTAAGCCATATGAACACAATAAAGCTAATCTTCTTTTCAAATAACAAAAAAAGAGAGCTCAAATGTTCATAATGATCTAATTTTCGGCATAAAATCTGAAAAACAGACGACATAAACATAAGCAAAATTACGCTGGAGGCAGTGATCGGACCGAGGCCTCGGCCTCGGCCTCGGCAAGCCTCGGCGTTTTTTGGAGCCTCGGCCTCGGCGCCGAGGGCGAAGCTAAAAAGTGCCGAGGCGCCGAGGGTTAAAATCAAATTTGAATAAGTTTAATATATCCGTTGAATATTAACTATTTAGAATACATCTGCAGTACACAGGCTATTTTTTACCTATAGACTTTTCTTATGGTTTTACTCGCGTACCCAGTTACACCAAGTTACATACAGCAAAGTGCCAATTTATTATTCATGTGATGACTTAGTTTTAATTCTCATGCTCGCTACATGGATCGGAAACACACATTCCCAAAGGGGGGGTGAGGGAGGGTTATAACCCTCCTCTCAAGGTACAAGACTCAAGTCACTGTCAGACGATTTTTGGTGCAAACCTTTTGAATAATTTTTGAAGTTAATTTTTACTATGGCAAAAGTGCAGCTAACTATTAGAATTTCACGAAGTGATACAGTATTTTTGAATGTGAGCAAGAGTAAATAGACAAACTATCACTATGAAGCATGCATGCAACAGCTCAAAATTTTCGTAAGGGGCTCCTCGGCATACATGTAACGGCTTGAAATTTCGGGTAGGGGTCCCTGGCCATTTTTAGAAGGAGGGGGATTAGCGACTCTAATCTTATGTCAAAAATGGCAAAAGCACCTAAAAATAGCCAACAAAGCGCAAATTTTCGCCAAAAGTGGGGAGGGTGGGTTGACGTTGGAGGGAAGGGTGTGGGGAGGATGTCCAACCCTGGGTAAATGGGGAATTCCCCAAACCCCCTGTTACACGTATGGTTTTCGGCCATTTTTATGGGAGAGGGGGTAAATGATCACGAATTTTCGGCCGAAAATCGCAAAAATGCACCTAAAAAAGGCCAATAAATGCAGGTTTTGCCAAAAATCAATTTCGGCTCGTGCATTTTTTTGGAGCCATTTTTATACAATGTTAAAATACTTTCTTGGACAAAGTGATATTTATTATATCGTTTTTCAGTATATTTTAGGAAATTTCAAAAATTTTTCGGCGCTTCGCGCAAAATATCGCTAATATACTGTATTTAGATTGAAGCAGGGGAAATAAACACTCCAAAATCAATTTTTGTGTAATCTAGGCATCTTTATGCAGATTTAAAAATGTTTTGTATCTATTTATACTGTTTTTAAAAATTTTATGCAAAATAAGTACTATTTAATAACTTTGCACTTTTTTGCCGTTCAAAGAAAAAATTGACTAATTTATCCTGATGTTGCATTGGATTTCTACGCACAGTAGTGCTTATTACAAGATTTAATTGGCATATTACAATATCTGTAATATTTCTGATTTTGTAGTACAAGTTGTTTTAGCTTTCTCAGTCGAATTTTATGTGTAAATTTCATCAAAAGCTGATAAAAATTTCGGCGCTTCGCGCCGAACTAATATTATCAACTAAATTCAAGCCGAGTTATCACATTTAGGGCCACGTTTTTTTGTATTCGGCAAAGATTTTTCATAATGTACAGAATCTTTTCAGGACCATCTACATACACAAAGATTTTTGGAGAGACAAAAACTGTAAAAAGGTTTAAAATTTCCGAAAATTTTCGGCGCATCAGTAATTGTCTGTCCTATATATCTTTAAAATAGTAGAATTTGCATTTAGAATGGAAAAATGTCAAATATTCAGAAACCCAGGAATTAGCTAAGATACACTACCAGAGGTCGAAAAACCCTGTTTTACCACACTAAATCGCTACTGTACAATACTATAATAGTACACAAAAATTTGCATTTACAAAATGTTCAAAGACTTTTGGATACCATCTTTGCACACGTAAAAAGGTATCTTGCACAGAAAAACACTGTTTAGGACTGCATGCCAGTTGCAGGTCACACACTGGCAGTATGTAAAAATGTGTATGTTTAAAAATATATTTATATAAAATATCTACAAAAATTTGTTCGCTCATACAAAGACACTACTTAATTTACTGGTCCCCCATTTTGGGATTTCACCCTTCCCTCATCTCTGGACCTTGGGAAACTATGACCGGAAAGTACAGTGCAGTTTCCGTCATATTACCTGCCACACCAGAATTGGATGACTGAAAAAACGTGTTTAAATATGCATTACTGCAAAAGCGAGCACAACAATGGCTACAGTTCTGTCTTTACTTATCTTATTTCGTTTGTTCGTTTATTTCTTCGACACTGTTTTCTTATTTATAGTAATAAAAGTTTTTAAGTGCTTGTTCAGCCATATTTTTTATAAACTTTTCCAAGTCTTCATCAAAGGCAACTTGTTAAATTAAGTATGTTTTCATGCTGCTGACTTTATTCAATAAATCCTTCACACATTTAATCAACTATTATTGAAAATAAAAATGAATTGTTTGACATTCGATAAAGTGTTTAATATTACGATTATTCTCTAGCTCATGTGCACACAAAATATTCTAAGAGTACTATTTATGGGTATAGGTATATAAGCTTGACCTCGGCATTACCCTCGGCCTCGGCCTCGGCCGAGGCAAGGATTTTAAGTCGCCTCGGCCTCGGCCGAGGCCGAGGGTCCAAAAAGTACCCTCGGTCCGATCACTGGCTGGAGGTTGCTAAAATCCAAATGCGGAGTGTTTCAATCTGCGCGATTTGACTAAGTAGATTGTAATTAAGATTATAAAATCCGGACGAAACGCCAAAAATTTTTTGGCCTGTACTCGCTAAAAACGAAAAATTCAAAATACCCTCTGGGAAAAATTTTGAATTTTTTGAAATGAGCTTTGCAGTTGCATAACGCTGCTTTGGCGATCATTTGTTGAGCATAACTCAAAGAACTCGGCGCTTCGCGCCTATTTATTCGTATTTTATCTAGTTATCAGCTGAATTTAGAACCATGATACCGACGATTTTATAAAAATTTTAACGCTAAAATTTTATATTTCAGTGTTTAATTTCGCACAGACTCCCAAGGCTCTGCCCAGGACCCCGCTGGGGGCGTTGAGCGCGCCACCGCAGACCAGCCAGCCCCAAAAGAGCTTTTCCGTTGCATTCTCTGTAATTTAGGGTTCTACCCGAGTAATAAAACTTCGCGGAGCATTAATTGAAAAAATTTTCAAAAAAATTTTCTCGTTGAAATATATTATTTTATTACTAATAAACCAAACTGATAAAATACAAAATGACGAGACACTGTAACAGATAAATTACGAATTAGTAACGGGACATGCGAGTCAATGAGATGACAAATTCTACGCGCGCTTAACAAGATATCTAGATAAACCAAAGCTTTCAGCTAACCTAGATTTAAATATGTTTAGGTTAAGGGAAGAAACAATAAAGTCAGGAAGATCGTTCCAAAACTGCAATATACTTGTAAAAGAAATCAAACTTTTTCTAAATTAAAATGAACAATAGGTACAACCAGCTAAAATCTATTACTGCTAAGCGGGTAATAATAAGATTAAATAAAAAAATCACCAGCTTCGAAACATGATTTATGACAAATAATTTGATACATCATGCACAGGCAAATCTGTGTCTTAATTCAGGTCTGCTTAATTCTGGCACTTATGCAGTTTAGGAGGACGGAAATTTTTGAAAATTTTTTCATATTTCAGAATTACCATTTTCTGAAGTAATTTTGTATCCTGATTATCTTTATTTGCGGGCAAAATTTGGGTGAAAAATCAGCTTTTTTGTCGTTTTTTGTGAAAATTTAAAAAAAAATTTCTTCGTATTTTTGGCATCATTCTAGGGTAATTTTGCACGCTGATGACGAATTAAGCATTCATTTTTCATTTCCGTAAAAATTTGCGGTGAAAAATCGAGGCTTTATTTTAGCTTAAGTTCATGTATCTCAAGAATAGGCGAAAAGTAAGCTCTGCCTTTGAGAATGTTTCGGATTTAGTCTCCGAAGCGTCGGGGGACCGTGACTGAGCTGAAGGAGATCAATGTCTTAGGCTTAGGCTTAGTTATGTGTATTCCACATTGATGCCAAGCGCATGGGTTGGCCTGAGATAAATGGAGCAAAAATTGCGGAGCGAGCGGAGCAATTTTCTCTCCATTTATGCCTAAGACTTAGCTCATGTCTGACACCAATCTGAATACGCAAGCAATTGCTGTCGACCACAAATTAAAAACTGAAAAATACCCCAAACGCCATTTTTTCCCTTTTTTCGCCTATCCCTAAGCTACGTGAACTTCAACAGCCCTGTAACACGGTCAATAATGCCGACCGCCACCAAATTCTTTCGAATATGAACTCCCCATCCCAAAGTCAATGAGAAAATGTCCTCTTTTGAAAATTTGACACTTTCCAGTATTGTAAATTCCGTCCAAAAAAGAATGCTTAATTCGTCATCATGCGTGCAGAATTACCCTAGAATGTACAAAAATATGAAGGAAAATTTTTTGAAATTTTTCAAAAATATGACAAGCAACCTGATTTTTCTCCCAAATTTTAACGGAAATGAAAAATGAATGCTAAATTCGTCATCAGCGTGCAAAATTACCCTAGGATGTGCAAAAATACGACTTTTGAAATTTTTCAACAAAAATAACAAAGACCTCATTTTTTCACCCAAATTTTGTCTGAAATCAAAAATGAATGCTGGATTCGTTATCACCGCGCAAAATTACACCAAACAATGGTTATTTTGGAAGGAAATTTTCAAAAATTTTTGTCCTCCTAAACTGCATAAGTGCCCATGATTTAAGCTGAATTAAACGATCCTCGCAAGACAGAACATTACGGCTAAAGTTTCTAATATGGTTTTGTCTCCGATTCTCCTAGAAATATTTTTTCTGATAGATCCGAGGACGCTGAGTCCAGAAAATTAAGCGTTTAGGGGCTGACGAATATTTGTGGAGATAGAGCCCTTCAAACTTGCAAAAAACGTGATTATTTCAATGTTCTAAGGGCTCTATCTCCACAAATATTCGTCAGCCGCCTAAACGCTTTGTTTTTTCTGGACTCAGCGTCCTCGAATCTATCAGAAAAAATTATTTTTAGGAGAATCGGTGACAGAAAAATTTAAAAAATTATGCAAAAAAATATTATGCAAAAGCCCCCATTTTTAACATATCTACATTGAAGTTCTGAGGTTAAAAAAGCGAAAACACTGTTTTTGGGAAAATTGAGAAAAAACCATATTAGATAAAATTTGGTGATTAGATCCATGCGAACTAAATTTTTGGCAAATAGATACTTGCCCACAACTCACCAGCTTGCTTATACGAACATCTTAGGCTTAGGCTTAGAAAGTGTATTCACATTGGCAAGAAGCCGATGGTCTAAGCCTGGAGACCAATGGGGCAAAAAATTGTGCTCTTAGGGTTAGACCATCAGCTGGCACCAATTTGATATGGACGGCAAGTCTAAAATAATAGCCGTGATGAATCGATTACACCCTGCTTCGGCTTTGTTAACGCCAGAACTGTAATGTAGAAATGTTAAAAATGGGGCTTAGCATAATTTTTTTTGCATAATTTTTTTTTCAAAAATTTTTTTTGTCAACCGATTCTCATAAAAATAATTTTTTCTGCTAGATTCGCGGACGCTGAGTCCAGAAAACACAAAGCGTAATAGGTGGTTGACGAATATTTGTGAGATAGAGCCCTTAGAACATTGAAATAATCACGATTTTTGCAAGTTTTGAAGGGCTCTATCTCACACAAATATTCGTCAGCTCCCCTGAACGCTTTTTTTTCTCGGACTCAGCGTCCTCGAATCTATCAGAAAAAAGTATTTTTAGGAGAATCAGAGACAAAACCATATTAGAAAAAATTCGAATATTACTATAATAATATCATTATTACACTATAACCATATTACTATTAAAGGACGCATTTTTATACTTTTTATAGACTTTAATATTATTTAAAGCGAAGCACCAAAAATTATCCCAGTTCTACGATTTTTAACATTAATTTGGGCTTATCAGATAATAAATCCATAGTTATCGCGAAAGATAAAAATCTCAAGTCCAAAAATGTTCTCATCTTTTATGCAAATTTTAGCTTAGGTAGAATTTATATCCGCGCGGGCGATAGGTACACTCATAATTACCTAAATTAAGTCTGCTGAAGTGGAACACATGACATGAATGGAGAAATAAATAAATACAAGGAAGTACTTAACCCTGTGAACGAAATAGGAACGGTGCGACTTTTCATTGTGCTCAAGCAGTAAGCTGTAAATAAAAGTGCAGTAACTGACGCGGCGCTTCGGGAATCACAATAAAAACTCTGAAACCTCAAAAATTCTTTAAAACGTCAAAAATATTTGATTACCTCAACCAAAAATCCACGATGGGCAACTCTGCTTGTACTGTGCAGAAATCACCAGGAACACAGTATTCAATTTAGCAGGTTAAGATTTGCGTAAAATGTAACATGCTTAGCCTACAAAAAGATTTCATCTGATAAAGTAACTTCGTGAATGCATAATTTGAAGAGAAGCGGGGGCTTCATATTTTTAAATGAGCAACTTTTTATTCTATAGTCTGTTTCGAAGTTCTTGAGACTAGAGTGATTCGAAAGCAGTAAGAATTCAATCAGCGTGACTTTCATCCGGTCGGCTATCGTGTATTTGTATACATAACTATAGACCACTTCAACATTTATTGGGCTTAACACAAGTTTGGGCATAAATTATTAAAACCATGTCCGACAATAAGCTGCCAGATTGCGATGCGATTACAGCATTGACTTTATATACAAATTATCGTAATCCGTCGGCTTACTTTCGAAAAATTCCCAAAATTTACGCCCACACTCATGTGAAACAGACTATAAGGAAGCGGTATCGAAGTTTAAAAAGTTATCAGCAAATCAGTTGATACAAGCGAGAAGCGGAGAGACTGCTCCTTGCCTATTGGCTGAATTAATCGTATTTTCGAATCACCATACCGTAAGTCTCGAGAATTTTGAAACAGACTGTAGTTTGTGACCTAAAAAACCAACATTTGATTTACAATGTGAGTAGGTACATGCCAAGCGAAGGCCGTAGGAGTGGAATAATATGCGAAAACGAGTGGCGGCGATTGGCGAATCAGATAGGGGAGTGGCGGTCATAGGTGGGCAGCACCGAAATTCTGGGGGTGTAATGTGTGTGCAAGATTTTTCAAAGGTCAAAAAATGAGCCTTAAAACGGTGTTATGGCGGAAAAACATACATTTTTCAACGTTTCTCATCGAGCACTATCCATTAAGCATCAGAAAAAAATGCGAAAAACAAAAAATTTCAAAAATTGAATTCTGCGTCTGGGTGATTTTGGTTTCTGGGGGAGGGTATTCGAATTTCTGGGGGTGCATACCCCAAACTTCCCCCACGCCCACGTGTGGTGGCGGTACTGAAAAAGCGTCTTATGCCAATTGGCTGAACTTTCAAATCATCTTATTGTTAAGAAGTCTCAAGAATTTTGAGACGACTACGTATGCACATAAAGTCCGATTCAGAAGTGGAAGTCAGCGAAATCGCCGATTAACTCAGGAAAGTCGGCGATATCGTCGACAACAAAACTGAGAGCCGGGAAAAATTTACCATGTTCTTCTGAGCGACCTTTCAACCTATGTAGACCCTCGCCTCGCATGCCTTGTCTGAAGGTCACAGAAGATAAGGCAGACATTTTGTAAGCAAGGCCAACAAAATAGATCATAATAAATCCCACAATGCAAAGAAAATGCTATGTTATAACAATACTCAAGTCAAAAAAGAACACATCATTGAAGCTCGATGCATTCTCTGGTTTTACGTGGGCCGTGGGCCTTTTGGTTGTGGGGCGTACAGATTCCGACAATTGATTCGCTGAGCAACAGAAGAAAAATCACAGAAAAAACGACAGTATTTTAAACGTTCAGGTTTTCGAATTAATCGTGCTTTTTTGAATTCACAATTTGTATTTCGAAAAACATCATTTTCGATTTTAAATGATTCGAATCCTTCGCCAAAAATTTATCCTTACTGTCAAGACTCCTTTTTAACAAAATAAGGCAGATATTTCGCAAGATAGGCCAACAAGATAATAATTATTCCCACGATGCAAAGGAAATTCTGTTATAACAACAATCATATCAACAAAGAAAGTATCATAAAAGCTTCGTGTTACGATAAAAATCGAGCAAAAATGTTTGAAAAGAAAAAAATTCGTGGATTTTTCGTGGGATATTTGGAGCATATGAAGATTTACTCTGCAAATCGTCCTACTGCAGATTGTCTAGAAACCACTTTTGTAGCTACTTGCTTGAACGCTTAAAACCGATTCTAATGAATAAAGTTTACAGGGTGTAATGTATGTGCATAGGTAGGCTAGGTATATAAATTTGAAGCACTTGCTCGGGTACAGAGATGAGAAGAAATTACTAAATCATGTAAAAACATGAGGGGAGACATGAATCAACTGTAAAGTAACACATGAAATGCGATAAAAACACAAAAATAGCATTATAAATCAGCCCAAAAAATTAGCACATGATCAAAAGTAAAAATGATTGAAGTTTAATCGCGTCAGCAGCTCGCTCAAATGTGGTTGATAAACTCGACTGGCCAACTTTTCGACAACTGAAACAAAAATCAAAACCGTTCGTTATGAATTTATACTGAAATAATTCAACAGTATGATTACATTGTACCTACATATCTACCTACAGCCATACCTGGGCGTGGAGGGAGGTTTGGGGTATGCACTTCCTCCCCCCCCGAGAAACCAAAATACCCCCAGAAACCAAAATACCCCCCCAGAAAACCAAAATACCCCCCAGAATTCAATTTTTGAAATTCTTTGTTGTTTCGCAATTTTTTGATGCCAATGGATAGTGCTCGATGAGAAACGTTAAAAAATGGTATTTTTTTCGCCATACCACCATTTTTAGGGCTATTTTTTGACCTTTGAAAAATATTGCACACCCCCAGCATTTTGCTGCCGCCCACCTATGCCTACAGCGTGTTACTGCTAGCATTTGTGTGCACATACGAAAACGTATGTAAATATCTCAGAAAGTCGTTGAAAATATGAGTGAAATTGTTTCTCGTACATCAATGTATACAATGTACTCGTAGATTAGGTACTGTTAAGAATATCCATTTTTTTCGACGAGATATACAATTACTAGACTGTAATATGCGACCCATAAACTGTCTAAAGCAGTCGTAATTCGTGATTGTGGGATGAAGCGCCTAAAATTTCTAAAACTTTTCAGCTACAGTATGCACATGAAGCTGCACTCTGAGGACTGGAATAATTTGTGTTACAGAATCAGAAGTGATATCACACTAGTCATCATAAATAGGCAGCAAGAAAATTCTGGGGGTCTGGTTATGTGAAATCGCCTAAATTTGCCAAAAATGTTGCTAAAAATAGACTTCTAGGGTTCTACAGTAATCTGCGGGGATTTCTCAACTTCTGCTAGGGTGTATACCCGCCCCAGGCGCCCCTCCCACAGCCATGTGTGGTTGTCATACACCGTTTGATTATAATAATACACGCCATCGCGCTTTTGAATTTGATGCAACATAGACATAGAGAAAATTAATGCATGTATTTTCAGAAAACAGAAGACAGTGCTAAGTTTCCACAGTTTGTATTTCCTGCTTAAATGTTACAAAAGGAGGTAGATCAAAAGACGTTTTAAATGGAACAAAAACATTTTTGAGTTTTGCTCAAATAAACGTCAAAACTACTATACATTTGAGAAAAAGTCTTTTCACATTGCACAAAGATGATATTAAAAATCTTTGTAGCAGTCTCAAAATCTTAATCCTTTACAAAAACCATTTAAACTTTACTTTTTAGTGCTTATGGTCATTCCCAGCCTCTCAGATTAGCTTTTGGCAAGGAAGAATTTCAAATTGAACTAAGGAATGCAATTGATCACTAATTTATTCCATTATAGTTTATTCATTTATAGACCTAGTTCAGCTAATTTTTTTCATCAAATTATTTTACATATTACATACATATCCACGTTTTAGGAATTTTAAAGACTTCGTTAACACGCATTACGATAAATACCTGTAATTAAAGCTTTCGACCTGGCGTTAAAGCTCTTGTACGCTTCAACTGCCTTTTCTTCATTATTTTGTTCGATAACTAAGCGTCTAAAATTCATGGCACAATCAAGAAGCTTTTTAATGCACTTGAAAACGGGCAAAGCTTTTGGCGTCAGCAGACAGCGAACTACCACATCGTTGATGTATTTGGAATGCGCTTCGAAAATTTCGTCTACATTCTGGCAGCATGCCAACGAAGAATTAAAAGTCGACCAACAAACGTCAACAGTTTGGTGCAGCACGTAGACTTCTAGCTGCTGCAGGAAGTGTTTCATTTCGCGTTGATGCAATATCAGCTGATGCTTTTTCTATATGCATTCAAATAATTTCGTTGAATCCGGAATATTTATTTAAAAGCATGTTCAAAAGCTGGAGAACTTGTGCTTCGCATAAATCGTGTTTGTCACTTTTCGGACGCTTTTTAGGAAAAAATCTATTTCTATCTGCCTTTAACCAATTTTGATGTATTTTCATTTTAAAAGATAGTTTCATAAAATTTAAAAAGACATTTAGAAAAATGGAAGAGAATTCTATTTTAGGGAGTATCGACATTCATCAAATGTGCTCAAAAACAAAATAGAACAATACTTGAACCAAATGTACCAGAGGACGAATCACTTGAATAGGAAATATCCATAATGGACTAGTTATACTCGTATAACACATGAACGTGGGAGGGTGGTCCGGACCATAGGTGGGAGGCACCAAAAGTTCTGAGGGATGCGAAGATTTTTTCAAAGGTCAAAAAATAGCCTCAAAAATGGTGGTATGACAAAAAACACAATTTTTCGACGTTTCTCATCGAGCACTATCCATTGGCATCAAATAATTGCGAAAAGAAACAAAAAAAAGTTTCAAAAATTGAATTCTGGGGAGGGGTATTTTGGTTTCTCGGTGGTGCATACCCCCAAACCCCCCACGCCCAGGTCTGGTCCGTACCATAGGTGGACAGCACCGAAATTCTGGGGGAAGGTGCAAGATTTTTCAAAGGTCAAAATGGTCTCAAATGGTGGTATGGCGAAAAAACACCATTTTTCAACGTTTCTCATCGAGTACTATACATTAGCATCAAAAAATTGCGAAAAAAGACCAAAATAATTTTCAAAAATTGAATTCTGGGAGGGGTTTGGTTTCTGGGGGGATTCGAACTTCTGGAGGGATGTGCATAACCACCACGCCCACGTATGGTCCGGACTGTCAACACCCAACGACCACAAGAATTGGATTTTTAAGAATTTTGTCCCCATCAGACCCTTCCAGACTTTGGTTGCGAAAATCTTGATATCATATATCTCGACAACTAGTACTACATAGGCAAAAATGATGGTGTTTTTGAGCGTTACTCGCCAATTTATACAAAGAAAGAAGTTTTTTGAAAATATAACTTGATTTCAATCATGTCAAAAACATGCTGTATTAAATAACTACACAACGTATTCATCAACATTCTGTCCAATCTCAACCCGGCTGAGAAATTGCTTAACTTGTTTTAAACTCAATTGTGGTACATTGCGAAGAAAAGCAATGCAAACATAAATAATCCCACGAGAAGCACCAGAAAATTTTTTAGCTCATTAGCCCAGAAACGTGCTAAAATTTAGCATGGCGGTCACTCACAGGCGCTTCGAGAGTTTTTAATTTTTTTCCTGTGTGAGATCCTTGGAAAAAATACTCCTGCTTTCAAAAAGTTGGGGGACTTAGATCCCCTCTACCCCCGATAGCTACGTGCCTGTGTACAAATATATCTTAGCGAGATATTTCGAAAAGACCCTTCAGTGATTTTTCTGCATTCAAAAAGATATTGTAATTGATTTTTATAATTTCAAAAAAGGTATGCGGCGATATTCCCAACTTATAATGACTTGTGTATCTGGCTTTAAATTACTAGACAGTAGACAGCTATTTTTGACTTTAGTTATCGGCAACTTTTATGCCTATAAAGATTGTACACTTGATTTAGAGCGATTTTTACAACCTTGAACAAAACAAACAATCAGCAAATAAGTAGCATAGATACGCAAGGTAAGGATCGGTGAGGGGAGGAGGAAAATTGAATTTTCAGACGTTTTATCGCGATTTGGGGCACTTTCTGTGGGAACAAAAAATTTTTATCCCACCGTCATGCCAAGCATACAAGCAGACGGTCAAAAGCTCTCAGAGGGATAAACCGAGTTTCTTTGAGAGGGGGTAAATGACTAATTTTTTACCGATTTAATACCAAAATTTTGTACTTGATTTGTCATTATTTTATTTTTCATAAATATTTATGGCTAAATTTGCTTGAAAACAATAACAATAAGGGCAATGGTATGAACTGTATTACATATCAAACATATATACAAAATAGAGGAAGAAAAGTGACTAGATGAATGAATTGATTAGTCTATTGCTCTAGAAAGAAGTACGTGCTTTTAAAATTACTCTAGGAGACGTCATTTAGAGCTTTTCATATTTCAATTAATTGATCTCGGTCCGAAATGGTCTGAGGGGGTATACTTTTCAAAAGTCCTGATAGGGGTCTACCCATTTCCATATCCCCCTAGTGTGCATGTAAGCTGCTAATAAATTTTTGACATTTATACAGCTTTCGTTCCCATAAATGATGCATAAATTTTCTAAAAAGTACCTGTCTGTCAGAATCTGATTCTTTAGAGAGTAATACCTCTCAATCCCTCCATATGTCCTTGTATGTATGCGAAATAAAGCCCTCGATTTTTTGATGTTCAAACAGGATTAAACCCTAGGTCGCTTCTCCCAAGCTGACTTTAATTTCCATTTATTTCACTTTATTTTTACTTTTTTCCATCCTTCCGTTTCTTCATTTTTTCTTTTCATTTTTTGTCTTGTTCATGATTTCCTATTATCAAGTGTGCAATCATCATCATTCGTTCAGTAGGATTTCTCAAATGTGCGGGACGTCAATAACCGACACGTAGGCAGACACGCTCGTGAGGTTAGGGGCTTTAGGAGCCGAGAATATAAGATGGAAAATTTGGGGAAAATAAGGCAATTAAATATCAAAATGAATGCAAATCAAAACCTCGCTGAGGTGCTTAGAATTGATCAGAAACCGTTTACTATGTTATCTTGTTCGCTATTTTAGCATTTACGTCAGTGTTTCGGTCATTTTGGCTAAAATAATTTCTGGCTGACCTCCTATACCGATTAGTTCCACCAGAACAGACCATCCATGCTGAGCATCTAAGCTCACAAAATGTCGCTAACGTGAAAGGCATTTCTTGGAATAAGTCTTTTAGTCCATTAGAAATTCTAGACCCATTAAACTATATATAGACAGTACGTTAGACAATTTTCGGAAAAGCTCTGTAAACATTCTTTTTCGTTTAAAACACTTTAGCACTTGACAAATTACCAAAAATCCATCTCTTTCCGAATAGGCTAAATAATTCCAAGCATCGTCGATGGACCACGTAGCCCAACGTAAGGTGAGCAAAAAGTTGAAGACTCTGCTTAAGCACTGTAAAGCTGAAGCCGTAATAATAATATTACATGGCCATGGGATATCACAATTTATTCTAAACGAATCGATTGATCGTTGTATTGTGGAAGACTCATTCACCGAATGCTCAAATACGAAACTAACCGTCGACTTGAGGAAGACGCTGACGTTAATTGATGCGTACTCAATAGCTTCATCTGCAAAATAACATTTTGTGTAATAATAATAATAATCATAGTAATGATAATGATATTGATAATATAATAATAATAATAACAATAATAATAATAATAATAATAATAATAGCATTTATAATAATAACAATAATTATAATAGTAATTTTTTTTAATAAATAATTAATAATAATAATAATAATAATAATAATAATAATAATAATAATAATAATAATAATGTCTAATAATCCTGATGCGCCTCGTTTTGCCCGCAAAGTATAGGAATTCCTCCCAGTAATGCCCAAGGAGTTCATCAGTAACCTAAATAAAAACACAAAACCAATGCGATAGTATAACATTTTGCTATAGCAACGAAATGAATTTTGATGACTTGCACCATTTTGCACCATTGATGAGGTGTAACAGAAACTTATTAATAGTATTGTTTTGCCAGTTTAGTGATTTTATATTTGAAAATAGAAAAATTTTTAATGTAATATTGACAAAGAAATCTATTTAATACAATTTCGATATAATAGAAGCAAATATAGGTAAAATCTGATTCTTTCAATGCATGATCATTAAAGCCCAGCAAAATAATGCTTCGAAATGTCTGCAGCGAAATATGCGCACCATATGTTGTAGCTCCTTAGGCTTAGCTCTGTTATTTTCCATGATTTTTTATTCCTCAATCGGATTTTTCTGGTTTTTTTCTTACCTAGCCTTGGTTTGACTTTTACCAATTTTTTCTCTGGCGTAACCGGATTTAGAAAATTAACCGAGTGACATAAAATGGAGCTCTGGTGGTAGATTGCTCTGATTACAAGTTTACAGATTGGGGAAATAATACAGCGCTTGCCGGCAAAAAACTCATAAAAATATCAACGCTTTCTTAGCGATAACACATGTCGTATATTAAAGCTAAACGGATGTGCTTATCAGTTTTGTTGCATTGATACCTTGCTTATTGATTGGAAATCATAAGTTCAATAAATTACAAAAAGCTGTGATTTGGACCAAGTTTCCGTTCCCTTACTTACTGCGTCATACGCATTACAAATGAACCTGACAAGCTATTTTCATCTTGTATTATTAGTCTAGCGTACATATGCGTTGAAAGCGAAATTTCTTTGCACAAAATAAATAAAAGGTAGGTATGAGAGAACAATTCGAATAGAACAGCGCATACATGGGCATAGGGGGTGAAAGGGGTATTACCATAAGTGGGCGGCACCAAAGTTCTGGGAGGGGGGGTGCAAGATTTTTCAAAGGTAAAAAATGGCCTAAAAATGGTGGTATGGCGAAAAAAGACCATTTTTCAACGTTTCTAATCGAGCACTATCCATCAGCATCAAAAAATTGCGAAAAAACGAGAAAAATTTCAAAAATTGAATTCTGGGAGGGGATATTTTTTGGTTTCTGAGGTTGCATACCCCCAGCCCCCCATCCCCCGCCCAGGTATGTGTATTACCCCAACCTAAGGTTTCGGAAAATCAGGTACTGTCAGGCGATTTTGAGAGAACGAAAAAAGCTGCAAGACAATTTGTGAGCTTACTGCAGAAAAAAGGCGGACAGTTCTACCTGAAAGCTATGAAAACAATCAGAATTTTCTGGCGCTTCGCGCCATATTTATAACTTGGATTTTTTACCGCTAAAAACCCACAAGCTACGCTATAAATGGTAAAGAAACTTAGTTTACCTCACATAACCTACTGTTTTGTCATAGTGCCCTAAAATTTACGTTTACAATGATCACAATTTACTATACGACCATTCCTGTATTTCACCCCCTCTGACCACCTCTACCTTGCCCGCGTATGGAAAAGCGCATAATACATAATTCGAAATATTCACCCAGAAAATTATTGAAAATCGCGGGATAAAATGAATCCGAAGGCACATTCTGCTCCAAAACATTTTGAAAAACGGGAAACAAATTGTTTGCCAGGGAAGACGTGAAAAATCCGTTAGCACCGAGATAAATTTCGCGAAGTGACCTGAACAGGCTTTCAAGGCGACATTCGTGCATCAAAAAATGACGCGTGTCCAATAAGGGGCTGGATCTAAAATATGAGATAAAAATTTTTTCTAATGATAAAGCTGATAATGAAAAAATCGCCTACGCAACAAAAATAACACGTGAGTAAACCGGTTATTAATTACTTGTTTGTTGGCAAGAGGGGCCCCCTGAATGGTCAGCCGGACAGGTGCTGCCCAGCTATTTTGAGCTGATAGAACGCTTTTCGCATCATTTTTGATGTCAAAAGCAGTGAAAAAAATCAAAATTTTTCCGGCGCTTTGCGCCAGATTAAATACCTTTAAGTACTTTTTACTGAAAAAGCGCCCGAAATTAATAAACTTTTGCATTTTTCGGTTTTAAAAGTGATGAAATGCAGTCAAAATGGACTAAAAATGCTTTTAAAATGCAATATTACTACTAAAACACGTTTTATAGGCTATTTTGACCATTTTAATCGTTGAAACAGCAAAAAACGGACCCAACATGAATTGGTCTATCTATATCTTCGAAAATTCGTCGGAATAGCACGTAGGAACCTCATTCTCGACGTTTTTCGACATGCTCTATGCATTGAGATCATAAAATTCCAGCTTTTCGAGAAAACTATTTTCTTACTCAAATGGCTATAAAAAGTGTCATTTTTTGGTAGCGCTTGAGCCAAAAGTATGGAAAATACTTCACATATAGCGCAACGCACCGAAAATTTGAAGATTTTACGGCTGATACATGCAATGTTTCCATCTTTTCGTGCATTATCTTTACCATTCAAAATTTCTTTTGGCGAATGGAGGAGAAGCCATCCCCCGCCCCCTAAATACGGCCCTATGTAATTCAAATATTGAGAGTATGTATTTAGGTGCAAAGCATAACCGGTCTGGGGAGTCAGCCAGAGATCTTTATGAGACCAATATGGTCTACCAAACCTTAATTCGCAGTTTCTAATGAATTTCAAGCACTTTCGCTGAAAAGTTTTCGTTCGATTAACGTTAATTATTCCTATTTACCCCAGAAAATTTTTCCCTTTTCCCTTCTAGATTGCAAACCTCACACGTGCATGTTTGGCACTGAGGGAAAATGACGACATTAGTTAAGGAATACGACAATGCCGGTTTTCTTATATTCATTCTAGACTGAATGGTCATTTATCTTCCGAAAGCATCTAATCCAATATGTTGAGCGTAAAAGGATCTAACACTGCACAGTGACTGATTTATGGACTCCCGAGCACGTAGAAATCAGATTTCCCGATCTCTTTAAATTATTGTATTCTTAATGTGCACGTGAACTTATCGAATTTCCCGAATCATTCCTATCCGGCAGGCACGTAGCTGGCCTTATAAATTTGGGGATGACTAGAGTTTTGAAGCCAGATATCTCATTGACTACTTGTTTATAGACAAAAATAATAGCGTTTTTGAGCATTTCCCAGCGAGCTCTAAATATTGAAAACGAAAATTTTTTAAAAATCAAAAAATTCATTCTGATTTCAACTGTCTTCAAAAAGGAGGTCGTATAAAACGGCCACACAAAAATTTCTCAACATTATACACAAGCGTGACCGTGCTGAAAAATTGTTTAACTTGTTGTATACTCAACCCTGGTGCATTGCAAAGAAAAGCAATATTGAAAATAAATAACTATACGTTAAGCGTAAAACATTTTACCATATTCGTCATGTTTACGCAAACTTGGGCTGTTTAGAGGACAAAAGTGATACAAAAACAAAAAATCGGGCGCGAAGCGCCCGAAAGTTTTGGGCCTATCAGCTCAAAAGTATGCTAAAATTTATTCTGACGGTCTTTCAAATATGCTTCAAGAATATCCAGTTTTTTTCCTTTGGGGTACCCTCGTAAAAAATACTCGTATTTTCAAAATTTTGGGGAACTAGTCCCCCTATCCCCCTCAGCTACGTGCCTGATGATTGTGAGAAAAATAGTACTGTAAAAGGATAACTCAGAATAATTTGACACCTTTACCGTTGTCTAATCGAAATGGGTTTGTTCTGGGTTTCATACAGACTCGTAGATCAATTAAGCTAAATAATATTTTAGCGCGCCTTTACTCTTAACTACATATATAATGAACTTTGCGGATTTTTAAATTTTTCTCCGGAGCACCCTTGTGATCCACTTCGAGGAGTGGAGGAGCTCGTTTATCCTGAATACGAACCAGCTCAGCTTTTACGAACCAGTTCAGCTTTATCCATCTATCGTGATGCTTTTTGAAAATTATGGATTAATTGAAATGCATAAACAACATTATATCATAGGTGTGCACGCAGACATGTAAGAGCTCGAAATGCTGGGGGTAGCCGGCCATTTTTAGGGGAATGACCTTCAATTTTGTGGCCAAAAATGACAAAAAAAGCACCGGAAAATAGCCAAAAAGCAAGTCTTTGCCAAAAATGGGGGAATTCCTGACTCTGGGACGGATGAGGGATCCCTTATTAAATTTATGTATGTACTTCAACGTTATCTGAAGACGATCGATGAAGTTAGCTAGTAATGCAGGACGCTCAGATTCCGAGGAGTCTGATCTTGAGCGATCTATGGATGGAACTCCGAAGTGGAAGACAGCCTTGCCAGTAAAGCATGGTTCGCTAATGAATGAATTCGCGCACGCTTCGAGTAGAATTTGATTCTGGAAATTTAATCGATTTATACATTTTGATTACTTTAATCAATTTATAATTAGATTTCAATCATACTTTGATCAATTTACAATTAGATTTCAATCACTTTGCAGTTCAAATAGCATCATAAGATATTTTGTTTCATGGCGAAGATAATTTTTCTAGTCTCCGTTTCATCCGTTTCATTATGGATAACGTCCTAAAAAGCAAGGAGTCATTCCCTCCCTCTGCAACTGAGGACTTCCAGACAAATAAGTATCCTTCAAAGCAAAATTCGTCATGAAAAAATCAGTTTCAATGTGAAGCATGCAAGCACATACAAAAACGGGGCGTGAGGGGCATACATTTAACGGCTCATAACTTCGGGCGGGGACCCCCCAGCAATTTTTCGAAGAAGAGGGGGATGACTCCAATTTTCGGACAAAAATGTCAAACAAAAACAACAAAAACATGGCCTTAAAAAACGCAAGTTTTCACTTAAAATCAGGAAGGGGACAAAACTTTTCTGACTCTGATGGAATGGGGGACGACCAACTTTGGGTTAGGGGGATTCCCTTATCCCCCTGTTGCATGTATGGTGAGGGGAGGGGGATATTACACCTGCTGAAAGGTCAGACAGACAGGTACTATCCGAGCGATTTTGAGCTGAAAGATTATTTTCTGCATCAGACAGATGCAGTAATGTCAAAAATTTTTTAATCGTAATTTTATGTGCTGTTTATTCAAAAAACGCCTAAAATTGTGTCAAAATTTATCAATTTCTACTTTTTTTATTACTGTTAAACTTGATATACCTAATGCAGTCAAAATGGACTAAAAAATTCATAAAGTGTAGTATTGTCCAGCAGAAACGTTTTTAATAGACTATTTTGACCTTTTTTTGGCCATTTGACACGCAAAAAAACGTAGAGGATTAAATTTACTAGTCTAGATTTCTGGAGATTTAATTCCCCCTGCCGATTCTGACCCAGTGATCGGACCGAGGCCCTCGGCCTCGGGCCTCGGCAAGCCTCGGCGTTTTTTGGAGCCTCGGCCTCGGCGCCGAGGGCGAAGCTGAAAAGTGCCGAGGCGCCGAGGGTTAAAATCAAATTTGAATAAGTTTAATATGTCCGTTGAATATTAACTATTTGGAATGCATCTGCAGTACAAAGACTATTTTTCACCTATAGACTTTTCTTGTGGTTTTAGTCGCGTACCCAGTAACACAAAGTTACATACAGCAAAGTGCCAATTTATTATTCATGTGATGACTAAGTTTTAATTCTCATGCTTGCTACATGGATCGGAAACACACATTCCGGAAGGGAGGGGTGAGGGAGGGTTTATTACCCCCCTCTCAGGGTGCAACACTCAAGTCACTGACAGACGATTTTTGGTGAAAACCTTTTTGAATATTTTTGAACCTAATTTTTACTATGGCAAAAGTGCAGCTAAGTATTAGAATTTCCCGAAGTGATACAGTATTTTTGAATGTAAGCAAGAGTAAATAGACAAAGTGTCACTATAAAACATGCATGTAACAGCTCAATTTTTCGGGAGGGCTCCTCGGCATACATGTAACGGCTAGAAATTTCGGGTGGGGGATTAGCGACTCCGCAAATTTTCGCCAAAAATGGGTAGGGTGGGTCAAAATTTTTCTGACGTTGGAGGGAAGGGTTAGGGAGGACGTCCAACCCTGGGTGGGTGGTAATTCCCCAAAGCCCTTCCTGTTACACGCTATGGTTTTCGGCCATTTTTATGGAAGAGGGCGTGAATGATTACGAATTTTCGGCCGAAAATCGCAAAAACGCACCTAAAAATGGCCAATAAATGCAGGTTTTGCCAAAAATCAAGTTCGGCTCGTGCATTTTTTGGAGCCATTTTTATACAATGTTAAAATACTTTCTTGGACAAAGTGATATTAATTATATCGTTTTTTCAAAATTTTTTACGAAATTTCGAAAAATTTTCGGCGCTTCGCGCAAAATATCGCTAATATACTGTATTTAGATTGAAGCAGAGGCATTAAACACTCAAAAGTCAATTTTTGTGTAATCTAGGCATCTTTATGCAGATTTAAATATCTTTTGTATCCATTTATACTGTTTTTAAAAATTTTATGCAAAACAAGTTACTATTTAATAACTCAGCACATTTTGCCGTTCAAAGATAAAATTGACTAATTTATCCTGATGTTGCATTGGATTTCTAAGCACAGTAGTGCTTATTATAAGATTTAATTGGCATATTACAATATCTGTAATATTTCTGACTTTGTAGTACAAGTTGTTTTAGCTTTCTGACTCAAGTTTTACGTGTAAATTTCATCAAAAGCTCATAATTGTCACATTTAGGACCACGGTTTTTTGTATTCGGCAAAGATTTTTCATAATGTACAGAGACTTTTCAGGACTATCTTTGTACATGCACAAAGATTTTTGGAGAGACAAAAACTGTAAAAGGTGTAAAATTCCTCGAAAATTTTCGGCGCATCAGTAATTGTCTGTCCTATATATCTTTGAAATAGTAGAATTTGCATTTAGAATGGAAAAAAATGTCAAATATTCAGAGACCCAGAAATTAGCTAAGATACGCTACCGAAGGACGAAAACCCCTGTTTTACCACACTAAATCGCTACTGTACCATACTATAATAGTACACAACAATTTGCATGTACAAAATGTTCAAAGACTTTTGGATACCATTTTTGTACATGTAAAAAGGGTATCTTGCACAAAAAAACACTGTTTAGGACTGCATGCCGGTTGCAGGTCACACACTGGCAGTATGTAAAAATGTGTATGTTTAAAAATATATTTATATAAAATATCTACAAAAATTTGTTCGCTCATACAAAGACACTACTTAATTTACTGGTCCCCCATTTTGGGATTTCACCCTTCCCTCAACTCTGGATCTTGGGAAACTATGATCGGAAAGTACAGTGCAGTTTCCGTCATATTACCTGCCACACCAGAATTGGATGACCGAAAAAGCGTGTTTAAACATGCATTACTGCAAAAGCGAGCACAATAATGGCTACAGTTCTGTCTTTACTTAGCTTATTTCGTTTGTTCGTTTATTTCTTTGACACTGTTTTCTTATTTATGTATAGTAATAAAAGTTTTTAAGTGCTTGTTCAGCCATATTTTTTATTAACTTTTCCAAGTCTTCAACGGCAACTTGTTAAATTAAGTATGCTTTCATTCTCGCTGACTTTATTCAATAAATCCTTCACACATTTAATCTACTATTATTGAAAATGACATTCGATAAGATGTTCAATAATACGATTATTCTCTAGCTCATGTGCATACAAAATTTTCTAAGGCGCACTATTTATGGGTATAGGTATATATGCTTGACCCTCGGCATTACCCTCGGCCTCGGCCTCGGCCTTGGCCACGGCCTCGGCCTCGGTCGAGGCAAGGGGTTTCAGGCGCCTCGGCCTCGAGCCCGAGGATCCAAAAGTACCCTCGGTCCGATCAATGTTCTGACCTTGTACATCTTTGATGTGAAAGTCGTCTAAGTATCCCAGAATTTCGCCATCATTCCTCGCTCAATGGTAAACCAAGCGTTGTTCAGTGGATATGATTTTTTGTTTTTTAATAACGACCCGACATCAATTACGATAAAAGTGGTTTGAACTCATACATATGCCTCTGTTACCAGCTCGAATGAGCCTTTTAAAATAGAACAGACTATAATTGATTATTTGTTATATGATTAATTATTCAAAAAACTCACGTAGTTTAAGCGATGCATAAGATGAGCGGTTTTTCCAGCCATCAGGATTTGATCAACGCATGGTATCAAAAACTTTGGAGCCCGTTTCATGTCCAGCATAAATCCTTTCGTCCAGAAGTTCCGGTCTGCAAGATGGCGAATTATACATCGAAAGGCATCCCAAATTACAGTACAAACAAGATTGTCATAATTTCACGAAAAACACGTATTTGAGGGGAAAATAGGGCAGTAGGCTCACAGATAGCAGGCTGTTATACGTCTAGACATAATTAGACAATCTAACATTTTTTCTTTCAGACTCGAGGAATACTCTTCATTTACATTCGTCAAATTAAACTACTTGCTCACCCGAAAATATACATATACTTAGCGTAACAAAGCATAGTTTTATGTTTATGGCTGTTTTACAGTAAAGCCTAGACATCCCACTTTTGGACCCGAAAATTACTTATTTAAAATGGACTCCGCAATCAATAGACTAGTAAGAAAAGCAAAGCAAGATCCTGAATGATATACAAATAATTATAATTAAATAAAATATTTGAATTATGCATCTAAAAACAGGAGATTGTTCGAAATTACCTTCGCAATCGCAATAAAAAACGTTGGCAGTCACGAAAAAGTCCATATGGTTATGGGAACATTCTCCATTCGTAATCCAGACTTCTACGTACCTAAAACGCCAGCAGACGGCAATAAAAAACGTTCTCAAGAGTTCTTCATTTGAAATTAGCCAATAGTAAGGAGAGAAAATGGGCAATATCAATCAAACTCATTCAACGAATCAATGGAAAATTGGGGTAGAAAAGAGCGTAAAATTTGGTAGTATCTGCCTATGCGGAGAGATGTAAGGAAATCATCAAAGCAGCGAAAAGTTCTTCAACACCCAGAATACTTTGCAAAAATGCAAGCTTTTCTTTTCAGTATTTAGAAGAATTTTTTTATATTTATGCATACCCTAGTCCTGAACACTGGCAAAAAAATGATCTCACGGTAATAATCATAGGATTTAAATAATAACAAACTCTTAAAAATCGAATACCGTGCCAAAAACGGTATGAAAATAAAGCGCTTCATAAGAAATACAGCGCTCGACTGTTCAGCTTCAGCAAGTTTAATAGAGCGCAGCGGGAAGTTGTCGTCCTCCAGCAGAAAATAGTGCGTAAAGGTATTTTGGAAATGAAGAGAAATCAAGTTCACTAGAGATTTGCAGGCAAGATTCCGTAAATTCCACTTATCCATCTCCATATTAATATAAACCCTAACTAAACGAGAAATACAATGTTTAGTCTATTCCTCTCTGGGACGTACGAGTATTTAAAAAAGGCTGACTTCCTGAAAATGTTCAATCTAAAATATTAATTAAAAAAGCCGAATATTGCAGAAAAGGCAGAAAATTGTCTTTTAACGCATTCCGAGATGAAATACATTGAGAAGCCGTCCAGATGGCAAAATATTTATAAGACAGAATTAATGAAACATAATTACTTTAATTATTTACAACCACACGTGGTTGTGGAGGGAGGAGGGTTGTGGGTATGCATCCCTAGAAGGCCGAATACCCCTCCCCCAACCAAAATATCCCCAGAATTCAATTTTTGGATTTTTTTGTTTTTTTCGCAATTTTTTGATGCCAATCGATAGTGCTCGATAAGAAAACGTTGAAAAATGGTGTTTGTTCGCCATACCACTATTTTTAAGACCAGTTTTGACCTTTAAAACCCTTGCACCCCCAAATTTTGTTGCTGCCCACCTATGTTTACAACTAAGAAGTCAAATTTAACTCAATTCGACAAAAAACAAGCACAAGCACATCAACTGAAAGGGTTACATCAAGGCGTGACAAGAAAGCAAGGCTATGATTCACTTCCACTGACATTTTTAAAAGTATTATATGTGTATGTGCCTAAATAATTACTCAAAAATATGGGATAATTAGCAGAAGCTATTTTTGGGTGCCAGTTGCTTTATTTCCTACATACGTACATAACTAAAATTAAAATCCGATACTGAATGAAGACAAAAAAGCACTAGCTTTCGGTCGTAAAACTTTAAAAAATTGTTTCTAATCGAAATCTCAACTTGTGACAGAAAACCAAAAGACGTGGTATTCGACAAGAATCTGCAAAACTGATAAAATCTTTATTTAGTGGATGACCAAACGTTTGCACATTAACACCATATCAGAAAGTTTAAAGCATAAAATTATCTATACACAGGCACTTCAGAGCTAACGCTTGGCAAAGTAGGGTATTTATATTCATTTATTTATTCATCGCTTTATGGACGAAGAAGCACGAATATGATCAAAACAAGGTGAAAATAAAAACTATGAATTTCCAGTTTTCTAATGACAGACAAGACCGTAAATCACGAGTAAAAATGATTTGAATAAGAGTATCTTCTACGTACCTAAAATAGAGATTCAACAATGCACCAAATATGTCAGAAAAGAAGAATTCGGTCGTCAGTGAACAAATACGAAGGAACGAGCATGTATCATACAAATTATCCAAAATAACCGCTGCCTAAAATGTTAGCTAAAGTAAATATCGTTTTTCCGACAAACAGAATTTCGGCAAGCTCACTTCCCAGCCATCCTTATTCAAAGCATCGAGTTTGGTCAGAAAATTTTTAA
This sequence comes from Mermis nigrescens, assembly GCA_036768485.1. Taxonomy (NCBI): domain Eukaryota; kingdom Metazoa; phylum Nematoda; class Enoplea; order Mermithida; family Mermithidae; genus Mermis; species Mermis nigrescens. The sequence continues at coordinate 813,701 of JAVLUZ010000245.1, read as the reverse complement.
TTAAGCTGCAAAGTAAACGAAGTGTTAGCACACCAATCGGAAAAACGAGGCGTAGCTGTACAAGGTGGGGGAGAAAGTAGTCCCCACAAGTTTTCGAAGAGTGAGTACTTTTAACAAGAGTATCACAATGGAATAACTTGAAATTTTCTAAGCGTATGTGATAGACCGCTAGCACACATGCACACTGGGAGTATGCGGGGGTATTCCCCTACCAGGAATTTTGAAAGGCGTACCCCCTCAGGCCATTTTGGATCAAAACTAATTGCTTGAGTCAAGAAAAAACGTCAGATAACGCCTGACAGTGTAATTTCAAGTGCATCTACTTATTTTTCGAGCAGCAGACTAATCAATTCGTTCATCTTCATTGCATTTAATTACCCTTAAAGTAATTGTTTTCATGAAATTTAACCACGAAAATTCAAATACGACTAATTAAGTACGAAAATTTGACATTGAATAGGTAAGAAATTACTCATTCCCCCAGGAAACTCGATTGAACCCCCTTCCAGAGCTTTTGATTGTGTGCATGTATGACTGCTGCTAGGATATAATTTAGCACAATTTTGGAGTAACTAAGTCCAAAATACAATATAAGGGTATTTGTTCAATATAATTCGAATCAACTTTAATTTTCTAAAACTTTTTTCTTCAATGTTTAGATCTCAATGAGAAAAGCTCAAAAACGCCATTACCTTAACTCATGTATCTATCAGTGGGTGTTGAGATATTTGACTTTAAAATTTTCATCCCCAAATTCAGAAGTCAGCTAAGTTACAGCAAATCCGAACAAAGAAATCGCCCGATTGATCAAGAGGAGGAGCAAACGGAATGCAAGTCCACAATGCATTTAAAATTCAGGAATAAGCTTTGTGAGCTTAAGGATGCTAAAGTTATCTGCAAAAGTCACAATTAGCAGTGTTATTCAGGATATGATTTTGTTGAGGAGTAGAAGCCGATAATTTTCAAAGAAGAAATTGAATTGGCTGCAAGTTCTATACGGTCAAACAAAATCGACTACATGGAGCGAAGCGCCGTAAAAGTTGAAATTCAGTCAGAAAATCATTTGAATAAATCGACATTCAGCATTTTCAAAAGCGAAAGTAAAAAGTACATAGTTTAGAAGCATCTAAACACTCGAACATATACAATCTTTCATTAGGCGCAGCTTCATCGTAATGAAGACAAATTTACTCTGTAAAGCATGAAAATACGTTAATTTTTCCCTAATATTTCGAAACTATGCCAAAAGATTTGAAAAGTAGAGAAAATTACTAAATCACGTTCAGCTTAATACTCAATAAAAACATGGCATGTAAGCCGATTTTATCCAAACTGGCACAGAAAAATGCTCCGATGGAACAAAAAAGGCGAACTTACTTAGATTGTGGATTATTAAGGATGTAAAAGAAGGGGACTAGGAAAAAGCTACCTATTTATGTATATGCCTAAAGTCGCAAAATCTGCTAAAAATCAGACTTTCTCTAAGCTACGCAAAAAATCGAAGTATATTCTGCGGCCTATAGATTGTAATAAAAAACGATTGAAAAAACAGTGAGATTAGGCCCGTATCCAGATTTTATTTCGGGGAAGGGGCGAACATTTCGAGGTAAAATATCTCGAGAATAATTAGGAGATGGGCAAAGATAAAGGCATTTTTGAGCATATCTCAACGAGCTCTATGCAATGCTTGAAAAGATTTCAAGAAAAAATTTTTAAAATTTTTCACTTTATTCCATACTCATATTACACAAATCTATCGTTTGAACAATCTACACAACTGATTTCTCATCATTCAATCGACGAATAATTTCCTAACTTCTGTCTTTGTAATTAATCTTTGTCATTTACAAAGAAAAACAATACAGAAAATGAATAATTCGGCGCGAAGCGCCGAAAACATTTGACATGTTCTACATGTCTAACTCAAATTTGAGCGGTTTTGGGCGGGCTAGAAGACAAAAACTATACAAAAACAATACATCCGGCGCGAAGCGCCGAAAAATTTTGAGTTTACTAGCTCAAAAGTACGCTGAAAACCTGTTTTGGTGGTGTTTTAGACCTACTTTGAGAATTTTTATTTTTTCCTTTAAGGGACCCTTGTGTGTTTCAAAAATTATTTTTCATTTCCGAGAAAGGCCGGCCTCCCCCGCCCCCACCCCCAAATACGATCCTGGCAGTAGCTATGGGAAATCAGAAGCAGTAAACTAATAGAGACTTCGCAAGCCAATTGAATAAAATAATAAACATCGATTAATTAAAAAAAATCAAAGAAATTGTTGGTTTAAAGCAACAGGAAACGCGTAAGCATACATGAGAGACTAAATATCCATAGGTATACTTGCATGCCCGCAACGATTGTGTGCAATAATCAATTGACGCCACGTTTACTTGCTATAATGCTCATGATAACAAAATAACGTCTTTTTCGCCAATTTTACACCCTAATTTCGAACTTTACAGCCACCCCCACAAATAACTCAATACTGCGTTTTTTAAACGCGGTTTACTGCGACGTGTAGCCCTTAGAAGGTACTTTTATTTCTATTTTATTTAATTTATCCTGACTTCTAAAAAACAAAATCTGTTTTTTGCACCATCCACTGGAGTGTAAAGTTTAAACCCCTAGATCTAACTCCGTATTGAGTTTACAAAAGTTTGCTAGTAAGCCGAAAGTATCCCTTGAGCCTAAGTATATACATTTTTGCTGGAAAGAATTTTTCGGGACTCATAACCGGAGTTGATGGCAGACAAAACAGGCCAAAATGTGTTTTTCACCCTCAGATTCTTTACACTCTTCACACTGCCCCTCAGTGGAATGAGTCATTTAAAAAATTAAAAAGTGTTTAGAGCTTACTAAATTGTCCACATTTAAAAAACAGACCAAACGGAATACAAAACTGAGCTAGTTAAGTCGTGTAACCCACCAAAATTTTAAAAAACTATATGCTATAACGTAACAGTAAAACTTTACATGCTCTTTAAACAACGGGTAGAAGTGTGAAAAAATTTTTAAAAAAAGCTACATCGAATTTTTTTATTATCCGCACAATACAGAAGTGTCTCAGTGATGCTGTAGGGAGGGTGGAAATAAATTTGCGCCTCGCTGTGATAAACATGTAAGAATCAAGAAGGTCAAGTATATTATAGGTACGCGCTACACGCGCTACCTACATATGTTGAGATGATAAATTTGATAATATTTTCAAATAGACTATGAATATAAGTATTAAATATAATCAGTATAACATTAAAAGAAATTCCTTCTCTTCATCAAAAAATTTCAAGTCAAAAACACTGGATTTTAAAGAGGAGAACGGTCGATCTTATTATTCGTATGATTTAAATTTTGAGTTTAAAACTTTATTTTTACCTCACGATACCTACGAATGGCGTCAAATGGCTGTAGGCAGATAAAAATCCACTATTGTTTGTCAAACTTTCAAAATCAGTTATAAAACTGCTCTTTAACTTGACAAACTTTTCGTACGTCAACAGACCAAACATTCGGCTTACATTCGATTTGTGATTAAATGACAGCCGCAGAATTCTCTCGATCCAGGCTACGCTTTAATAGGCTAAACACTTAACTGCTAACATACGCACATGTAGATTTGCAATATGTTAGCGATTAGAAATGTTCTTCCACTTATAAAAAAGCCGCGATATTTTGCGACGCTGGGTAAAAAATATGCATGACACAAATATATATGTAGGTATTCATTTTTTAATAAATCACGAAATTTGATGTTTTTAAGCACTAAATTTTACTAAATGAATGAAATTAAAAAACCACTAAGACATTAGGAAATATGAGCAATAAAATAAGAAAACTAGAAAGAAAAAGTAGGTAAATAATTTGTTGAAGATAACCACCTATGTATGTACGCACGATATTAGATAACAACTTTTGTTTGAACAAGAAGATACGAAGATTTTCCATGGTAAAGTGGCAATCTTCTATGTATCTTCTCTTAAATTTTTAAATTTTTCATAGCCTAATTAATTTTTCTTTGAAAGTATGTTTTTTCATTATTAAAATGAGCTCATGTCACATAGAAGCCGAATTGAGTGTTATTCATCTTAGAGGTTAGAACATGGTTCCCAAGAATATATTATTCAATCGACTACTTAACGTGCGAGCTGTACCAGCCAGGATTTTTCGCTCAATGCAAACTTTTTTGATCCTGTGCGGAAAATAATTTGGGAGATTTTCGCACGTTCAGGGTGACTTAATGTAAAACGCTAATTCGAAAGATGCGATTTTTAGAGGATTAAAAGTAGTATATAGGACCAAATTCAAATAGCCACAGGGAAAGCTGAAAAACACCTACAGCGAAAAAACGATGCTATCGCTTTAACTCAATCGTTTTCGAGCATTTATGGCAAACACTTGGTCTTTTTTAACTCACAAACATGTCCATATAGCGTTTTTGGACTAAAAATAGCTTTTCAGCCGATTTTGAAGCCGGAAAAATAATAACAAATCCTTACGAAACTAAGAAAACAACTCTATAGCATTTCTGAACTCACGCGGTATGTTTCTGAGTCCAAAAAGGGCTATATAGCAAGTTTTCTGAGCTCAAAAAAGGCTATATAGCAATGTTTTTCCGACCAAAATGGCTATATAGCTATCAATTTTTTAAGCTTAGGGGTAATACCCCCTATAACCACTCCCCATGCCCAAGTATGATATAGGCCATGAGAAATAAGCGTACGAAGTTTTCGATTCCCAGGAACCAGCTGACCAAGTAATCGAACTGACGAGACGAGACACATGTAATGTATGCATATACCAAAAATGTCAATTTACTTTTTTGCAAGTTCCATTATTTCAGTCAAAAGGGTATTTGATGTCTCAATCGTGTAACCGAATATGCAAACTCGGGGCCGCAAAGTGAATCTATCTTCCTAAATAAATAAAAATGTTTTCCTCAGCAAACCGAGAGATTCAATGAAGATTATTTAGGTACTTATAAATCATTCAGTTTTACACAATTTGTCACGCACGCACACACACACACACACAGACACACACACACACACACACACACACACACACACACACACACACACATACACAGGCCCGTATCCTGGATTCGGCCAAGGAGAGGGGAGAGGACCGCGGTTTTTGCGAGCTATCCCGACGAATTTTCCAATATGTAATTGGTCTACATATTGGAAAATTCTTCGGGATAGCTCGCATAAAGCGCATGTTTTACCGTTTTTCGACACGCTCTATCCATAAGATCATAAAATTCGAACTGTTCAAAGAAATTTTCTTTTTATCTCAAAAAGGTAAAAGAAGTGTCGTTTTTAGGTTGTGCTTCAGCCGAAATTATGTAGAATACTTCATATCTGGCGCAAAGCGTCGAAAATTTCAAGATTCCACATCAAATACATCCAATTTTTCCATCTTTTTGTGCGTTAACTTATCTTTCGAAACTTTTTTCGGCCGAGGGGACGGCCGCCCCTCCCCCAAAATACAGTCCTAGGTGCACATGTTCAGAGTGGTCAGGGAGAGGCAAAATCCAAAACTGACGCAGAAGTTCATTATTTTTATTGCGATAAGTATGTAGATCTATTACGTATCGGTAATTCAGTCACGTGAAGGTACCTTGCTCTCGACCAAAATCACGCGATCGACAGTACCGGACTTTTGAGGCCCTCCAACAAGACTAATGGCCCGCTTGGAGCCCTCGCTATGTGAGAGTATCCCCCTTACGATGTTCTGTACCCGATAGTGTATTTGTAAATCCTTTTTTCAATTCAATTTTGTTTACGTATTTACGTATTTTTTTATTTAGGATGACGGTCCAGGCCACTGCTTTTTACATACGCATACAATACTTTGACCAATATTTGATATAACAATATTTAAGCTACAGTAAAGTTGATTTTTCAGACTATTGAGGTCTAGCAGCAAACGAAATAGACAAAGACGAAGATCCGCTTCAAAAAATAGATAACCTACTCAAATGTGTGACAGGGAATTGAGGAAATGCTCTCCCAGGATTTAGCCGTCTTCCATTTTAAGAACATTTTGAAGAATTTTTCATTTTTTTCAAATTTCAATATTTTTTTTAGAAGAAAGAACATGTTTAGGTCATTTTCAGGTGCTTTTCTTTCGGCAATTTTTACTGTAATTCCCATAAGTAAACGATCGTAGCAGTTCAAGAAATTGTTGAAATTGTTGGAACTTCACATATGAACTATCCTTGGAAAATAGTATACAATGTTCAACTTCAATTAAAAATTGTTATACCTTACTGAATTTAAAGTAGATAATATAACGAGCTTTTTGACTACCGAAATAGTGTGAAAGCATAAGAATTTGCGAATGCTTTCGTGTCGCCTATATCCGAAAATCGTGCGATAGGGCGTACTCAGACTATTTGTGTATAATATCCAGGGAGATATAGCTGACATTGCCGAAGCAAAGTGCATTCATCTTCTACGACTACATAATCATTTAATTCACCTCGCAAGAAGCAATGACATTATATTTTACTTCAAAACTACTTTTAGCTTATTTTATAAATAAACAAATTGGATGCTTTAGGCGGAATAACCTTGACTTTTAACTTTCTGGACACAAAACTGAGACAACCAGATCAGAACTTATTCAAATTGGCATTAATTTAACGCAAATGACCTGAGACCATCCCACGTCAGTTGATGCTAAAAAGGCTGCTAAGATCTAAAAAATAGCTCTTTTTTGCCTAATATGCACAGAGTGACCATACATACACAGCCTGGGAATTATAGGAAAGTGAAATTTATAATTGCATTTTTTGGGCGTAAAAAGCAGTGTGTGCACGCGTTATAAACATAGTTTTCGTCGTTTCTGACAATGCTCTATCTTTCTACACCATAAAAAACACAAAAAAAATCGATCGAAAAAATCGAAAGAGTCGTATAACATGCACAAAATGTGGTTGACACATAATTTTATGGCTGCCGAAGCGCCGAAAATCTGGCACTCTTCTGGAGCAAATAGATAGCTAAAAACGCTGTAGGAAAGCATCTTTTCTGGCGATTTTCTCGGGAAATTTTTAAAAGTTTTTAGAAAATTTCAGAATTCTGGAGGGGGGTGGGTGAAAAAATTTATAGGGGGAGGGGTGAAAATTTTTCTGGGGGTTCAGAAACCCCCCCCCGAGCCCCATGATCATGTCTCGACAGTGACCCGTAAAAGGCGCATCCCAGTGTTACAGGTCATAAATTCGACTAATTTGAACATATTGAGGCCGCTTGCTTTAGATAGATGAAAATATCTTTGTTTAAATGATGTAAAAGATATTGACTAGCTGCCAGCGGTTTTGTACGCTACGACGATTTGCTTACACCCAGGCCCGTATCCAGAATTTTATTTCGGAGGGGGCCGAAAATTTTGAGATCAGATAGCGCCGAGAACAATTGGGAGATAGGGGTAAAAATAAAAGCATTTTTGAGCATATCTCAGCGGCGGATTGACGACGAGACCGAGCAAGCTTCACTGCGTTGGAAGCAACATCGAAATTGAGTTTAGGTTGGTCCGTATTCAGGGGGTGGGAGTTCGGCTCTCCTCTGGGAATGGAAAGTAACTTTTAAAACACTCATGGGTCACCCAGAGGGAAAAATGAAAAATTCAATTCTCGAAGTTGGTCTAGGACTTACCACAAAACAGGTTTTTAGCGTACTTTTGAGCAAGCAAACTAAAAATTTGTCGGCGCTTAATCTAAAAGTGCCTTTTTTTTGGGCCCAAAAATGGTGGGCACGCGTCAAAAACATCGTTTTTTCGGCAGTTTCTGACGATGCTTTATCTTTCTAGAGCATAAAAACATAGGAAAATTTCGAAAAAATTTTTAAAAGCCGAATAAATTGAACAAAATATAGTCAAAACATGACGCCGACCGAATTTTTAGGAAATTCTTAGAAACTGCCAAAAAAACGAGAATTTTCTGGGGGAGGAGGGTAAGAAATTTTTAGCGTTAAACATTTTTTGGGGGCCAAACCCTCCCCCAAGATCTTGTATGTATGTACACAACTGAAAATATCTTTATCGACGTATAATTTCTTAGCTTTGTCTTTGTATTTTATCTTTTGGATTTACAAAGAAAAAGAATACGGAAAATCAATGATTCGGCGCTGCGCCGAAAAATTTTTACATGTTCTACACGTCTAACTCAAATCTAAGCGGTTGTGGGCGATTAAAAGCCGAAAACTATGGATACAATAAATCCGGAGCGAAGCGCCGACAAATTTTTAGTTTGCTTGCTCAAAAGTACGCTAAAAACCTGTTTTGTGGTGTTTTAGACCAACTTCGAGAATTGAATTTTTCATTTTCCCTCTGGGTGACCCATGAGTGTTTTAAAATTACTTTCCATTCCCAGAGGAGAGCCGAACTCCCACCCCTGAATACGGACCAACTTACACTCAATTTCGATGTTGCTTAAACGCAGGAAGCTTGCTCGGTCTCGTCATCAATCCGCCCAAACTTTTCAAGACATCATGCGCTGTTTGCACCTAGTATGAGCTTTTTTAGCTAATCAAACGACTGTTTTTTCTCAAAAATAATGCACGATACGTCCCGTAAGCTCAAAATCGCCACACAGTACCTTTCTAGCTGACCCTTCAGGGATGATACCCCTCCACCTCTTTTTGCATTGTGCATGTGTGGCGCCTATGTAAATATTTACTGATGTGATACAGCGCATAAGCCCTGGGGTTTTAACAATATCTAAATGGGGCTTAAACAAACCAAAAAAACGCGTAAATCGCTGGCTGTTGGCCAAAATACATTACAGCAATGGTTGGATTACAGGCTCTTTATCCACATGTCTAATGCAGCTCAAATGTCTATCTTCATATTAGTTTAAGTTATGATTCAACATCAAGCTGTTGCCTTTTTGGGCCATCCTGTATCATTCGAACGGTGAGGAACAACACAGATGTATCCACTGAGAAGCGGACAAAATTTGGAACTTCCCACAGCGAGATGCACTAATAAATCTAAAAAATAATTAAAAACTGGATGCCTTGAGTACGACTACCTTCAAATATTAGCCCACGTGCATTGCATATTGCATACACTAATGGAATATAAGGAAGTTGAGCTTACTTCTTCAGAGTCCATGCAAAAAATTTTCCCTGGTGCGCCCAATAATAAATATACGACATTCTTGGTAAGATATTCAATGGAGACTACGTGAACATCCAAAGACCGCATTTTACCATCTTCGCCGAGCAACAAATCAACTGGTGAAACGTAATTCGTGAGGTAGAAATTCAGAAAAGCGAAAGGATCCAAATTCGTAACGTAAATGGCATCTTCTTCCTTCAGCTTATTGTTCCTAAACATAATTGAACGGGCACTCCCACAATCCTTCCAAGTTAAATCAAAAAGTACATGAGTTTACATACTGTGTAGTTTACAAAAAGTATACAATTCTGACGAGGTAAAAAACAATTTCAAACGCAATCAGTCGAACTGGGTGGGAGGCAGTAAATTATTAAAGGCAAAATAATCAGGCACGAATTAAGAGGGAGTGTGGAGCGGCCACCCATCAGTCATCAAAAAATTATTGGGCGCAATAGAGAATAATGTGTATTTCTCATGATTTCAGCCATGTTTTATCATTATTTTCCGAATTTAGTACTCATTAGTGACATTCGCTGACTTTCTTGGCGTTCTAAAGACTATTTTTACGTCAGCAGAGTAGTATATGCACAGAACATTCTTCGTTGATTGCAAATAATTCCGTCTACCAAGAGACAAAAAACCGATACTTTAAACACAATGAACGGATTTTTAGGCCTATTTTTACCACTGTTGGAGAAATTTGGGGTTCCGTGATGTGTTCGCTCGAATAGATAAAGGCTAATAGCAAAGACCGATAATGACATCGATCGCATGCATCTGTTGCTCGCACACATTCTCATAGGTGGGAGGGGTGAGGGGGTATTACTCCTACCTCAGGATCCAAGACTCGAATCACTATCAGACGATTCTGTGCTATCAGACATTTTCTGCATGATTTCCGGGTACTACAGCAGCAAAGATGTTAACATTTTTTTCGGCGTTTCGCGCCGACCAAGTACTTTTCTGTTTTGTTTACCCATAAAATGCCTAGAATGCAGTGATCGTACGGGGACCCCGACCCCGACCCCGAAAAACCCGGCCTAAACCCCGACCCCGACCCCCGACCGGGGGCATGATTTTTCGAGTCGGGGTTGAACCTTTTTCGGGGGTGAAATATAGCATTTTATTTGTTGGTACATAGAAGAATTGTATAAATAGCAAATAAAGTCGGAACAAGGACGATTCATTCACCAGCAAAATTAATATGTTAAACTCGACACTCGCGATATTCCATAAAAAGTACTCCTGGTCGCCATGTTGTTAAGACGTACATACATGTTCGCATATTTTCCATTATGAAGTGCGCCGAAATTACTGCGTAAACACAGGCGTAGCCGGGGGGAATGGAGGCACATGCCCCCCCCGGAATTTTTCAGAAATTATGTTGATTTTTCTGGCGCAATGTGTCCAGAACATTGAGTTTAAAAAGGCACAAACGTCGAAATTTTCCGGCGCTTCGCGCCGAGTCATTATTATTTATTGTTATGCAGATCCAATAAATTTAAAAGCTTGAATCTGTTAAAATAATCCAGCACTTCGCAGCACTTTAGTGATTTAATGCACTATTAGTTCATTGAATGAAACTGCACATGCTTGTTGAACATAATAGTAAAAGTGCGAAAATGTTTGCGTACCAATTTATCTATTCTCTGCTTTGTTTATCTTTCTTTACAAGGACACATAATTCTATTTTAAATGAAAGGAAAGGCCAAATTTTCTTGTGTTTTTGCGCATTTTCTGTTTTCTGAACTAGTTAATAAGAAGGCAACAAATGGGCCTGAAAATGGTAAGAACAGAATTCTCATTGATTTGATACATCTTTCAATGACTTATTGGTTGACGACCCGTTGCTGCGCTACATACTTAGCAGAGGTCGAAAAACGCATTTCAGCTCAGAAGTTTTGTGCAGTGTAGGTGTTCATCAATTTTAAGTTTTTTTTGGACTTAATTCAGAACCGAGATTTTGCCAATTTGCGAAAATTTTAACTTTACTAATTAAAAATTAGAGTGCTTTTTTACAAAATTTTCGGGGGTTTTGCTCTGGACCTCGCTGGTGGCGCTTGAGCGCGCCACCCCAGACCCCCAGCCGTACAATCTCGTTCTACATGTTGAAAGAGATTTTTAGGAGGACAGAAAAGGTAAAAGGATTAGGAATTTTTAAAAATTTTCGGCGCTTCGCGCCGCAATTAGTTTATCTGTTCTGTATGATTTAAGCGGTATAAATTGAGTTTTAAGAGTAAAAACGTCAAAATTTTCCTGCGCTTAGCACCGCCGATTATTGTCTTAGGGCGGTGAAATATGACTGAATTTCTTGATGCTTTGCGCCACTTATGATTTTTGAACTGTTTGTCAATAAAAAGGCGTAAATTCTACATGAAAACGGTAAAAATTTAGAAAATTTTCGGCGCTTCGCGCCATTGGCTGTTCTACAATCAGTGCGCCATAGAAAACCGTTATGAAAAAACTGTGGAAGAATACGAAAAAGCGAGAGCGATTAGTGATTAAAATTGAAAGTAATGCTAAATTGCTAAAACCATGCTTGAACTTGGAATGAAAATAAAATATTGAACATAACCAGCTTTATTAGTATGCTCTACAAACAAGTGAAGGTATCGTTTTTATCCTTTTCAAATTGGTATGTGATCATGCAATGTTAATTGTTAATCTTCAACCCCGACCCCGACCCCGAAAACCGGGGTTTTTCATCCCCGACCCCGACCCCGATCGGGGGTGAAAATCTGACCCCGTACGATCACTGCTAGAATGAACTTAAAATGATCTGAAAAGTCAATATTTTCGATGAATTCTTATATTTTCCACTTAGTAAGTGACGAAACAGGTCAGAATTGACAAAGAGTACTAAAGGATGCATAACATATGTTATTTAGGATGTTTGGGCCATTTTTCGTATTTTACCTGCAAAGAAATCTAGAACTCTAAATTTAAAAATCCCAAATTTCGGGATTTCACCCTCTACCCCCTGAAGTTTCGACCCTGAGAAACTATGATTGCTCGTGACACGTTACTCCGCCTCCCCCATCAGAATATCCTGGATCCGCCACTGAAAATATTAGAATTAGACTTATTCAAATCCAAATAATTTTCAAAGTCCTGCTGTAATTTTAACACACAAAGAATCATCCTCTGCATTCGCTAATTTGGAAAATATTTTGTGTATTTACGTATCCTTATGTCAATGAACTCAAAAAAATTAATTCAAGCGGCAGCAATATTTTGCTGATCAAAAGGTACTGTGACGTTTTTATGCGCGACAGCCTTAAAGTTCTAGATTTTAAATACTATACGTCTTTAACCTGGGCCGCATTTGAGGTGGCCGGGAGGGGCCGTCCCTCTTGACCGATAAAATTACATAGAAAGGTATGACAATGCAAGGGAAGGTAAAACATTGCATACCTTTATTGAAAAGTCTTCAAATTTTCATGTTCCATAATATACTCTCAAGCGCGACCGAAAAACGACACTCTACACAGTTTAAATTGCTCAAATAATTAAAGAAACAAATTCTGTGGGACAAAAATTAGAATTAGTTGGAACTGTATTATCTCAACGAATAGAGCACGTTGAAAGACGTCAGAAAATGCGAATTCAGCTACTTACATACTTGCATATGTATCTAAACGGACTTTCCGACATCAAAGCAATTCATCGCAGATATGCGCATCTTTGGGTGGATTCTGTGTATGGGCCAAACGTGTTTTTTGGGAGGGAGTTTAGCAGGTTCTGACCCCCCCAGAATAGCAACTGACCACCCCCCCCCCGCAAAATGGCTGCGACCCCCAGAATTGTCCATTTTTCGTAAAAAGTTGGTGGTAAAAGTTGTAAAAAGTGTGCCTTTACCTTTTGAAGCGTTTTTAGCTCATTTTTGGCTCAAGAAATATACACATTTTTTGAACTAAGTTTTATTCACTTTACTCGATTTTTTCAAATACTTTTTGAATTTTTTTTACATTTTAATGCTCTAAAAAGAACGAGCGTTGTTCTGAAACGAACAGTCTTTTCCGACGTGTACCAATCGTTTTTTAGCCCAAAAAGACACTTTTTTAAAATTTTTTTGTGCACCCGACCCCCCCAGAATTTGCACGCTGAACATGTATGATATGGGTCAGTGTATGGGCCCCTTCGCACATGTAAAAGGTGGCCCCCAAGAGCCTTTGACATTTTGTACGTGCAAATTTTCGGGTACTATTATATGGTACTATATTGCTTTCATTGTGGCAAAACAGGGTTTTTAGACCTTTGGTAGTGAATTTCTAGCCAATTCCTGGGTCTCTGACGGACAAAAAATACTAAAAATTGTCTAAAAACGCGCGCGAAGCGCCAAAAAACCTGACGCCTTTCCTTTGTAAATGGAAATTCTGCCATTATATACAGATGTAGAACAGACTCATTCCGGCGCGAAGCGCTGAAAATTTTTCAAGGATTTTTGACTTTTTTACACTCTTCCCAAACATCATTGTACATCTGCAAAGAGAGTTCCGTAAAGTCTTTGTGCATCGTGAAAAAATCTTTGCCGAATACAAAAACCGTGATACGAGCCTGTCTATAATTATGTATATATTAATTATGCGGCTTTTTCTTAATGCACTTTCGTAGCCATTTGAAATGAAGCAGATTATAAGTGAACCCATGTGCACACGAGCATAAGGACAAATACATAATATTAATTATGCAGACAGTCACCTAAGAAGGCACTTTATGGTTCCGTCTTTCGGCGAAACTGTGACAGTATGTAGGGCGGTCGAATTGAACTTATTCCTTTCTTCGACTATCTCATTCGAATCTTCAAAGCCTATGCATGCAAGAGTAATATGTTTACCACAATCAGCTGTACTCAGTTACTCAGATAAATAGCGGATGACTTTTCTGACGATGCATTATTATCTTTCTAGAACGTAGAAGATACGAAACAGTATCGAAAACATTTAGATAGATTGAACAAAATGTAGTTAAAAAATGAGTACACATGTGGCGTGAAATAGGGTGTGCCGGGTACCTGGACCCGAATGGTCGGGCAACCTGACTATAAGTTTGGACCCGAACCCGAACCCGGGACCCGAGGCGCGTCTCAAAACTTTGGACCTAGACCCGAGATTGTCCAAAATTTTAAACTCGGACCCGACCTCGAGAGATATCGGGTTCAGGTCCAACCTACAATCTTCAATTCATTCCCCATAATTCGCGATTTTCCTAATAAATCATAGAGCATGAACTGTTTTAAGCATTTTTAGCTTTTAACTAGCCTGAGAGTGTTAAATCTTTCGGCGCTTGGCGCCACATACCTACTCATTTTTGACTATATTTTTTTCAATTTATTCGGATTTTTTGTTTATTTTTTGAAATACGGCTTGATCCAATTAGAGTATACCATATTTCAATTTTTAGTAAAACTGATAATTCTGGTTCAATCATCACGAAACTTGACCGGTACATGGAGCAAACATAGGAATTTTCTCTGTTAAATTTTTCTTATGTTTGCACAACAAGTAATTACTCTGTAGCACTTTATGCACAGGCAGGCCCGTATCCAGGGGGGCTCCTTTATATCTTTAAATGCAATTTTTTAACATTTCCAATATTTTAGTTTTCCAATATTTAAAATTTTCCTTGTATTATTTTCGGGTTTAATTGAACTTTGATCTGTTTTAAAGCGGCGAAATAGTTTTGTTCGTTAGCTAAACGTATTATTTTCAACCTTTCGCAGAGAATCGTAATTAATAATTTTAGTTAACTAAATTAATATGTAAATTAATTAGTCGAAACATTATTGCGGGCTGATGTCATTAAAAGATCGAGTCTCTAAAATGCTACAAATTATAAGTTAAAAAAAATTGGCTGCAGAAAAACTCTTAAATGTCTTAATGTTACTTGGAGCATGTTATAAATATGTTCTGAACATTCTGTATTGAAAGAAAAGCTTATTAGCGCATCTAGTTCAACAAAAATTAGGCCAGTTTTCAATATTTGGCGTTCGAATCAAAATTTCATAATTAGTGCAGTTTTGATGAAGATTCTCAAAATCGTTACTTTCGACCAGACATCCATTGAAAAGTGTAAGCATTAGGAAAATTTTAGTCCACAAAATCCTAAAAACTTATGGTTCTAACCCTATCAGACATGCACGTGTGCGGGAGAGGCGTTTGAGGGTCTGGGCCTCCAGGATGGAAAAATGGGAAGTTTTTTTAGGGAAAATTGGGTGAAATCGAGACCAAAAATGGATGAAGATTGAAAACTTTTTCTTCAAACGTGCTTGAAATTGACCAGAAACTGCGGTATAACATCGTTTTCAACGCTACCTCATCACTTACATACTCGTGAATCAGTTTTTGAGGTCATAGTGGCCCAGAAAACTCATTTTGCCCCCTGACTTCCTAGATCGGCCATACTTCGCATCTATGGACCAATGCTCATACGCATGTAAGGTGGTCATTATTCTAGAATATTAGTCATTAGAAGGTCACGAGACGCTAAGACTGCGGGTTCAACGGACAAGTTGGCTAGAATAGGTCTAATTGATCTGTCTGTTAAAGCCGTTAAATTAGCGTTTTCGTGGACAATGATGAGCAACTTTTATAGAAGCGCTAGAGACTTCAACTTCAAAGCAAACGTTGATTTTTGTAAGCGAGTTGCTCACTCGATCCGTGGCGGATCCCGGATCTTGTGACAGGTGGGGGCGGAAGCCCGAATTTCCCTAATAGTGTCAAAAATTGTTCAAACGATCTGTTCATTTTGCTTGAAGCAGCGGTTTTTTCGCCGTCTCTGAATAGACAGAATCATTTGTGATTCGAAAAAATTAACCATTTTTGCAAGTTTCATTCGAAAAAACGCGCAAAATTAGTGCAAAAATTGGTACAAAGCGCCGAAAAATACTCGATAAATCATTGTATGAACTACAAAATCCTTATTCGCTACGTAAACTACTCTTCCAACGTAGTAAATGTTTTTAGAATGCCGAGAAAGTCCGTAAATGCCCAAATGAGTGTTAGTCGGTGCGAAGCGCCGGAAAAATTTGAAAAATCATCAAAAAATGACTAAAATAATCAAAAAATAAAAATACACATTATTCTCTACTGTGCCCAGCTCAGCGCCCCCTTCCCCGTTCCCCACCCTAAATCCGCAAATCTGCCCTTGCACTCACTAGACAGACCCGCCTATTCAAGCTGAGGAATGCTCGCAAAACTTGCGGGTTAACACCAATGTTTCAAAATGGAAAGATGCTTTGACATCTAAGTTCAAGCTATACAAATATCGAGCAGTTTAATAAAGAAAATTCGGACGCTTCCTTCCATATTGATAAATTTTTGTGTCATTTATTGTTAGAAACCCAGAAATTTGCTATAGTACGTATACTACTAAAATTTGAAGAATACAGTCTGAACAAACAAAAAATAAAATAGACTAAGATAAATCAAAAGCACATGAAACGAAAAATAGAAAGAAAAAAGACCTTATTCAGGAAAAAATATTGATAAGAGGATTAATAACCTAATTCAATATGGCCGATTATTACAGCTAAGCTTTTCCAAGCAATTTTTATGTATTTATATTTTTATTTTATTTTATATTTTTATTATTTTGTTTCATATTATATTTAAAGTGTTTTATTTTGCGTAATATTTTATTATTTATTTTGTATTTTTATATTTTGATTTATTATTGCAACAGGAAAAAATTAACCAATGCTTAGAAACGCGAACAGTTTTCAACGACTTAACAAATGCTTTTCTATGGATAATGCAAAAAAAGATTCAGCATCCCGTCCTTTTGCCTAATAAGCTACTGGATAATTTTGAGTCAGAAAATTTAAAAACTCCAAAAAATCAGGACAACCTCACACATGACTTTTCCAGACATTGAAAATTCGTTATCCTATAAGGAAAAAAGTCAATTTTACTTCAAATCGTTCTCGTTGGTCAAACATACATGCATGCAAACAAAAGATATATGATCACGCTGCGTACAATCATTCCCGCTAACCTTCATCCGCATCCTTGGGAATCAGATTTTGGGGTAAAGTTGGGAAATCACAAGTCTCCGAGAGCTTCGGAAGTGAACATACAGTTGGAATCAATCTACGAGCATTTTTAATAATCTTAAATAGAAAAAAAGTGGCAAGTATGCTATAATTATCATTAGGTGTGACACCGGGGCCGTATTTAGGGGAGGGGGCGAGGGGGGCGGCCGTTCCCCCATCCCCCGCTCTTGGCTGAAAAAATTTTTGAAAGGTAAGATAATGCACGAAAAGATGGAATAATTGCGTGTCTTTGACGTGAAATCATCAAAATTTCGGAGCTTCGCATAAGATGAGGAGTATTTTCCATAATTCTAGCTCAAGCGCGACCAAAAAATGACACTTTTTGAGTTAAAAATGTTTCTCGAAAATGTTCGAATTTTACGATCTCAATGGATAGAGCATGTCGAAAAACGTCGAAAAATCCGGTTTTTGCGAGCTATTCCGACAAATTTTCTGAGATTCAGACCAATTCGTGTTGGGTCCGCCCCCTCCCTTTTGGCCGAATCCTGGATACGGGCCTGGGTGTGACACACTCCGGCTCTATGATTAAAGGCCAGAATTGTAGGCATCGTAAAGTGCAAACTAATTCGTAAACACTCTATCCTGAATTGCATACGTAACTAAGTAACACAAAATAACACATGAGCACGATTAATTAACCTGAAAAATCATTCCAAAATCGTAAAGGCGCATTTCTTGCAACACTCTTTAAGAAAACCTAATTGCATGAAATACACGTAGCGCAACATATTTCGGCCGCTAAAAAGATAACATGTTTTGCGAGAAAGAGAAATGTAGATTATACATGCTTTGTTTTCATTTTCATCACGTACGTTTTATAAAATAGCTGCACTTTCAACAGTTTAATGATATTAAATCTAGCAAAAAGTTTAAGCAAGGATGCCTAAAAATAACCACTCGGAAAAAACGTTTTCCACGCTTCTAAATGCTACTCGTACATATATTATTTTCTGTTTTGAAAACGGCATTTTCGACTAAATAAAACGATCAAATCGGACATGAAGAAGGTGCACTACATTCAATGCTTGGCGAATGGACAATTTTTCGGCGTTAAGCGTGCAACCAGATTAATTCGTTTGATGATTGATTGTTAATTAATGCGTAGGTAATAAGATAATAAAAATCATCAAGATTCTGACAGTTTGTTGTAAATTGAATCGGATTTTCTATACGTCGATTCCAAGAAGCTCAACCACGTAGCTGGCCGTCCCATTTTGGGGGGACCAACACCAATTTTGGGGGGTTCGGGGTCCAAAAAAGCCAAAAATAGCACAAAATAATGTTTAAAAAGTCCTATTTTTCCAGTTTTTCCTGAATTTGGGGGGTCAGGACTCCCCATTCCCCACAGAGCTACGTGCATGAGGAAGCTTTCCTGCGATATCATCTAGACTGCCACTAAAATCGCCTAATAGTACCTCCCTGATATATAAGGTAGGAGTAATATATACTACTCCTATTTCAATATGCCCAGCCCATGCGATACAGTGCGTTATGACTATTATTATTTTGTCCTCAAACAGATTTATATTGAATAAAACAAAGAATTCTGAACCGGCACAAGCCTCGATTTATATACTTCTTGTGAGTTCGAAAAAACGGCTATACTATTTTTTCACACATAAAATTTAATCCAATTACGGAAAACTGCAAAATCGCTCGGTTCCTCCCGATTTCCATTCCCATACATTTTAGGCAAATGGTTGATTTTTTAATTTATTACAATAGATAACGAGTAAACAGATCCAGTTTATGTGAAATAGAAAAATTGCCTCCTTCTTCAAGAAACGAGTCTTGTCTCGAAGTCTGGAGAGTGACGTCGTAAAATAATATTGTTTCTATTTACTAGAACGTTTGCTCAGGCATGAAAAAGTAGACAAACATATAAAGTAAACATACCTTCGATTCGGGAATTTGAAGAGGCAGGCTACTGAGCTTTAAGCCTAGCAGACTGCATGAGTCCGGTCGAGGTAGCGATCCTGAGATTAGGTTTAAGTAAGTAAAGATGGCATAGAAAGCAAATGACTGCCCTGCGCAAATCGGAGTCGAGATCAGCATTCAGGAAGCTGTCTAAAGCATAAAATAACATCACAAACAAATTTTCATTGCCTGAAAGCAGTAATCCCGATACTTAAGGACACAATCTATACAGCATACATGGGCGCTCATGTCAGTAAAATTCGGAAGCGTTGAGCCGCAAAATCAAAAGCAAAGGGAACGTAGACGAGACAATAAAACAAAAAATAAATTTGCTCGTTTTCAATGCATTTTTAAAATTAAGATATATATTTTTAGTTCCTCTATTAAATTATTAACAGCAGTAGCTTTAATGTCCGAATTTTCGCCTTTTTAAATCAAAACCGGTAAGACTGCGCAACCATGTAGGCACTATGAAAGTTTAATTTTCACTTTACACTATATCGGGTAAGTCAGCTTTTGTCTTCCCGTTATTAGGCAATTATCCTATTATCCTATTATTACATCCATAAATGAGAGCGTGTAAAAGAGAAATAGGGAATTCCCTACCCCATTTGTTCTATCCCAAACTTAAAAATTTATATTCAATGTCTACATCGAAAGGTTCGTGTGTGCATACATGCACGAAAAGACTAGCGATTTTTTTCGCAAATAATTGAACTTCCAATTTCCGAAACGCAGCTTAGAAAAATCACTATAGCTAAATCGAAAATATAGTCATTTTTGATAAAAATTGTGAAAGATTTCTGAAAAAATCCTAAATGGTAATATTTGCTTAAAAGCTTCAGATGTAAGGATAAAAAATTCAAATTCTTCAGGATGCTGTGATTATAGAATAATATAATATATTATTCATATAATATAATACGTAATATGCGACTCCTTAAACCATACGCAAGTACATCTAAATAATGCGCAAGTAATGTGAGAATGACAAAATTAAGTGAATAAATCGACCCAAAATAAACTAAAACACGTACGCACGTAACATACGAGCAGTTTAATTTAAAAATAAAATAAGATAAAGGACGTTTGAAAAAATAAATAATGGCATACTGTAACGCACGGCCGTATTGAGAGGGGCGGCGGAGCCCCTTAGCCGAAAAGAATTTTGAAAGGTAAGATAATGCATGAAAAGATGGAAAAATTGCATGTCTTCCACGTAAAATCTTTAAATTTCAGGCGCTTCTATGTGAAGTATTTTGCATAATTTTGATTCAGGCGCGACCAAAAAACGACACTTTTTATAGCCTTTTGTTAAGAGAAATTTTTTCGAGAAGTTCGAATGATACGATCATAATGTTTAGAGCATGTCGAAAACCTTGAAAAATACAGTTTTTGCGAACTATTCCGATGAGTTTTCAGAGGTATAGACTAATCTATGTTGGTTCCGCCCTCCCCCCCATCCTTGACCGAATCCTGGATACGGGTCTGCTGTAAAGTGTGTTAAAAACTAGCAGTTAAACTTTGCAAAAGTGTAGCCTAACGTTTGTTTGCTTATTCGGTAACATTCTATAATATGGGAAGAATTTCTCTTGGCTTTTCTCCTAAAATTACAGAGTCCGAGCAATGGCGCTAAAAAATGTTTTGAAGATTTTTGATTTTTAATTTTTAATTTAATAAATGGTCTGGTCACTAATAATTTATTAGCTAATGCATTAAGACTTCAGAAATTTTTAGCTTGTGGAGAGACAAAAATTAGCGTCAATTGTAAAAATTTTTATTTAACACCGCCTGAAAAGTTTTGCTGTTAAAGTTACTGTAAGTATGACTCACAACACAATGATCTACCAGCTTCGACAGTCCTAAAGGGTACCTCGCAAAATTGTGTTACACCATTTCGAAATAAACATGAGTAGGTTTGTTACACATGCAGCAACTTACCGTATATCCGTTCCAATTCATCAGCCCTTCTATTTTGTCCCTCGACATATCTTAACCGAACTAAAGCTTCAAGGAATGTCGATTCGAATGCAAACGTTTCGGGATTTGAGCGAAAAGTTAACAAAGATTCGTAAAAACGATTAAACATAGTGCTACTATGCATACTATGCATCCGTATGCCATAATGATTGACGACTTCCTGTGCTATTTCCTTCACATCATCACAAATTGATGCACTCATTTCGCACTGAAGTCACAAACAGAATAATCAACCTCTTATATCTCGGAAACTGCTTCAAATTTTTAGAACAAAGTAAATTAGTAATATAGACGCCTTTCATCGCCTTTTAGCCAATGTGAGCGCAAAACTCAAGGAAATTCATCCGATTTACACTTTGTCAATCTTAAAGTATGGCAGCAGCTAGAAATAAATAAATTTCTCAAATCAATTTAAAACGTTAGTACTAAATTTCTTAAATGAATTTAAAACGTAAATAATGATACTATTCTTCGGCTCTATGCACAACTTATGTGCATACCTACTCCTCAATTCTAACCATTCAGCAGCATCAGACATGCACAGCATCGGAGTTCCGATAGGGGTGAAATTTTATAGTGCCTTTTTGGCTCTAAAATGGTGGATAAGCGTCAAACGCACCGTTTTTTGCCGTTTCTGACGATGGTCGATCTTTCTAGAGCATAAAAACATCAGAAAAATTTCGAAAAAAGTCAAAAAAAATTGAAATTAATTGAATAAAATAGTCAGAAAGTGAGCATATGGTGTGAAGCGCCGAATTTGAGCAAACAGATAAAGCTGAAACGATTAAAACAGCACCTTTTCTAAGAATATTTTGGAAAATCGCGAATTTATGGGAGGGGTGAACAAATTCTTGGGGGAGGGTAAAAACTTTTCCAGGGGAAAATGAAAACCCCCTAAGATCATGTACGGTCTGCATCGACATATTATACTTAGTATACAAATAAATAGGTTGGGTACCATAGCCAACAAAAATACTAAAAACTGTCTGAAAAGTTTTTCACCGCTAAGGAGCTTTTCTGGCATAAGGTTTTTCAATACATTTGACATAGTTCATAATTTCACTAATTTTATTAAATACCACATGTACATGTACTTAATGGAAATTCTGGAGGGTCAGCCCTGAAAGTTTTAAAAATTGCTTTTTTGGGCTAGAAATGATGCGAACGCGTCAAAAAACTGTTGTGTGATGTTTCCGACAATGATTATTTTTTCTAGAATGTAACAAGATTACAAAATTCAAAAAATTTGGGAAAATTCGAGTGATTTGAACAAAATAGTCAAAAATGAATATAATAGCGCAAAACGCTGAAAATTTGTCATTTTAAGTCAAAAGCAAGCTATAAACCCTTTAAAAAGCACACATTCTATGTTGAATTTTTCGGAAGATTGACAATTATGTACCTCTATATAGTCTGGCATGTTTCTACCGTCTAAGAAGGATCCTGCTCAAAAATTCTCCCACAATCCATAAAATCTTCGTTGCGATTATTTCTGGCTCGAAGATGTAGCTTTCATACGGGTAGGTAGGCAAGAAAACCACGAATCAAAATACCATGAACAATGATACCCAATTTTGAGATTTTTGAACTTCGAAATAATAAATAAAATTGATTAATAATATAGAATAAGAACTACATCGAAAACGTTGAGGAATTAAAGCAAGGATAGGACAGTTAAAAATGAATCTACTTTTTATTGCGGCAATTTTGTAAGCCCAGATAGGGGGCATTCCTTGAAACCACCTTCTCCATATGTACAGGTGCATATCTTTTGCACATAATTTGTGGAACAGTCAAGAAATTTGAGCAACTAACATATGTACAACAGTGGCGGATCTAGGATTTTCCTAAGGGGGCGGAACCCTGACTTGAGCGGAAAAATTAGCTGTTTTAACCCAAAAATCGCTCAAAAATCCTTAATTTTGCTCACTATTTTGGACCAATGCGGGGGGCGGCCGCCCCTGATGTACAACGTATTTACAATGGACAAAAAATTGGCGTTAAAATAGTATGAAAACTACCCAAAGCAATCCAACATTTCGAGTTTTTTGCCACTTGTCCATTTTTGGCCTAATCCGTGATTCCCGGGTCTTTTTTGCACAACCTTAACTCATACTAAAAGTTGCACACCGGGTACTCGAGTACCCGAATATGTACCAATTAAAAAATTTTTGAATATCATGACAATCACGCGAAATTTGCTTGGAATCCGATTAGATACCTACCCTACGACTTCTTGTTACTAGTTAGAGTTGAACCACAATATGGTATTTTGGCATAATCCTTAAGCCATTGAAATGGGTTTGGAATCATTAATCGCACACAGGTATTACTTCAGCATTATTGCCGTCTTAATAAAACTCACTCAGAAGGATCGGTATTTCGGGTTCTGCCAGCTCAGATAAAATTGTTCTTGAATGGATTTTTGACTTTTTCTTGATTTTGGAACTCCTTTTGGTGAACTGTGCCTATGATCGAAAAGTCCTAACTAACCTAATTTGCGACAACCGATTCATCCAAAAATGCCGCAGTTATGAAGCCTACTTTTACAATCAAAATTTAGAGCACGCAAAGTACAGCCGTTGACCTCTCATGAAACTAGACGAACTGAAAACTTACGGTAATACATAATTTATTGACGTGTGTGTCAAACGAAGTATAATCACAAAGTTTAAGTCGAAGGATAGTTTTATTGATAAAATTTCAAAGAGAACACAATACATTAACACCGAGGTAACACAAAACGCATCTCCAACAAAGCATTCGCGGTCGCAATGTCAGGCTATATTTCATTGTCTAGACGGATTACATATTAATGAAGAGTACAAGAATACACTTCACCGATTAAACAATGTCCAGTTATGAAGTTTGCGTCTTCTTGATGCTCATTTCTGACAATCGTCTAGGTCGTTTCTGACATGGAACGTATGTAATACATATACGTATGTACATATGTACATGTGTATGCATTTCAGCTAGTTCACAGTTATTTACAGAAATGTGAATGCATTTTGATCATTACGAGAAATAACTAAGCATTTCTGAGTTGATCTTTTTCTGACTGAAACACTGTATCATCTCATTCTATTCTACTGGTAGATAATTTCAAGCGGGCAAATATAAACCGAATGGGTCGAGCGAAGATTATTCATTATCACAAAACAAATCATACAACACTACCGAGTCCCACTAAAGACTGATAAAGTCCACACTTATGCAAAAAAAGCATAAGGCAAAAACATCAGAAAGATGCATATTTGCAGACCTCAATCCAACATCAAGGATGAGCAAAAAATCGTAAAGTTTAAATGCCTATTTCGTGTCTAGCCTATCGTAAAAGGTACCCCAAGAATATGTCTTGGGGAGTCCAAATCCCTGATAATTCTTTAAATAGTGATATTTTTGGCAATTTAAATAAAAAATCGACCACCAGCACAGGCAAATCATCGTAAACCGCTAAACACAAAAAATCGTGAACGTCGCGAAAAAAGCAACAACAAAAACAAAGATCAGAAGTTCATACGACCCAGCTCCTGATAAACGACCGGCTCGTTATCGTTCAATTCAGTGAGCAGCATTGCGGAGCCGGTGTCGCTGGCCAGAGTCGACGATTTGTTATCATTATCATTATTATCGCCGCCGCGATCATTCTGGCCGAATATATCGTCGAACGGACTAAAGATATCCACCGCTGACGCGAACGCGTCGTCGGGCGGCAGCGACGCATAATAGCTGGACGTCGCGGCGTTGGCGTCCGCGCTCAACGGCGTACTGTAGCTGCTCAAATCGACGAAACCCGTAGAATTAAAGTTCGACGAAACGGGAGTCGTCGACTGAATCGTACTGTAGGCGATCATCTGATTGGCCGGATAGGTCGTTCCGGTCGAGTCCTGATTGGCTACGACGAAATACGAGGACGACGACGAGGGAGACGGCGCGATTTGGCTCATCGACGACGAAGGCGGCGTCACTCCGGCGACGATCTGCGACGACGGACTCGGCGACGCGTTGGACGGCGATAGCGACAATTGGCTGTTTATTATGTTGTACTTGAGCGATTTTTTCACCGCCGAACTGAGCAACGATCCGCCGACGTTTTTTGACGTCGACGACGATGTCGTCGACTGCTTGTCCGATCCTTCGTCCGACAAACTGTTGTTGGCGCTGGGGCGGCCGCGTTGCCTGGACGACGTCGTAGTCGCGTAGGCGGGAAAAGCTGGAGCGGCGGCGCTGAGAGGCAGAGCTAAGTTTTGGATCGCCGCGGGCGAATAGCGCGGCGTCTTCGAAGCGGCGGCGGCGTCACCGCCGGCGACCGACGTTTGAAAAGAGGCGAAATTGGACGCGTCTTGTTGAAGAGCGGCGGCGGCGCCCGACGCCGAATGCGGCAATAAGCTTTTGGCCAACTTTGACCTAAAATTCGAATTTTTTTTTCAAATAAATACATATACTTGTGCGAATCAAACCGTTGTTAAGCATTATCTAACATGCAGGTAGTGTATGTACATATGTAGCAGGGGGAGAGGGCGGATTTTCCCAACCTAAGTCGGTTGTCCCCCGACCCCTGCAGTGAGAAAGTTTTGAGCCTCCTCGATTTTTGGCGGAAACTTGCATTTTTTGGAGATTATTTGGTTTTTTGTCATTTTTTGTCAATATTGAATGTAATTTACCCCCCCCTAAAAATGGCCCTGGAACCCCCTCCCAAAATTTCGAGCCGTTACATATATGTTATCTGACGAAGTGTGCTTAGCAAACTGCTTGACGAACGTCATCAGCAATGAAATTCAGTCAGCGAATTTTTCTCGTCAATTTTCGAAATTTCTTCACACAAAATATAGAACGCCGTATATGTACGAGAACATATATAGAATAAAACAACTGAGAATGCTAACATTTGACAAAGACCGGTAGTTAGAAGAAATTCAATCCAAACAAGCTCTTTAAATGGATTTAAAAAAATTTGAAAATCGAATTATCGAATTCAAAATAAAGTAAAGCAAGCATTTCGTTTATTAATACGTTAAGAATGCTTATTGAGTAAAAAGTGATTTTTTACATTCAATTTAAAAGAATGAATTTTATGGTTTGTTCCTAGAAGAGCTATCAGCTTACAATACTCGTTTACCTAACCATTCAACTATAATCTAGTGCTATATTCGCACAAATATAGACGCTTATTCAAAAAATGCGAAAAGTGAAAGAGAAATAAATCTGTAACACAGGTAAAAATGACAAAAGTGACAGCGTAAACATGCGAAAAATGAAAAATTTGATGTTAAAATGTAAAAAAGACAAGGCACCATACCTGGGGAATGGATCTTGGTTCTGTGGCTACTGGAACCCCTTTTGTTGAGGTTGGTTGGTTGGTCAATGAAGAGGTTGTTTGTGAGAAGGTTGACATAAGGGCAGGCCCATATCCATGATTTTATATAGAGTGAACCGAAAATGTAGAGTTCATAAATCTCGAGAACCATAAGGAGCTACTCGTAGACTAAAATAAAGGCAGTTTTGAGCCTATCTCGGCGAGCTCTATACAACGATAGAGAGAATTTTAAAATTTTTTACTTCATTCTATTTTGATATACAACAAATTTATTGTTTAATTTATCTGCACAATTGATTTCTCATCATTCAATCGACGAATAATTTCTCAGCTCCTGACAGAATTGATTCGGCGCAAAGCGCCGGAAGAAATTTAACATATTTTACATGTCCAGGTCAAATTTGAACGGTTTTGAGCAGGCTTGAAGTCAAAAATTTCACATAAGCTAAGCAATAAATCGGGCGCGAAGCGCTGGGAAAAATTTCATGATTTTTACGCCATAATTTAAATTTGAGCTGTTTGAAATGGGCTAAAGGGAAAAACTATACCTGGTCAATGATTACGGCTCTCAGTGCCGGAAAAAAATTGACATGCTATCTATGGCTAACTCAAACTTGAGCGATTTTGAACGGTTTAGAAGAAAAAACTATGCATGAGCGCGTTTACTTGCTCAAAGGTACGCTAAAAACCTGTTTTAGCGATGTTTTAGACGCACTTTGGAAACTTCATATCTTTTTCCTTTGGAGGACTCTTGTAAGGAACAAAAAAAATGCATTTCGGGATGATGATGATCATAAAATCCTTTTAACTATTCTTCTGGCGAATCTTGGAAGCATGATCGAATATTGCATGGAATATGAACAAATGGACACAACACATAGTCTTGTTTGCCCTAAGCTTCAGAGAAAAACATCCGTATTATCCAGCAATTCAAAATTGTTATGACTTTCTTCGAAAGACATCAAAAATCAGATACAGTCAAGCGACTTTGAAAAAACGAAAAGCGCTGCTAGAAAAGTTTTGAGATTAGGGCAAAAATATCAAAATATTCCGGCGCTATGCGCCCTATTGACAAATTTTAGCCAGAAACCTATGTACATTGTTAGAGACCTTGTACAAGAATAATGACCTTGATTTACTAATGACCTTTCATGCATTTCACCTTTATTTGGCAACCTTTACCTTGCCCATATAAATGCATCTTTGATTATACGCTGTTCGAAATGGTTTTAGGAGAAAAGCAAATAATAACTAGGATGATGGAATGACATGCACCATCTAAAATGTTTGATGTAGTGGGAGCGGTGGCGGATCTAGGATTTTCCTAGGGCGGGAGGGGGAGCGGTATCCCAACTTATCCCAAAACAGTCAAAAATAGGCCCAAAAATTTGCCCTTAATGCACGAAATAGCGTTTTTTTCGGTGTTTTACATTAAATACTTTTACATAAAATCACTTTTGACGCAATATTTCTTTTCATTTCCGACAATTTTGTGCAAAAATCATTTAACTTCTTTGACTTTAACAAAAATCTGGCGCGAAGCACCGGAAAATTTGCGAAATTAAGGCAGGTAGACGTCTAGAAGCTGATTTACTGCTTGATTTCCTGTATTTATAGCATTTGATGCGAAACATCGAAATTTTTAATCGAAAATAGAAGAAAACTATGCAAAAATAGCTGTTTCTGCTGTTAAAATTATTTTGAAACCTACATTAACAGAAAATGGCTTCCAGGTCGTCAAGAAAGTAAATAAATGTCATTAATAGGTATCATCCGGCGCGTAACGCCGGAAAAATTCGAGAAATTATGGTCACTGACGGCCAAAAATCATTACAAATTGCAATCCATTCTTTATATCGCCAAATATTTCTAGCCAATGGGAAGCGGCCGCCCCCCCGCCCTCCTTAAATCCGCATCTGAGTGGGAGAAAGCTTCTGGGGAAATGAATTGTACAGTCTACTAACCAAGAAAATAAGTATATGGACGAAACTATCAGACGTCGTTTGACGCTTTTAAAGTTTAATTTTGGCATCTTTACTCTTTAACTCAATTTTGTAGCTTTTTTAGGATACAAACAATGTAAAGACGCAGTATATCCAGCGCAAAGCGCCAGAAAATTTTGATATTATCCATCCGAGGCCCGGCTCAATTCTGTTTTTCTGGAGATTAGAAACGGAGGAAATAAATATGGCGAGGAGCGCCAGAAGATTACGATATTTTCTTTTATTCTAAGGACAACTTTGAATCTTTCTTAAGTTTAGTAATGCAGAAAGTGTATCTGGCGCGAAGCACCAGAAAATTTCGACGTTTTATCATTTTATCATTTCCATTTCGCATCACACCTTTTTTAAGATAGGAACTACAAAAAAAATTTGTATGCCTAAAAAGGCTATCTGAAAATAGCTTGTAGATTAAACTGATGGCGCAAGCGCTGAGAAATGGGTATTTTGATGCTAGCAACCACTAGCGGATCCAGGAAAAAATTTGGGAAGCGGTCCGAAAATTTGAAGTCAGATATTCGAAAACTATTAGGAGATGAGCGAAAATAAAAGCAGTTTTGAGCGTATCTCGGCGAGCTCTAAACGATGGTGAAGACAAAGTTCAGAATAAAATTTCACAAATTTTTCACCTTACTCAATATTGATTTGCAGGCAACTGATCATTTAAGCTATCTGCTCAACCAATTGCTCATAATGCAATTCACGAGTGATTTCTTATCTCCTGTCTTTGTATTTAATCATTGTGTTTTACGGATAAAGATTACACAGTTAAAAAATTGACATATTCCGCAAGTCAAGCTCAAATTTGAGCGGTTTTGAGCGGGCTATAAGACAAGAAACATAGATAAACAATAAATCCGGCGCGAAGCGCCGGGAAAAATTTTATCTTCTCTATGGCATTACTCAAATTTGAGCTGTTTTGAGAGAGCTAGAAGGCAAAAACTATAGCTGAACAAAGAATTCAGCTCACAGCGCTGGAAAGGAATTGACATGCTCTCTATGTCTAACTCAGATTTGAGCGATTTTCAGCGTTTAGAGGGAAAGACCATACATAAAGAATAAATCCGACGCGAAGCGCCGGAAATTTTCGAGTTTGCATAACTCAAAAAACGCTAAGAACCTATTTTGGCGTGTTTTGGACGTGCTTCCCTAATTTTCCATATTTTTCCCTTTGGGGGACCCTTGGTAGGAACAAATTTTCTTTTTCATTTCGAAGATGGGGCGGTCCTGCCAAGTCAGGTCACACATTTACATTACCCGACTATGCTTTGGACACAAAAAAATGCAAGAAACACTCTCGCTTTTACAGCTGAAGGATCTGGGGAACGCGCACAAACGCTTCCAGCGGGATCCAAGGCGGAGCCCCGAATTTCGTAAAATGAAATGTTGAAATGTAACTTTAAGACTTTCACAGAATCAGGCCAATTATAGTTCTAAACTCAGCCTAAAACAGTTAACCAGCCTTTTCATACTTACAAACCATTCAAATTTTTGCTTTGGAATGCGTTCTGAACTGAAAAACAAAACAAAACGAAAAATTGCCGATAACTGGCACACACCTTTAACACGATGTCCAACCAGCGTTTAGAGTTTCAACCGATGAATAGTATAGTACATCACTGAAGCACTGGAATATTTTGATTGCTTTAAACACAATGCTGGAACACTAAGACGAAAAATAATGACGAATCGGCGCGAAGCGCCGAAAATTTTTGACGTTTTGGCGTTTTCAGCTCAATTTTGGACGCATTCCAACATATATCTGCCGCTCAAAAAATTTTCAAAAATGGTTTTTTGGGAAAAGGCGGCAGCCCTCCCCCGCCCCCCCTGAATCCGCGCCTGCTAGGAACGTAAAAAACCGATAGTTTCACAAATAAAAATTCTGAAAAATTCAGAGTGGATTCCCCTCAATACGGACCTGCGCACAAGTGCAAAAAAAATTTACCATTTTGTCGTAGATCGCGGATTACACTGGAAAGTTTGCCCATTTTTATTAAGTTTTATTCAATTTTGGTATTTCACTATAAAAAATGCAAATTATTATTACGTATGTCGACGCCAAGAGCCGGAAATAAGCATTCTTATCATTTTAAATTCTAGTTAATTTTAAAATTAGAGGATACTATAAGAATATATGTTACCTGACATACATAAGCACGCTCAGGTTTTTTAAGGTAGTGACCAGTGTTTTTTTAGCGCCACCCCCATGAGCGTAACCGCTAACGATGTTCTGAAGCCATTAGCATTATGAAATCCTCATTAGCGAAATGATAAATCGTATGTTTTATATCATGTACACAAAAAGCGAGTTTAGATTTTTAAACCTCCTTTACCTTGTTTTTACTTTACTCCCCTCTTGCTTCTTTCAACTTTAATTTTTTACTCATTCTGTTTAAAATATGCAAATTTTTTGCATTGGCGCTCTGCGCTAATGGTCCAAATTTTTCATTAGCGCGCGGCCAGTTTCATTGGCGGGGCGCTGAAAAAACAGTGTAGTGACTGTCTGGGACCTGCTGGGTCGGTTTTCATAGATGCACGGTCGATCTGGGGGGGGGTCAGAATTGAGCTTTCTGAGCTAAAATGACCTCAAAAACTGGTATAAGCGCTAGGAGCACTTTAAAACTACGTTATTATACAGCTTCGGTCAATTTAAAGCACTTTTGAGAAATTTACAATTATCATCCGTTTTTTGCAGTTTTTCCGAGAAAATTTCTTATTTTCCTTGATTCTGGAGGTCTAGACCCCGAACCCTCATGTGCGTGTCTGGTCGTGTGACCGCATAGGACAATTTAAATCATAAAATTAGGCGTAGAGTATGCGCGTTGATAATGTGACCTGTTGTTTTAAAATTGCTTAGCTGTATGCAAATGCTATACTATGAGTAAATGAAACCCTGAAAACCGTATTGCTACTAGAAGTCCGTATCCAAGGCGAGAGAATTTTAAAATTTTTGAATGAAAAGATTTTTGGTGGGAGAATCGTCAGAATACTGAAAAATAGATACGAAGCGTCATAATAAAATTTTACAAGCAAAAACGACATTTTCCGACGTGTTTTGCCTTTTTGGATCACATCTGCTGTTTCTGGTTATGTAATAAATTTAAGTCACTCAGCAAAAATTGTAGGACTTGTACTCAGGATCGAATTAAGGGGAGGGGTGCGGGGCTACAAAACGCTATTTTATAAGAAAAGCTAATTTTCTGGGTTGATTAGCTGGTTGATTAATTGGATGGTTGGTTGGCTAACATATTGGTCGATTGTTCGCACGGATTGTTGGTTGCTTGGACGGTAAGTTGGTTGGTTGCCCGGCTGGTAGCTTAGTCTGTTGCTTGGTTGGTTGGTTGTCTGCTTGGTAGACTGGTTGTTTGTTTGTCTGTTTGGTTTATTACGTTGGATGGTTGATGGTTGTGCTGGATGGTTGATTGGTTGGTTGATTGTTATTTAGCCGCTTGGTTTAACTGGTTTTGGTTGGTTGAGTTGTTGATTGGTTGGGCTGTTGGTTGGTTGGGTTATTGGTTGGTTGTTCTGCTGCCTGATTGGTTGATGGATTGATTGATAGTTGGTTGGCTGCCTGCTTGCTTGGTTGTTTAGTTAAGTTGTTTGGTAATTGGTTGGTTATATGCCCGGTTTGCTGGTTGGTCAGTTGGATGGCTGGCTGGCCAGTTGGTTGGTTGGTTGATCAGTCGGTTGGTAGGCTGGCTGACTGCTTGCTTGGTTGGTTAATTAGTTAGTTGATTGATTGGTCAGTCTGGTTACTGGTTGGTTGGCCAGTTAGTTGGCTGGTTACCCAATTGCCTAATTGGTTGGTTGGCCGGTTAATTACTTGATTGGGTTGTTAGTTGCTTGCTCGGTTAATTGGTTGTCTGCTCGTTTGGTTGATGGTTGATTGGTTGGCCATTTAGTTGGCTGGTTGGTTATTTGTTGGTTAGTTCGTTGGTTGGTTGGTTGGTTGGTTGGTTGGTTGGTTGGTTGGTTGTTAGGTTTGTTGGTTGGTTGGCTATTTAGCTGGTTGTTTAGGTTGGTTGGTTGGTTGGTTGGTTGGTTGGTTTGGCCATTCGTTGATTGGTTGGCCATTTGGTTGGTTGGTTGGTTGGCTGGGCTTTTACTTAGTTGGTTGGTTGTTGGTTGACTGGTTGATTGGCCATTTAGTTGGTTGGCTTATTGGTTGGTTGACCATTTAATTCGCTGGTTGGTTGGTTGGTTAGTTGGTTGGTTGGCCATTTAGTTGGTTGGTTGGTTGGTTGGCTATTTAGTTGGTTGGTTGCATAGGCGTAGCCAGGGGGGGCATTGGGGGCACATGCCCCCCGAAATTTTTTCAGAAATATTGTTGATTTGTTTGTTGCAATAATGTGTGTCCAGAAAACTGAGTTCAAAAAGGCAAAAACGTCAAAATTTTCCGGCGTTTCGTGCTGAGTCATTATTTATTGTTATATAAATCTAATAAATTAAAAAACTTGAATCAGCTAAAATAATCCAGCACTTCACATCACTTTAGTAATTTAATGCACTATTTGTTCGTTGATTGAAACTGCACATGCTTGTTGAGCCTAATAGTAAAAGTGCGAAAATGATTGTGTACCAGTTTGTCTATTCTTTGCTTTGTTTGTCTTTCTTTACAATGACACATAATCCTATTTTAAATGAAAGGAATGGTCAAATTTTCTTATGTTTTTGCGCATTTTCTGTTTTCTGAACTGCACCTTGTAAATAAGAAGGCCACAAATGGGCCTGAAAACGGTAAGAACAAAATTTTCATTGATACATTTTTCTATATCTTATTGGCAGCGACCCGTCGCTGCGTTATGTGATTAGCAGAGGTCAAAAAACGCATTTCAGCTCAGAAGTTTTGTGCAATAAAGAAGTTCATCAATTTTAAGTGTTTCTGGGCTTGCTTGATTCAGAACAGAGATTTGGCCGATTTTGCGAAAATTTTAACGTTTTTATTTAACATTAAAATACTTTTTTTACAAAATTTTCCGGGACTCTGCCCCGGACTTCGCTGGGAACGCTTGAGCGCGCCATTCCAGACACCCGCAATCGTAAAATCTCGTTGTACATGTGCAACGAGATATTAGGGAGAACAAGCCAAGTAAAAAAATAGGAATTTCTACAAATTTTCGCCGTTTCGCGCCGGCATTAATTTGTCTTTTTTGTATGATTTAAGCGATATAAATTGACCTTAAAGTGCAAAAACGTCAAAATTTTCCGGCGCATAGCGCCGCCAGTTACTGTTCTTTCTTTTTGTAAAGCTCCAGCATTGCGCTTAAAAGCCTGAATCACTGAAAATATCTTCAGACTAAGTTAGTAATTCGCAGTTTTCTTGTTAGAAGCTTGAACTGTCAAAATTGTTTTGTACAAATTTGATAATTTTCTGCTCTGTCAGACTATTAGTATTCACCGAGCTACAAAATGTTAAGGGCGGTAAAAAATGACTAAATTTCTCGGCACTCTGCGCCACTTATAATTTCCAAAATGTTTGGCAATAGAAAGGCCGTAAATTCTACATGGAAACGGTAGAAAATTCAAAAATTTTTGGCACTTAAAGCCGCTTTACACTTTTTATATTTTTGATTGTCAGAAACCCATAAATTAGCTAGGCTACATCAGTGTTTTTTATATTCGGCAAAGATTTTTCGCGATGTACAAAGACTTCTCGGGACCGTCTTTGTGCAGGTACCAAGATTTTTGGGAAGACAAAAATGGCAAAAAAAAGTATAAAATTCGTAAGAATTTTCGGCGCTTCGCGCCGAAATGAGTAATTGTTTGTTCTATATATCTTTATACTGACAGAAATTGCATTTCAAAACGAAAAATGTCAAATTTTTCGTCGCTCCGCATCGTTTCAAGACGATTATTAGTGATTTTTGCCCTAAGAGACCCAGAAATTAGCTAAAATACACTACCAAAAGTCGAACAACTGTTTTTACCACACTAAACTCGCTACTATACCATATTATAGAACTCAAAAATTTGTGTCTTCAAAATGTACAAAGACTTTTGAGGACCATCTTTGTAGATGTGCAAACGGACCTTAAACAAAAAAACACTGGGCTAGGGCTACACTATTAAAGGTCAAAAAACTCAGTTTTACTATACATAACGTTACTGGCATTCAATGCAAAAGTAGTCTTGAAAAATTTTTGTTTATGCCCCCGAACCAAAATTCTGGCTACGCCTCTGGTTGGTTGGCTATTTACTTGGTTGGTTGGCCATTTAGTTCGTTGGTTGGTTGGTTGGCCATTTGGTTCGTTGGTTGGTTGGCCTTTTAGCTGGTTGGTTGGTTAGCCATTTAATTAGTTGGTTGCTTTGTTGGTCTGTTGGTTGGTTAGTTGGTTGGACATTTAGTTGGTTAATTGGTTGATTGATTGGCCAGCTAGCTGGTTGATTGGTTGGCCTCTTGGTAGACTGGTTGATTGATTTTGCTTGATTTTTCATTATCTCTCAATCTTTCCTTACATATCTTTATTTTCACTTTTATTCCAATTTAAACCTTAATTTTCTATGGCCACCGGCCAATGGTTCTATGGGTACTGGGTGGTCATAGGGTGATCAAGGTGTACGTTATTCCCCATCTATACAAGGCACCTCACGAAAATTTTTTCACCAGACGGCAACGCATTATTTGCGCGGCACAAATCCGAAGTCGGACGAGAACGCGTCGCAGTCCCAACTGTAGAATAAGCGGCCGCAGCGGCAGCCGCCGCCGCAGCGGCTTCCTTGTCTCGACGATAGCGTTGAAGCAGCATTATGGCCGACGGAGGAAGCGGTGGGCGAGGCGGCGGCGGCGGCGGCGGCAGACGCGCGACGCCGACGTCCGCTTTTTCTATCGCAGCGACAACGCCAGCATTATCAACGATGACCTTTGAGCGTTTAGAGGGCAAGAGCTGCTGCGGCGGCGGCGTCGTCGCCGCCGCCGTCGCTGGCGATACATTTCTGAGTTCGAGCGGACGCTTTCGACGAGCCGTCGGATCGTCGTCGCAAGGCGAATCGACGACGCGGCTACGTGCGACGACGGCAGGTCGAGTCGACGTTGGAATGACCGGGTTCGAACTTAAGTAAACGATGTTCAATGAATAGGAACGAGCGCGTTAGATGTGTAACGTGGCAACGTGCCAAACACGTTAATACTTGGTGAGCAAAATTTCACCCGACCCGGTTTCCCGGATCTTTCGCTCTAACACGCGTATGTATTACTAACCGACTACACGGGCCCTTGCTCACTTCTGCGCAACATATTCATTAAGAATATGAATGTCTACAACATCAACTACACGGGTTGGACACATGCACAATACAATGGACCACACAATCGCATTGAGCGATGAGAGGGAACATTTCCCTCCCTCAGATTTAAAAAAACAGGGTACTGTCGGGCAATTTTGGTGAAACGCAAGTCGCTGGGGGGAACATTGGGATTTTATGAAGAAAAGAAACAGCTCAGTTAACCAAAACTTCAGTCAATCTTGTCAGTTTACTGCAAGAGTACTAATTTTTGCGTAATCTTACACTATTCAATTGCTTGTCACATAATAATGAAGTATCGACTTGGTGCATTATTTAGAATATGCATTTAAAAAATACGTTTTATAATTGAATATCAACCTTCTGATCTCAAAAATAACATTTCAATCTCAAAAATAACATTTCAATATGCTAAAGTAGATAATAATATCAATAATTTGCCACACAAAAACGCACATTATGCTCAATCTTTACTATGTGGCTCTTGCCCACCGAAGCAATGCGTATGTTCATATTCGTTTATAAGTAGTGTCCGGATTTTTATGTTAATCCGAGTAACTTTTTTAAAGATTTATTCGATATCTACTAAATGAGGAACATCTGAAAACGAAGTTAAAGCGTGGTAGGATAAGTCTTATTTTCAAGTAATCCCACGTAATTTGAAAATTTCCACGTAGTTCAATGTAATCTGAGTTAGATAAGAAAATTTGCACGTACATACTTTAACATCTTTTCGTACTGACTTTTTGTACTGCATTTAAACATTATTTACTACTTGCCATGCCAAAAATACCGGTGTTAACTAAAATTAATTTAATCGCACGACGATATAAAATATGTACCTACCGACTGTTCACGAATTAAATGCGAAATCCGCATTTAGTCATTAAATTAATTAGTCATTAAACACAGCCGATTGTTCGGCATATAAAATTTCAGCATTTAGGTAATATTGTTGTCAATCTTTACAGACAAAAAAGTCGCATCGAGCCTATCACGAAACCTTGATGTAGTACGATTTAGGTCAGACTAAAATTCAGAATTTTGACTAAAAACGTATGAACCAGTGGTTTCGGTTGATGTCATGCAGAGCCATGTTTTTTACGATACAAGTAGATTCTTAGTGATAAACACATGTCCCCCAGAAATCCCCCACCCCCCACAATTCGCGATCGCGATTTTCCAGAAGTTTCCTAAAATTTCCTATAGTTCGTAGAAAAGGTGCTTTTCCAGTCATCTGTATGCACAAATAAGTCAAATTTTCGGCGCTTCCGGCCATCTGTTTATGTTTTGACTATATTTTGTTCAATCTGTTCGATGTTATTCTGAATTTTTTATGTTCTTATGCTCTAGAACGATAGATTATCGCCAAAAAAGCCTAAAATCACTGCTTTTGACGCACGTCGACCATTTTTTTGAGTCCAAAAAGGAAATTCCAAGATTCCCCCCAGAATTCGCATGCTACGCATGTCGGGTGATAGACGTCAAGGCTTTACGTTTAAAAACATTGAGATGCTTAATGAATGTGTGTTTTGATGCGTTTTTGAATGAATGAATAAGATAAGTTCTGTCATTCTGGTGGTAAGTGTAGCAGGAAAGCTAAGGATCAATGGTAAATTGTATATTTTGGTGTTTAACCCGTGGAGTTGATGTCGTAGTCAGTCATATTCTTAATGAATATGTATGTTGCGCAGAAGTGAGCAAGAGCCCGAGTTATCGATAAGTACTACACACGCGTGTTAGAGCGAAAGATCCGGGAAACCAGTGCGGGTGAAATTTTGCTCACTGTGTAACGTGGTTGGCTGGTTGCCACGTTGCATATGCATGACATGAGTATTGAAAAAACTTCCAGGTAATCTTCCGCGTAAAAATGATATTTTTTGCCCGTAAAAATCCGGGCTAAACTTATAAGACAAGCAAACAAAATTTAAATAAAACGCATGAAATAGGATGAATAACCAATATCAAATAAAATTGAGATAATAAAATTAAAAAATAAAAATAGGAAATTTTAATTACTCGATTTCGGGGCTGAGCGACGTTATAAGACGGCCTTTTTTATTCGGAGAGTGTCGAAGGGCCAACTGTTCATCAGACAACGTTTCTTCGCCTATGTTCACTTCAATTGGCTCAGTAACGGCAGTAGAAGCGATGCCAGAAGATGAGATTATTGCATTTTCGGCTATGGTACCTGCATAGAAGCAAACCCGATAATACGCGCAAGTGAAAATCGTCAATAAAATTTGCTGACTGACATTTTCAAAAAATTTTTCCTAATCAAAAATGACTTTATTATCTAACAAGCGACAACGGAAGCAATTTAGCAAATGTTGCAGGCGAAGTCGTTTGACCAGTGGCGGATCTAGGATTTTCCTAAGGGGAACGGTATCCCAACTTTTGCAAAAACAGTCCGAAATACATAGGTCCGAAAATTTGCCCTTTGCGTGCAAAATAGCGTTTTTCGGCGTTTTACGCTGTCTTATTTAAAATCGCTTTTGGCGCGAAATT
Organism: Mermis nigrescens; assembly: GCA_036768485.1. NCBI lineage: Eukaryota > Metazoa > Nematoda > Enoplea > Mermithida > Mermithidae > Mermis > Mermis nigrescens. Next base: position 775,563 of record JAVLUZ010000245.1, on the reverse strand, counting down.
TTTTCAAAAAATTAGATTTTCGACAAGTTTGCGTGAAAAATCGTTAAATTTCTCTGACTTTAGCGAAACCGGGCGCCAATCGCCAAAAAATTTGCGAAATTCAGGCGCAAGAACGTTTAGAAGCTTGCATTGTTGCTCGATTTCCTGTATATGCAGCATTTGTGCAGAGCGCCGAAAATTTTTTATAATAAAACTTAAAAATAGACGAAAACTATGCCGAAATAGCTCTAAAAATCGTTTAAAACATATACCTTTAGCATAAATATTACTTCCAGGCCGCCAAAAAAGTAAATAAACCACATAAATAAGTATTATTTGAGAAACTATGATCACTGACGGCCAAAAATCATAGCAAATTACATATCCACCATGCTTTATCTCGCCAACTATTTTGGGCCAATAGGAGCGGCCGCATACCCCCCTCGCTCCCTCTTAAATCCGCCCCTGCGTTTAACATGATAATATTGAGGAAAATATGATATCTATCCTACCTGCTTTTGACGCAGGCAGATAATCAATCTCATGTTTTCAATTACATGAAAAATTATCAATTTATACATACATATGCAGTAGTTCGATCTTCTGATGCCGAGCAGATCTCGAATCATGCTTTATCAATAAGTATGTACGCTTCACTATGAAAAAACCAATTAAAAATCACCGTTTTTAGCGTATGATCAAGTTTGAGGGCGTCTTTTGTCCTCATCCATCGGAAAGGCGTAAACCAAAAATATTCGCGAAAGCTTTTGTTAAGATAAGAAGATTAATTCAGACTTCACTCTCACTATATTTGATCAACATATAATAATTAGAAAAGCCATTATAACGATCAAGCTAAGGCATTAAAAACTTGAAACGATAAAAAAATCAAAGAAATTTTCACTTCAATCAGAACTCATGTACACAAAATCAATCGTTCAAAGTAGACGAAGACTGATTGCACGATATTTTGCTGAAATACCATTCCTGCAATAACTCGGATCTTATTTTGAAACTTTTTATTAAAGTAAAACATGCCAGCACTCTTTAGGTCTCCGGCGATTAGGTCGTGAAGAAGTGTTCCTAAATAAACTCAATCGGTTCTTTATTGTTCAAATTTCGTAAAACTGTACAGGCCAGTTGCTCTGCCGAGACATACCGACTGCATTTATGTTTGCGGGAGGCGGCGCTGCTGTCGCACCCACGGCCGATGTTGCATTCGCGATCGACATGGCGAAGCCGTTGGAATGTTGCTGCAATGGCGTCACGCCATTTAGAACGCGAGGCGACGGAACGCCGCCGACGACGACGCTGGATGTGAAGGGCGGCGACGGCGACGAATTAGACCCGGCGTCGCCGACGACGCTGGCCGCGTCGCTGCAACACGATTCGCTCCTCACTTCGTAATTGATGTAGCGCCTGAACAAACGTTCGTCGATCGTGCTTACGGGCACAAATTGAGCCTTGAATTCTTCGAGACTTTGTGACATTGGATACAGGCACTAAAACACGCGTTGCTTCGATTCATTGATGCACTAAGTAGGGGTAGGCAAGGAGGATAAAATCCATGGTGTCTCAAACTCGGAAGTTCAAGGGCGGGTAAAATCTCAAAATTTGGGACAACTAAATTAAGAGTTCTAGCCTTTTTGCCGGTCAGATACGAAAAATGGTCAAAACATCTAACAACATATTTTAATGGAAAAACTGTATTTTGTAGTACTATGACCAGTTTCGTCACTTTAATGAGCATAGTTTCCCAAGGGCGAAAGGTCAGGGGTGAAATCCCCAAATTTAGGACCACTAAATTTAAAGTCTAGCCTTTTTTGCAGGTCAAATATGAAAAATGAGCTAAAACATCCTATATAGCATGCTTTAATATGAAAAACTGCGTTTTTAACTACTTTTTGTCACATTTTGACTAGTTTCGTCACTCTTGTAAGTAAACAATATAAGAATTCATGGAAAATTTTGACTTTTCAGATCATTTAAGCTCATTCTAGGTATTTATGGGTAAACAAAACAGAAATGTATTAGTCGGCGCGAAGCGCCGAAAAATTTTTAATATCTTCGCTGCTTTTGTACCCAAAGCTAATGCAGAAAATATTTGATAGCTTTAAGTCGTCTGACAAAGATTCGAATTTCGGACCCTGAGATGGGGGTAATATTCCCCCTCTCAGCCTTTCCCTCATGGGTATGTGTGGTAAAATCCCAGAAATGCAAACCAATAAAATTAGTGTTCACGCCTTTTTTCTAGTCAAATGACAAAATGATCAAAGTCGCATGTATAAAACGCCTTTGCGTAATAATACCAAAAGCATTTTTAGGTCACTTCGACTGTCGATTTTGGGAGGAGTCTATTGGAATCTCGTGAAATCCAGACCATACATTGATGCACAGCATGACATCTAGTGGTTTTTTTGACCTCCTCCGAAGACCGGCTGCCCCCCTTGATAAGCCAAATTATTGTATGGTAACAAAGTAGGGGGAGCCTTCACCCAAAGTCGGCTTAACCCAAAAGATAATTTTTCACCCACCTACCAGACGTTTAAGAAAAAACTTATTTTTTTCATTATTTCAAAGTATTTTACAATTGTGGATTAACATAAAGCCGCTTGCCTACTCAAAAATCCCACTCCATTTGAGATATAACATTTTATGCTCAATATTATAGCGAATTACTGCGGGATTGTTGCATTTCCATACAGCAACCTCTTCCGTTATACGCCTTGGGACAATTGGAGAAACGACACCCTTCTGTGCACAATCCGGGCAAGGCCGGAACGATGCCATCACCTCCTGCTGAAAAATGAGCATTTGCTAAATTTTTAAAAAAGAAACAGCGACAGTAACAGGTTAAAAGTCAGCGACAGTAACAGGTTAAGAGTCAGAAGAAAACTGGTATATTTTTACGTAAACGAGGCAGCATTCGAAAAATACCAACTGCGACAATAGGTTATTTTGACCAGCAAGTATATATGTAATGATTCGCTCACAGTTAGAAAATTATAAAATTTTCGCACTAAAACGAAGCTGCTGTGATATGATCTCGTAAATCGAGCAAGAAGCAACTGATATCAATTCTAAAAAATAGGTAATTAGGCAGAGGCAGGCGAACGATTTTTTACGGGGGTGGGGCGGTCGAAAAATTGATTAGCCTATAGTTTGGGATGTTTCGCGACGCACAAAATGGCGCATTTTCCAACGTTTCCTGACTCATTTCATCCACTAACCATTTTAAATTCTAAAAAATAATGATCCTACGGCGCGAAGCGCCGAAAATTTTGAAATTTTCCGATAGAAAGATGCCAATTTTCATCAATTTCCGTGCATTATCTTACCTTACAAAAATATTCTGAACCTAAGAAGGCGCCCCCGCCCCCAGCGTACGCCCATGCACGTACGTAAGAGTCAAAGAGTCTGTTGCTTCATTTTTTCAACTAAAGTTTAGAACTTTACTTGTCTTACTGCGCACCCTAGCCCAATCTGCTTAAGAGCAAGTATTAAGTGCAAAATACAACAGCCGAAACTCTTACTTTTGTCGACCACATTGTGCGTAGAAAATGGTTAACTCTTACTTGGAGGAACCTGAAGCTTTTTATGATATAGGACCTTTTGTCCCCAATCATTGTGTCTGATGGTGAGATAACAATTAATATGCGTCAACATCGAACCGGAAATGTATGTTTTACCCTTAAGAACGTGAAAATGAATAGACTTAGCTCAATTTTTGGTTTTAACCCAAGTTTCAAGGTATTCGCTCGTTTGTTTCAAGGCAAATTCGATAGCAAATCAGATGGATATATAAGCAAATCAAAAATAAAATGATATAATAATAATCGAATGAGATAAGGCTTAGTGTTTTCAATGTTATGCGCGATCATACGAGTGTTCATATCAATAATAAACTACTACTACTACCATTATGTAGTACGTTATAATCCTATAACGCGACACAATTCAAAGCGAGAGCTGATTACAATAATTTCTTTAGCAGTACTTCAGAAACTAACGCCCTGAATCGTTTATTCATATCCCATATAATCTCGATGTACAATTTACGATAGCGTAGCGTGGTAACATGAGATGATGCTTTTAAACAGAATCTTATATACATGAATTAAAATTCCAAGAAATTGAAGCGGTGTACTGTAATATGGTACAGTAGCGATTTTAGTGTGATTAAACAGGGTTTTTAGACCTTTAATAGTGTATTTTAGCTAATTTCTAGGTTTCTGACGCCAAAAATTACTAAGAATTGTCTCAAAACAGCGCGAAGCGCCGAAAAATTTGACATTTCTCCATCCTAATTGCAAATTCTGCCATTTTATAGATATATAGGACAAGCAATTACTCATTTCGGTGCGAAGCACTGATAATTTTTGGAATTTTATACCTTTTTACAGTTTTTGTCTTCCCAAAAATCTTTGTACATTTACGAAGACGGTCCAGAAAAGTCTTGTACATCGGGAAGAATTTTTGCCGAATACAAAAAACCGTGCAGAGCAACTATATAATGTTCATCACAGCTTAAGCTAATTTTTTAGATATTCTGATGAGAGCATTTAGCAAAACAGCAATGTAAATCAGCGGAGATATTCTTGTAGCATATATCCCAATTTAGATATTTTGTTATCTCCACGTATGTAGCAAATCTGAAATTTTATTCATAATAATTTGCAATAATAAAGTTTCTAATCAGTGCTGACTGGCACGAGCCTGAATTTTTCGGTTTGAGCTTCCTGTGGATTTTTTGGTTCAAAAATCTTTGAATTCTGGGTTTTTGGGTTTTTAAACTAAATTTGTTATGCAAAATAAACTTGTTTACATTAAGAATTAATTACACAGGTAATTACTTGAGTAGAATCCGACTCAACTGAAGTGGGTCCTACATCACATTAGTTTAGTTATTTACTTACAGCTTTATCTGGTCTGGGTAATTATTTTTATTTTTACCATGCTTAGTAAGTAGTGACGAATGATTCCACTGTTTGCTTATTTGTATTGTAAAGTTTATTGCAACAGCGAAAAATGCAAAAACACCGATCTTTCACATCTATGTTCCTATATTATTTAAAAGGACACGACACATTTCCTAATGCGCAGTGTGCTTTATGATCGGTTGCCGTTTTTTGGTACGTTTTCATGTACTAGCTTGCGTGTTGTACTTCTAACAATAAATATTTCCTTGCCTTATCAGAAGCGAAAAACAAAGGATTTTAGGCTAATTTGACATAATTTTTTGGCTTCTATTTGCCTTTTTAGAATTTAGCAGTAAGGAATGAAACATCGATGGAGCAAAACTGTTTATACCTAGTTTTTGCAGTTTTATGGCAAAATTCTTGTTATTCTAGCTCTATCGACTTGAATTTTTCAGAACAATCGTGATTTGTGACAAATTTTTGACAAGATTTTGAAATATTAAAGAGATGAGTAAGTAAAATATGACAATTGCTAAGAAATTTTTTAAAGTCGACATTTTTGCTTTAGTATCCTGGACTTCAAGATATTTTTGTTTTAGCGTCTTTGTATTTGAATCAAAAAGTCGTAAGCCTCTTTTGTGCTTTGCATCTATCAGACTAATGTCCCTGCATAAAGTGTGCGATTTGACTAGCGAACAAGTCTGAGATAAAATTTTAAAAAACCTTTATAAAACTCGCGAAAAAACCCAGAAAACACACTAGAAGCACACATGCACACTGGGGGTATCCCCTACCACAACTTTTGAAAGGAATACCCCCTCAGGCCATTTGCGGACCAAAACCTACTGTTGGAATAAAATTATGGAAGAGCGCCAAACGATGCCCAACAGTATAATCCTAAGTATTTTTCGAGTAGTACTCTGTCCATTCATACATTCGGACACTTTTTGTACATTATACTGTCAATATTTGATAGTCCGAGTCATTCCATCGTTCTTACTAATATTTATTTTCAGGCAAACTAAATCACGAATATTCAAGAAGAGTAAAATACAACGAATTGAATTATTTTAATGGGTTGTGAAGGTAGGAGGGGGATAAGGAACGACAAAAATATTGAAAGAACATAAACTCATCATTTTAGCGCCACAATTAGCCATGAAAATTATCATTAACTCCTCCAGGAAACTCGGTTTACCCCTCCCAGAACTTTTGACCGTGTGCATGTATGACTAAAAGCTAAAAAATTCAACATTCCGTGGATTGAGCTTTGGCCAATGCTATGCCAAATTAACACCAGGATTAACAACGTGCACTAAGAATAAATTTTTCCGCAAATTTAGCAACCCGGATGCCTTAGATATGGTGAGAATTCAGTGGAAACCATCTCTTTTAGGGACGGGGGTCTGGGATAGCGCGCTCAAGCGCCCCCAGCGTAGTTTGGGGCAGAACCCCGGAAAATCTTTTAAAACGAGCACAATTTTGAATCGCAAAACCTTCAGAAAATCATCCTAATTTTGGTTCTGAAGTCAGGCTAAAAATACCTGAAGTTCATCATCAAAATTCGTTTATCATCGACAAAATAGTGTCATTCTCGCTTCATATGCGTATTTTCGCCAGGAATGCAATTTTTCCGTTTAAAAAAGCCGTTTTTGACGGAAAAATGCTTCTTATTAACTCGAAGCGATAATTTTTTGACTTTTCTTACAAGAAAACGATAAAAACTGCCAACAGATACAGCATCATGCAACCAAATTGCTCAATTCTTAAACAAGTCGAAATTTTTCCCAGAGGGGGATTCCCCCCTAACTACGCCAGTGTCTCGCTTCTTGCACAGATATCATTTTCTGTGTAGGGACATGCGAGTCGATAATCTTTTATCTCTTGGTAGTTTCTATCGTTTTATTGCAGGAAAAGTGAAAAAATTAGCGCTTCGAGCGCATGTGGAAAACGGAAAAAAAATTTCCAAAAAAAATAAATTTTTCTCTATTGCTTAAATAGTGCTGGACGATGTGAAAAGCCAAAAAAGACATGTTACTTAAGGCCCAAGCCCGTTTATATGGATTATTCAGATAGAACAAAATTTTGTGGATCCCCCGGCGAAAATCCTGGCTACGCTTATGGTTTTAAGGGCGCGTTTCGGGCTTAGGAGCACCGTTTTTTCCACTTTTGGTTTATTTGTCAACCAAAATTTTGAAAAATGGAAAAAAATTTTGAGCTTGGTTGGTAATTTGTGGAAAATTTTTGTAATGTTAAAATGCGTTTTAGAGAGATAAAACTTCAAAAATTTTTCGGCGCTTCGCGCCGAATAGATTTAATTCTTACTTATTAATCTTTAAGCCGCGCCGCGCCAATCGCAACATTTTTATGGACAATCTGGTCTAGATCTTCACTACGATTCAGGAAACCTTATCTTCTTCACGGATTTGGTTAGTTTTTGTAATGCAGAAATGCGTTTTAGAGAGCTAAAATTTCAAAATTTTCTAGCGCTTCGCGCCATTTGATAAATTAGTTTTCATTGTCAAAAGCGACTTCAGAATTGGCTGAAATGTTTCACTGAAGGAAGGAAATTCAAGTTTCAACAGAAATAACGTATACTGATCGTGATATTTCTAGAAGAGCGCGAAATTTTTATACAAAAAGTGCATCAAACACCGCTATTGCAAGTGTACACAGGATTTTCAACTTAAAAAACACGATTTTTCAACACAGGCGCTCTATTTTTGACGTTTTTAGACCTCCCAGAACACGTGGAAAAAGGTTGGAAAAAGAGTGGAAAAATTTTGGGTCTGATCTATAATGTCAACCAAATCGCTGAGAAAAAACAGTGCTTAGGAGACAGACTGCATGAATAATTAATAATTGTAAATTCAGCGCGGAACGTCAGTTCTTCAAATTCTGATTTCGGATGTGCCCCGCTCCTGTCCCCTGGATATGGGCTTAATCAGTAGCACCGACAGAACCGACCGGACCGGACCGACACATAAGAAAATATAAAATCAGCAAAGGAAAGAGAATCTATTTTGTATTTATTTACGGCGTATCTATTTTGACCTTACTTCTGCTTTTAGGATAATTAAGGGACAGTTGCTTTTTGTTTCAGATTTTTTTGAATCTGCACCTAACAGGGGCACTAGGTCAACTAACGACATAAAGTTGTATATTAGAAAATCTCATTTGGATTGTAGAAAGAACGATTTTGCAAACAGGGTGGCTAGAATTTGGAATACATTGCCACAATGCATTGTTGACTGCAGAAATTTTAAACAGTTTAGGTTTTTGGTTTCAAAGCTTAATTTATTAGAATTTCTTAAGGGGGCGTATGTAAGTGCACTGCCTGTACGCCTTGACTTCACTTACAACCAACTCACTTATTTCGCGCTATTTTTTGCATTTATTGACAATTCCTTTCCTAAAATTGCTCATTTAATAATTCTTTGCATTATTGTATTGGTATTTGTTGTAACATGCATACATGATCTTGGGGGTTTGGGGTGGAGTGGTTTCAGCCCCCGCAGAATCATTTTTCACCCCCCGCAAAAAATTTTTCACCCCCAGAATTGGCGATTTTTCAAGTTTCCTAATTTTACCTGCAAATTGGTAAAAAAAGTGACTTTTTAAGGGTTTTTGGCTATCTATTTGCTCGAAATCGCCAAATTTTCAGCGCTTCGCGCCATATATTCATGTTTTAAGCGATATATTGGTCAATTTATTCGACTTTTTTCGAAATTTTTTCATGATTTCATGCTCTAGAAGGATAGAGTATCGTCAGAAACGCCAAAAAACGATGTTTTTTAACGCGTACTGGCCATTTTCGGGCCCAAAAAGGCACTTTAGGTTTTCACCCCCCCCCTAGAATTCCCATACTGTGCATGTATGGTAACATGTCTTGGGCACTGATTATTGGCCAATGTTGGCCCCGAATTTTTCGTTAAAGGCCAATATTGGCCAATAACGCGTGCATTAGGGGCCAATTTTTGCAAGATTTAAAATTCTTAAAAAGCTTCACATTCGTGGGTTTCGAACCCCGTACTTTCGTGTTGGTAAACTCACGCGCGCACACTGCGCCATAGCGAAATTGTGATCAATAATCTGAAGAATGATACTAATGCTATCTGTTATATACAGTACCTATGTATACGCAGTTGCTTTTTTTTTTGAAAAAGATTGGTTATCCTATCTTTTATGCCTAAGTAGTTTCTAATTGTCGTTGGTTTGCCTTACGTATTGCAAAATCCTACATATGTACCTACATAAATACATATGTACGTACATGTGTGCATAAATATTATAATGCCATGTCAGCATACGTGGGCAGCAAGAAAATTCCAGGGGGGGGTGCAAGATTTTTTGAAGGTCAAAAAATGGCCTTAAAAATGGTGGTATGCACACCTGGGCGTGGGGGTTTGGGGGGTATGCACCCCCAGAAACCAAAAATACCCCCCAGAAATCAAAATACCCCCCAGAATTCAATTTTTTGAAAATTTTTTCGTTTTTTTCGCAATTTTTTGATGCCAATGGATAGTGCTTGATGAGAAACGTCGAAAAATGGTGTTTTTATCGCCATACCACCATTTTTAAGGCCATTTTTCGACCTTCAAAAAAATCTTGCACCCCCCCCCAGAATTTTCTTGCTGCCCACGTATGGTGGTATGGCGATAAAACACTATTTTTCGACTTTTCTCATCAAGCACTATCCATTGGAATCAAAAAATTTCGAAAAAAATGAAAAAATTTTTAAAAATTGAATTCTGGGGGGTTATTTTGATTTCTGGGGAGTATTTTGGTTTATGGGGGGGTGCATACCCCCAAACCCCCACGCCCAGGTGTGCATGTCAGTATGCGATTTCAAATATAGCTAGGTAGAGGTTACCTATCTATGTAGCAGGACAATAGGTATTGTAGTCTAGTCAATTTTTTAAGGGCTACAGTAAGCGAAACAAGACGATTTACTGTAATTGGGCTAATCAGCTCAGTGAGGGCGAGTGGCTGGAATTCTTCCATTCACGTGGGCAGCAAGAAAATTCCGGGGGGGGGGTGCAAGATTTTTTGAAGGTCAAAAAATGGCCTTAAAAATGGTGGTATGGCGGTAAAACACCATTTTTCGACTTTTCTCATCAAGCACTATCCATTGGAATCAAAAAATTTCGAAAAAAAAGAAAAAATTTTTAAAAATTGAATTCTGGGGGGTTATTTTGATGTCTGGGGAGTATTTTGGTTTATGGGGGGGGGGTGCATACCCCCGAAACCCCCACGCCCAGGTGTGCATGTCAGTATGCGATTTCAAATATAGCTAGGTAGAGGTTACCTATCTATGTAGCAGGACAATAGGTATTGTAGTCTGTTTCATTTATTCGAGAGCTTTTTAGTCAATTTTTTTAAGGGCTACAGTAAGCAAAACAAGACGATTTACTGTAATTGGGCAAATCAGCTCAGTGAGGGCGAGTGGCTGGAATTCTTCCATTTTAAATGCACTAATCCGTCCATATAAATTTAATTTAGGCATTTAATCAGCGCTTGGACATGCTACAGTAAGTGCGCTGAATAAAAAGCTGTCGGCTGGAATTGAACCCCGGTTGCTTCGACAACAAGCGGACGTTCTACCACTGAGCCATGCGGAAGTTCACGGTGTTTCTTAGCATCTTAGTCTATTGTGTTTAAAATATCAACTTAGGATTAGCTGAATACGTGATTTTATCTGTAAGTTGATTGATCTGCTGGAAGACGAGAATTAATTATGCCGCTAAAAATATTATTGAAAAACCCTTCTTTGCTACGTAGCTACAGTGAGATCTAGCGACCTACAGTCAATAAGAAAAAAGGATTACTGTAGCCGTCAAAATCATTCACTGAAAAAGCTCTCGGATAAATGAAACAGACTATACGTATAAAGGTACCTACGCAACTATAGTGTGTTTCATTTTATTGAGGGTTTTTTGAAAAGTTTAAAGTGGCTACAAAAGTGTTTTATACTAATGCAACAGCAAATAGGTATATTCTATCGAATATCGATTTGCATTATGATCTTTGACACTGCTAAGAGGCAAGACTGCATCATATAAGGTATGTACTTATAGGTCACTTTAGTGGCCTGGTTTATGCGGACTAAATTCAGCGGAAAAGCTTTCCAATAAACGAAACAGACTATACTTAATTCTGGTCATACAGATTCGGCGTGTGATATCTTACGCTTTACAGTAGGTTGAAACTCTTAAACATTTACTTGAATGTAAATAGTATTTTTTCAGCAGGTTCTAATTTTTCTACATAATATGTTTATCATTATATACTGTATTTTTAATAATATTGGCCCCTAATGAACGCGTTATTGGCCAATATTGGCCTTTAACGAAAAATTCGGGGCCAACATTGGCCAATAATCAGTGCCCATGTCTTGTCCTTGTAATTCAGCCAATAAACTATTCTATTCTATTCTAATCTAAACGATTGCATACGGCCCTTTACAGCAATTTATGGGACAACAAACACAAAGTGAACCTTAGAAAAGATGACCTTTTGGTAGGTATCTCTTAAACAAATAGCAAATAAGGTCTTAAAGCCTCCTTCAGTAAGGAACAGCGAGAAGCAACGCAACCTACTCTTGAAAATTCCTAGAATTAACTGAATAACTGGCGACAGATGACCGACGGTCTAAAAATATACTCTTAATGTGAATACGCTTTTGTTATTGAAGAATTCTGCAAGCGGATTACGGAAGGAAGAGAGTCGAGCTTCGCATTCCAATTAAAAACACATTAAATCGAAAGTACAGTAGTTTTAAATAAGTAAAAGTTTTTGATAAAGAAAAACAAACGAACCTGCCTAAAAAGCAATTCGAGGGCCAAGTCATCATAATCGCGACAAATCCATTTATCTCATCTCTCCTTTTCCAAATCTCCAACCTACCTCTGAATGTAGGCTTTTTCACCCGTACTTTTATAACTACTGTCTAAATCAGGAAACCTTGGCGCATGGGGATCAATTTTCAGCGTTCAAGTGAGTAATTAGCAGCCGTGTGCGGCCTTCTTTGCATTAGCGACTACCGTTGATTTTCAGACGCTTATACTCTGTTTAATACAAGTTTGGGCATAACTTTTAAAAACTGCCTCCGACAATAAGCAGATAGATTGCAATTATAGCAATGATCGTAATCTGTCGGCTTACTGTCTATAAAAATTCTTAAAATTTATGCCCAAACTTATGTGAAACAGACTATAGTACAGGGATCACATTTATCAGAAATTGTTGAAATTTGGCATCGTATTTCTGAGAAATGGCTAAAATTCGGCACAATGGTAGAACTGGTACCCAAGTTAAAAAGTGTGAAGTAAAAATGCATAAAAAACTCTTTTTTGGACTTTTTTAGCAAGCATCAGAATTGCGGGTTGGCCATATTTGCGAAAATTGATGGTTTCCAAATTTTGTTAATACCTCAGTCAATCATCCGTTTTGTACGAAGATTTTTTCATCTGGCAGAGAAGGTAACCTTCTACACAATGCTGTTAACAATTTTGTCGTGAATCCTTTCCGCATTTTGAAATTTAAAAAATCAGGAAACATTTTTGTCAAACTTAAATGGTCATTTTCGACCTGTTGGCGTCATGCTTTAAAAAAGGAAAGTTAGCTAGCCTGATGAAAAATATTTTGTTAATTCTAATACATGTTTCGGATTTTAGATTTGACTCACAGTTCTCAAGCAAATTCAATTTTTCTATACTTATCTGTTCTTATTAATGCGTACAAGCGAATTATACATTTGTATGTCCGAGTAGAAATAAGTGATTGAGTCCAAATGTGTTAGTATTTCACACTGTCAGGTAATCTGCACTGTTTGTTTGTTACTTGAATTAAACTTATTTCACGTCAAAATTGTTTTGCACAAAATTGACAATATTCCGTTTTGTTAGTGTTCAAAACGCTTCAAAATTCTGTTTAAGTATTTGGCGCTCCGTGCCAATTAATTTTTCTTGAGTATTTAATAGTGGAAAAACTTAGATTTTTTCCGAAAATGATGAATAACGTATTTTTCTATCGTCAGAAGCCTATAAATTAAGTCAATAAAATCAAATTCTTACCCTAGAGAAAGAGTATACATAAGTACAGCACCGGGGACTTTGCATGTACAAAATTTACGAACTTTAAGCGTCTTTACGCATGTATGTACAAACAGTCTCTTTATAAAACATTAAACATTTTATAATTTTTTGCATATTGACGGGTTAAAAATTGGCTCCATGTAAAATTTCTTTGGTAAGAATGCTATGAAATTGAAAATCCTCAGATTTTGTTGTTTAGGTAGACAGAGCAGCTAGGCTTCTCACAAGGATCATGTGGGAGTCAATCGGTCTGGGGGAGTGAGCCGACAGATTACAGAGTACGATAATTACATAATAGATCAATGTTGTAATCGTAATCTGTCAACTTATTGTCGGAAGTTAATTTTTAAAACTTATGCCCAAACCAGAATGAAATGGACTGTAAATAAAGCATGGATACGCTCTGCCCATGCTTTTCCAACACATGTAGTCACAATCGAAGATGCGCGTGGGGAAGGAGGTTTGGGTGTTTAGAACCCATATTGGAAAAATGAGAAATTTTCTGTGAAATATGAGGCAAAATTAACGCCAAAAATGAATGAAAATTTGAGATTTTCTTCAAAAGTGCTTTTAATTGACCAGAAACTGTGTAATAACGTAGGTGTAACGTTATTTTAGTCCTTATATCAGTTTTCAGGTTTTTTTGGTCCAAAAAAGCTTAATTTTTGATCCCTCTACCTCATGACCGGCTGACCCCTTCTAAATCGGCCATGCTGTGCATTTAAGGTCACACATTTACCTAATCTAAAAAAGTTGTATAAGTTTTTTTATGACCATAAAATGCAACGCTTGTCAAAAATATGAATTTGATTGACGATATGATGCTGCTGCTTTTGGAAACTCAGCGGCATAATAAAAAGTCAGATCTATAGATTTCTGTCCGAAACACAAAAAGAAATCGGCATGCTTTCTGATCTTTTGCCACTTTTATGTGAGCCATTCTACAAATACCTGCTTTCGATAAATTCATGTAGTTCTGTGCATATTTTTATAATTATATAATTTTGTAGAGATGGTTTTTGTCAAAGCTTTTATTTTGTTTCCATTGGAATTGCTAGTAAGATTCTTAAGACGAGCAAATTTTTATGCGAATCCAAGCCTGTTTATTCTGTCATACAGCGTACTTAATTCATGGAAAACTTAAGCAGACGGTTGTAAGATATTAGGAAAACTCATGACAAAGAAAAAGTTGAGATTCATATGTTATCGCAGTATACTGTAAGATAATTTCTACCACGTATTTACTACCTGTACTCCTTCATTAACCAGGTACTAAAAATGAATTTCGTGCGCTTATTAAAATTTTTTTGATCAATTCGCTACAGATAAACAAAACATATGGACATATATAGGAATGTAAGCCGCATGATTCAATTTATACTGTAATTATGAATTGTTAATTTAATAATTTTTATTTGTTCTATCAGGTTTGATAAATACGTACTTACGAAGTTAATGATAATCAGTAAAGAATGTTTCTTCCTGAAATAGGTAGGTATCGTTCAGCACATCGACAGACCCTCTCGAACACGAACAGATTGATTTTGGTACAGTTTTTTTTATTTTAGGCATTCGCAGGTATGCAGTCCAAAAAGTTCACCTTCTTAAATGAAACCGACTTCGAAAATCTCCAAGAGATAGATTTTCAAACCGGTGGCTCCTCCTCCTTCAATCAATTTCCTTTCATTGTTCCTGGATTGTTTGAGGGCGACATTGAAGGATTAAACGCAACGAATTTTCACTCATTCACCACTCATGATCATAATGCTGTTCGGCGAAACGCAATTTATAATCAGCGTTACAGGTTCCGACGAGTCGTCATATGCATTTGCATATATTTACATAGATTTACAGCATAAAAATTATGGGAGTCAGGCCCGAAAAATTTTTAAAAAGTGCCTTTTTTAATAAAAACGATTATTACGCACCGAAAACTGTTTTTCTACGTTTTGGACGATGAGACTTCTTTCTAGGTGATAAAAACATAAAAAATTTAGATAAATTTGATTGAATTGAACGAAATGAGGTCAAAAAATGAGTGATTTTCAGAAAATCGGCAATTCTGGAGAATCGCAGTTATTTTGTGGGAAC
The DNA here is from genome assembly GCA_036768485.1 of Mermis nigrescens. NCBI lineage: Eukaryota > Metazoa > Nematoda > Enoplea > Mermithida > Mermithidae > Mermis > Mermis nigrescens. Next base: position 760,478 of record JAVLUZ010000245.1, on the reverse strand, counting down.
GAGCCATTCTGGGGTCTGAAAATTCTCTCCTAAAGAACACATGGTCGGATGCTTGAGTGACCCTGACCTATGCATTTTCGAGAAAAATCTAGTTGCAATTTGTACTCTTTTACATGAAATAAAAATTTAGTCAAACTACAACACATTTGATCATTAGAGCATGAAGCAGCAAGTTTTGGTCATTTACATATATACATGGGCAGCATCTGAATTCTGGAGGGTCAGGATGGGGTAAATCGCCAAAAATATTACTTAAAATAGAATTCTGGGGGTCTACAGTAATCTGCGGGGGTAAAATTCTAATTCTGAGGGGGTACCAACTTCCTCTCCCCACAGGCCCATGTGTGATCACTTACATAGCATGCACGCATGGGCTATAATAGATTTTTTTAATGACGTACCTACCTGCGTTAACCAAGCAAAATAATAATAGCGCATTGTACTGATGAATTCTGAAATTCTTCTACGCAAAGTATATAAATTGGCGTTAAACGTCATTTGCATTGATTTTTGGCCATCAGTATGGTTTAACGACATTTATTTACTATCTTGGCGGCCTGAAAACATGTGTTTGCTAGAGGAATAGGTTTTAAAACGATTTCTTCGATTTTCATGCATAATTTCGAAAATTTTCGACGCTTCGCGTCAAATGCTACAAATACAGAAAATTGAGCAGTAGGTGATTCAAACTTTTAAAGGTCCTTCCGCAAATATTTCACATATTATCGCTAAAGTCAAAGAAACTCGATTTTTTCGCACAAAATTGTCGAGAACTATGAAATTAAAAAAATGTTTGCCAACAGTGATTTCGACCAAATTAGATAACTTAAAACACAGTGAAAAACGCTTTTTCGCACGTAAAGGGCAAATTTTTTGACCTATTTTCGACTGTTTTTGGAAAAGTTTAGGAACCGCCCTTCCCCCTTACGAAAATCCTATATGCCAGTCGGTTAATAACCTTCTGCTTGAGGGCAGTGCTATAGATGTAAGGCATGGTATCGAACCAATGTCATTAGAGAGAATTTAAAACGGAATTTCTTGATGCTAAATTAATAATAATTGTGCCGATCACTTGTGCGAGAAACAGCTTTTCAATGATCTGGGTATAAACACAAATTGACAAACCGATTACATCGATTTTCTAGCCTTTTCAAAATGCTTTCCACGTTTTTTCGCAAAATTTTATACGACTTCGACCAGTCGGATTTTGGCAAGTATTTTGGCCTCGACTTTATCTTAAAGAATTGCTCCAGTGAATTCGGCGACATTTAAATTGAGTAAATTCACGAGTCAAATTTCATTACCCCAAAATTCGACGTCTGATTGTTTTAAGAGCTGTTGCGTTGCATTAGCTCGCATGCAAGGCGCTTTGTCGTGAACAAAAACAGTCTCACCAGCGACCAAAATATTTTTAGGGCCCGAAACCAGATAGACCTCTTCGATATTCATATAAAACTTTGCACAAAAATGTGGAAAACATTTTGATAAGTCCGGAAAATCGACATTTATTCGTTATTGTTGTTCATATCATGATCGTTCAAAACCTGTTTCTCTTGCTGGTAGTAGGCACCTGATTATTAATTTGATATCGATAAATTCCGTTTCAAATTTTCCTATCAACAGTATATTTGGTTTGATCCCAAATTCCCTTCGATTACTGGCGCTGACTCTCAGCAGGATTTAGCCACCCGGTAGATCCACCACTGTTGGGAATAGATCTCAGAAAATTTTTATCGATAGTAAGCCAAGAAACTAAAATAATTAGTTATGTATCAAATCAATGCTATAGTCGCAGTGGACTTATTGTCGGTCTAAATTCGAATAAAATTGAATTTGCTCCAAGCACAGGACGCGTCATTTTGAAAAATAATGGTTGAATTCCAACTTTGGAATCCGTAAGCTCGATTATAAGTCTCTCCTGAAGTATAAATGTGCATGAACCATAGATAAAATGGAGCTTGGGCATGTTGTATTGTGTGTAAACACTATCAGATTATACCTATTTAGTTCAATCGGATTCAAGTTTCATTATTGTGAGACGCACGGAAGTGCGTCGCACCTCTTAGAAGACGTGGCGTAGTGTTAAAGTCTAGCGTGACGTCACGTTAAGGGGAAGCGCACTTCGTGCGTCTCTATATATTAGTCCAGGTCAGCAAATTCTTCTGTCAGAGCTAGCACCTGAACCAGTGGGTATTTTTTCATGGATTTTTTTAAAAAGATGGGGTACCTAATGTAGATGATGCGGCCGTTTTTTTCCGCATTTCAACCAATAGTTCCTTATTTTTCGCATTTTTTACCCTTTTTTTACTGCGTTTTTGCTCCAGCTTCGACTATTCTCCGCAATTTTGGCCGGATAGCAATAAAATTTATACTATCAGAAAGAGAATGTTTTTGTCTCAAACTACTTTTTTTTAGTTTTGAAGTTGAGTATTAAGAGAGTTATTAGAGCTTCAAAAGCTGAACGTCATTGAAGACGATAACGTAGGACGAGACGATTAGGCCTAATAGAGGCTGATTTAAGCGCAGGAGATCGGCCTGATAGAGGCTGATTTAAGCAATAAGCACTTGTGTGCATTACGTATCCGTGTTATGTTCTCAGCGCATGTGTTATGTTGGTTTGAGTGCAACGGCGTGTATTAGAGACTCAGTGCGCATTTACTGTGACAGGTAGGTATGTAAAAGGTAGACCCACCAGAAAAAACTGCTGGAAGACCCACTATCAATAGACCCACCAAAAACAGAGGCTGATTCGACCAATAGGTACTCGCGTGCCTTAGGTATCCGTGTTATATAATCAGTGTGTGTATTATGTTGGTATGATTGTAACGGCGCGTATCAGATACTCAGTGCGCATTTAATTAACAGGTAGGTACGTAAAAAGGTAGACCCACCGGAAAAAACTGCTGGAAGACCCACTATCAATAGACCCACCAAAAAAAGAGGCTGATTCAAGCAATAGGCACTTGCGGGTGATGTCTCAACAGCCCCACCAGTCCCAATAGCCCCACCGTCCCAACAGCCATACCAAAATCCCAATAGCCCCACCCGTCCCAACAGCCCCACCAGTCCCAACAGCCCACCGTCCTAACAGCCCCACCAATAATCCCAACTGCCCCACCAATCCCAACAGCCCCATCAATCCCAACAGCCCCATCGTCCCAACAGCCCCGCCATCCCAACAGTCCCTCCGTCCCAACAGCCCCACCGAAAGTCCCCACAGCCCCACCCGTCCCAACAACCCCCACCAGTCCCAACAGCCCACCAATAATCCCAGCAGCCCCACCAATCCCTACAGCCCCCACCGTCCCAACAGTCCCACCGGAAATCCCAACAGCCCCACCCGTCTTAACAGCCCCAACAGTCCCAACAGCCCCACCACCCTAACAGCCCCACCAATAATCCCAACAGTCCCACCAAACCCAACAGCCCCACAAATCCCAACAGCTCCACCGTCCCAACAGCCCCACCATCCCAACAGCCCCACCATCCCGACAGCCCCAACAAAAATCCCAACAGCCCCACCCGTCCCAACAACCCCTCCAGTCCCAACAGCCCCACCAAAAATCCCAACAGCCCCACCCGTCCGAACAACCCCCACTAGTCCCAACAGCCCCACCGTTTCAACAGCCCCACCGTTTCAACAGCCCCACCACAAATCCCAACAGCCCCACCAGTCCCAACAGCCCAACCGTCCCAACAGCCATACCAAAAATCCCAACAGCCCCACCCGTCCCAACAGCCCCACCAGTCCCAACAGCCCACCGTCCCAACAGCCCCACCAATAATCCTAATCCCAACTGCCCCACCAATCCCAACAGCCCCACCAATCCCAACAGCCCCATTGTCCCAACAGCCCCACTATCCCAACAGTCCCTCCGTCCCAACAGCCCCACCAAAAGTCCCCACAGCCCCCGTCCCAACAACCCCCACCAGTCCCAACAGCCCCACCAATAATCCCAACAGCCCCACCAATCCCTACAGCCCCACCGTCCCAACAACCCCACCAAAAATCCCAACAGCCCCATCCGTCTTAACAGCCCCACCAGTCCCACCATCCCAACAGCCCCACCAATAATCCCAACAGCCCCACCAAACCTAACAACCCCACCAATCCCAACAGCCCCACCGTCCCAACAGCTCCACCATCCCAACAGCCCCACCATCCCGACAGCCCCACCAAGAATCCCAACAGCCCCACCCGTCCCAACAACCCCACTAGTCCGAACAGCTCCACCGTTTCAACAGCCCCACCAAAAATCCCAACCTGCCCCACCCGTTCCAACAACCATCACCAGTCCCAACAGCCCCACCGTCCCAACAGCCATACCAAAAATCCCAACAGCCCCACCCGTCCCAACAGCCCCACCAGTCCCAACAGCCCACCATCCCAACAGCCCCACCAATAATCCTAACTGCCCCACCAATCCCAACAGCCCCACCAATCCCAACAGCCCCATCGTCCCAACAGCCCCATCAATAATCCCAACAGCCCCACCGAACCCAACAGCCCCACCAATCCAAACAGTCCCACCGTCCGAACAGCCCCACCAAAATCCCAACAGCCCCACCAGTCCCAACAGCCCCACCGTCCCAACAGCCATACCAAAAATCCCAACAGCCCCACCCGTCCCAACTGCCCCACCAGTCCCAACAACCCACCATCCCAACAGCTCCACCAATAATCCCAACTGCCCACCAATCCCAACAGCCCCACCAATCCCAACAGCCCCATCGTTCCAACAGCCCCACCATCCCAACAGTCCCTCCGTCCCAACAGCCCCACCAAAAGTCCCCACAGCCACACCCGTCCCAACAACCCCCACCAGTCCCATCAGCCCCACCGTTCCAACAGCCCCACCAAAAATCCCAACAGCCCCACCCGTCCTAACAACCTTCACCAGTCCCAACAGCCCCACCAATAATCCCAACTGCCCCACCAATCCCAACAGCCCCACCAATCCCAACAGCCCCATAGTCCCAACAGCCCCACCATCCCAACAGACCCTCCGTCCCAACAGCCCCACCAAAAGTCCCCACAGCCCTACCCGTCCCAACTACCCCCACCAGTCCCAAAAGCCCCACCCGTCCCAACAACCCCCACCAGTCCCAAGAACCCCAACAAGTCCCAAGAGCCCCACCAATAATCCCAACAGCCCCACCAATCCCTACAGCCCCCACCGTCCCAACAGCCCCACCAAAAATTCCAACAGCCCCACCCGTCTTAACAGCCACACCATTCCCTCCATCCCAACAGCCCCACCAATAATCCCAACAGCCCCACCAAACCCAACAGCCCCACCAATCCCAACAGCCCCATTGTCCCAACAGCCCCACCAATAATCCCAACAGCCCTACCAATAATCCCGACAGCCCTATCAAACCCAACAGCCCCACCAATCCCAACAGCCCCACCGTCCTAACAGCCCACCATCCCAACAGCCCCACCAAACCCAACAGCCCCACCAATCCCAACAGCCCCAACGTCCCAACAGCCCCACCATCCCAACAGCCCCACCATCCCGACAGCCCCACCAATAATCCCAACAGCCCCACCCGTCCCAACAACCCCCACCAGTCCCAACAGCCCCACCGTTTCAACAGCCCCACCAATAATCCCAACAGCCCCATCCGTCTCAATAACCCCCACCAGTCCCAACAGCCCCACCGTTTCAACAGCCCCACCACAAATCCCAACAGCCCCACCAGTCCCAACAGTCCCACCATCCCAACAGCCATACCAAAAATCCCAACAGCCCCACCAGTCCCAACAGCCCCACCCGTCCCAACAGCCCCACCAATAATCCCAACTGTCCCACCAATCCTAACAGCCCCATCAGTCGCAACAGCCCCATCGTCCTAACAGCCCCACCATCCCAACAGTCCCTCCCGTCCCAACAGCCCCACCAAAAGTCCCCACAGCCCCACCCGTCCCAACAAACCCCACCAGTCCCAACAGCCCCAACAATAATCCCAACAGCCCCACCAATCCCTACAGCCCCACCGTCCCACCAGCCCCACCAAAACTCCCAACAGCCCCACCCGTCTTAACAGCCCACCGTCCCAACAGCCCCACCATCCCAACAGCCCCACCATCCCGACAGCCCCACCAAAAATCCCAACAGCCCCACTCGTCCCAACAAACCCCACCAGTCCCAACAGCCCCACCGTTTCATGAGCCCCACCAAAAATCTCAACAGCCCCACCCGTCTCAACAGCCCCACCCGTCCTAACAACCCCCACCAGTCCCAACAGCCCCACCGTTTCAACAGCCCCACCAAAAATCCCAACAGCCCCACCCGTCCCAACAACCCCACCGTTTCAACAGCCCCATCAAAAATCCCAACAGCCCCACCCGTCTCACCCGTCCCAACAGCCCCATCCGTCCCAACAGCCCCACCCGTCCCAACAGCCCCACCAGTCCCAACAGCCCCACCGTCCCAATAGCCCCACCGTCCCAATAGCCCCACCAATAATGTTAACAGCCCCACCAATCCCAAGAGCCCCACTAATTCCAACAGACCCACCATCCCAACAGCCCCACCGTCCCAACAGCCCCACCAAAAATCCCAACAGTCCCACCCTTTCCAAACAAACCGCACCATCCCAACAGCGCCACCATCCCAACAGCCCCACCAAAAATCCAAACAGCCCCACCGTCCCAACAGCCCCACTAATCATCCCAACAGCCCCACACGTTCAAACAACCCCCACCATCCCAACAGCCCTACCGTCCCAACAGCCCCACCATAAATCCCAACAGTCCCACCAGTCCCAACAGCCCCACCATCCCAACAGCCCTACCAGTCCTAACAGCCCCACCATCCCAACAGCCCCACCGTCCCAACAGCCCCACTAATAATTTCAACAGCCCCACCCATCCAAACAACCCCCCACTATCCCAACAGCCCCACCGTCCCAACAGCCCCACCAAAAATCACAACAACCCCACCGTCCCAACAGCCCCACCAAGAATCCCAACAGCCCCACCGTCCCAACAGCCCCACTAATCATCCCAACAGCCCCACACGTTCAAACAACCCCCACCATCCCAACAGCCCTACCGTCCCAACAGCCCCACCATAAATCCCAACAGTCCCACCAGTCCCAACAGCCCCACCATCCCAACAGCCCTACCAGTCCTAACAGCCCCACCATCCCAACAGCCCCACCGTCCCAACAGCCCCACTAATAATCTCAACAGCCCCACCCATCCAAACAACCCCCACCATCCCAACAGCCCCACCGTCCCAACAGCCCCACCAAAAATCACAACAACCCCACCGTCCCAACAGCCCCACCAAGAATCCCAACAGCCCCACCAATCCCTACAGCCCCACCATCCCAAGCCCCACCATACTAACAGCCAAACCATTCGAACAGCCCCACCAGTCCCAAGAGCCCCACTAATCCCAGTGGTTCCACTGTTCCAGCAGTCCTAACAGTCGCACTGTCCCAACCACACATAAGCGTGGAGGATGTTTATAGTTTAACCCCCTACCCGCAATTCTGTAAATCCCCTAAATTATTATTTCTCGGTCACTTAACCCCCCTTGGCGTGAGGAGGGGGTTTGGGGTACGCACCCCATCGTGAAACCAAAATACCCCTCAAAAACCGAAACACCCCTTAGAATTTAATTTTTGAAATTTTTTCGCAATATTTTGATGCCAATGGATAGTGCTTGATAAGAAACGTCGAAAATGGAGTTTTCCTCGCCATACCACTCCGGATCCATAAAATTTAAAATAACGGATCCGGATCCGGATCCGGATCTTTAATTATTAAAATAACAAATAATAACGGATCCGGATCCGGATCCAGGAATATGCATTATGAACGCTAAATTTTTTTAATACTTAAATTTTTGTTCGCAAGTCAGTGCTCATTAGTTTCAGAAGCAGAATTACTGTAGGATGATGAAATAAGCAAAGCTGCATGACCTTGGTTCAGTGGTCTGGATTGATCTTAATTCGGCTGTAGCTTGAAAGACTGCGAATCTGGCGTGGGTTTTCGATCTTTGGTAGCGTATTTTATCTAATTTCTGGGTTTCTGACGCCAAAAACTATTAAAAATTGTTTCAAAACGGCGCGAAGCGCCGAGTAATTTGACATCCTTCCATTCTAAATGCAAATTCTGCTATATTAAAGATATATAGGACAAACAATTGCTCATTTTGGCGCGAAGCGCCCGAAATTTTGGGAATTTTACACCTTTTACAGTTTTTGTCTTCCCAAAAATCTTTGTACATTTTGTACACATAAATTTTTGGGTACTATAAAATGGTACAGTAGCGATTCTAGTGTGTTAAACACAGAGTTGATCGACTTTTGGTAGTGTATTTTAGCAAATTTCTGCGTCTCCAAGTGCGAAAATCACTATCATCTCAAAACGGCGCAAAGCGCCGGAAAATTTGACATTTTTCCATTCGAAATACGATTTCTGCTATTATAAAGACCACACAATTACTCAGCGCCTAAAATTTTTGCAAATTTCAGACCTTTTTGCAATTTTTGTCTTCCTAAAAATCTTTGTACATGTACAAAGACGGTCCCGAAAAGTTTTTGTACATCGGGGAAAATCTTTCCCGAGTACAAAAAAACACTGGAACCACCTGTATGAAAAAGCGTCTGCAAACTAAGCATGCGGCGGACTATAAAAAGTTCAAAGCAGAGAGTCCCAGCAGATCGAAGAAAAGGAAAGAGGTATTCTTGTTAGGCACAGATTGTAGAAGGTTCGCGTCAGGCATATATGCTTTCTTTTGCAGGAAAACGCGCAGATTGCGAAAAGACTGCTTTGAAACATGAGAAACAAAAGGTGCAAATGACAATGGAAGCATGCTTTTGGTCTCATAATGATGTTGTTTCTTCAATACAATTCAAGTTTTAATGATCTTTTATCACAATCTCTTGGATCCGTTTAGGATCCGTTTTAAACTGTAAAAATAACGGATCCGGATCCAGATCCGGATCTTATTTTTTAAAAATACCGGATCCGGATACGGATCTTAATTTTTCAAAATACCGGATCCGGATCCGGATCCAAAATAATACCGGATAATAACGGATCCGGATCCGGATATCCGTTGCATCCTACAACCCCTCCCAGAATTTATGCTGGTGGGGCTGTTATGACGGTTGGGCTGTTGGAACTGGTGGGCTCACGAGCATAGAACCAGAGGGGCCTTGGGTTAGAGGGGTCCATAACACTGAATATGATACACATAGGATAAGCAGGGGGAATGAGGTGGGGGCTAGTTTTCTTTACAGTTTTCACAAAATGGCCTTAGGATGAGAGAGTATCTTAGGGGAGAGAGGTCCTTCACACCATCACACTGTTGGATAGACAGGCTGAGGGGTGGGGGGTAATAGACTACTGTACATCACTTTACACTTAACACTACTTCACAGTACTTTACAATACCGTACACTACTTAACACTTTACACCACTTCATACTTTGCACTACGTCGCACTTTACACTACTTTGCACGTTACACCACTTTACACTTTACATCATTTTACACTACACCACTTCACACTACTGTACACCTCTGTACTCTTTACATTGCAGAGTAGTTTTTGTACAGAACAAAGATTTAGCTCCTACAATGATTTCTCAAGTGTTTCTCAAATTTAAATTTACGTCAGAAGAGTAGTTTTTGTACAGAACAAAGATTTAGCTCCTACAATGATTTCTCGAGTGTCTTTGGGCGATTTTAATGTCGATTTTTGCATTAATTCCGGTATTCTGAGCATTCCTGAGCTTTTTATTCGAATCGGATTAGTCAAGCTAAAGCCAGACTTAAGCCTGGTCCGAACTCTGATCAGAAGTCAGGATGATCCAGAGCTGCCGATTTAGGTCAGGCTTAAAGATACATATCAGAGGGGATAGGGATCCCTAACTCAAAGTAGGACGTCCCCTCATCGCCCAAAGCCAGTGACCCCCCATTTCTACAAAAAATCGAATTTTTTTGGCCGTTTTTATGCGTTTTTTGACCCTTTTGGCTAAAAACTGGAGCATTCACCATCCCTAAAAATGGCCGGGACCTTCTTCCCGGAATTTCGAGCTGTTACATGTTTGGGCTTAAATCGCACTTTACAAAACCGATAAGCCAGGCTTAAGTCGCGCTCAACTGTAAGCTAGGCTTAAACCGGTTTATAGAAACCGGGTATTGGCTCATACGCCGACAATTCATATCATACTGGAGCCTGCCTAAGACATTGTTAACAACCAGTGATTTTATAAATATTTCATAGGCTTAGGCTTACTTAAGTGCATTCACATTGGTGTCAGCGCATGGGCTAAGCTCAAGATAAATGGGTCAACTGTCTCAGATACTTAATGACCTAAATTTTTGAAGTTTAAGTGCAAGATGCATATTCCACATACAAATAGAGTTGGCCATTCATCGTCTTGATCAATAAGAAATTGTTGTCAAACAAGGAGCAAATGCACATATGCAACCTTCTAAGTTAAAAAAATAGAAAATACATTGAGAATATTTTTAGTGACCATCGGTTATCTAATAAAAAGCCTGATATTAGTACCGGTTCCACCATTGGTGGGGTAGAGGTGCTCTTAGCAGACATTTCTGCGAATAATCAAAGCCTGAAAAGTCTGAAACCCCTTCTTTGATAATCAAAGCCTGAAAAGAATGATACCTCCTAAAACGACTTGACGGATCAACCTTGCCACCCTTCTGAGCGACAAAAGTCTTGTAAGAGACGCCGCATACTTTGATTTACTTGTGATCACTTGAAAAGAAGCATTTATTTATACCACGAGTTAGCAAAAATGACAGACTTTTAATTTTTATAAGTAAAATTATGATTGTTTCTTATAGTTGTAGAAACAGCATCGTCTATTGTTTAAACCATATGCGCTCTAGCTGCTACATAGATTAGATGTCTACATATTTGAATTAAAAGTAAGTACTATCTCTGCAATTTTCAAGTTATTTATGCAGATTACCTACTCTTTATGCCATTTTATTAGTGATGTTTTGTTGTGTTATTTAAAATAGCTGTCCTAACAAAATTTTCAATCTTCAATGTCTTGCGCATCGTACTTTACGCAACATTTATTTAACATAAGTTCCTTTATTTCTTGCCACTTTTAAGTATTTACCTACGTATGCAATGAAAAAATGGTTATTCTTGGAGCAGATGTATGACATTCTGAAAACTAGAGATTTCCAGGTGATTTGAGGTCACCATTGATCATGAATATTACATTATTTTTTTATCTATGAGCTAAATGAAGATTATTTATGCATTGGGTGGGTACTATCTGATTATGATTCCATCCAGATTTTAGCCATTTTCTTTCACAATTATCGCTTTCTTTATGAATATTTTTGAGTCACTGAGGCTCGAACTTTGAACTTTCTGATTGATATTAATTGTATTATCGACCAAGCCATCCCACCGAAACCTCAAATTACTTGATTGTTAGATAATTAATTATTTACATTGTTTCTTACTGACACTGGCATCATGAGCTTAGGTTTCAAGTAAACTGAGCTATCTAAGCTTTAGTGATTAGCTACCAAATGGAAATTGCTTGAGGATTTATAATTGTTCCAGAAAAATATTAAAGCCTTAGCAGTGGGATGCAGCTTGCTTCACTCGCTGCATTCCACTGCTGAAGCTTAGCTTATGTGCTGGCAGTGCTAGCGCCATTATCAATGTACGTAAGTGAGCTGAACACAAGTCTGAATTGTAACAAGTAGCTAACTAGTATCTTAATTTAGCCCTGCATGAGAAAACAATACAATTTTCGTGATCAGCGAACTCAAATTATCCAGCTATCACTGGTTTTTGGGGTGTACATCTGCTTTAGCCGACAATGTCTCAAAAGCCAATTACAAAATTAATTCTTGGTATAGGAAAAACTTCTTCATGTGCTGTATCGTATTTAATGTAAATAGTTTAATATAAGTACTCTCATAGCGGATTTGCAGGTATAAATGAAAATTCTTAAAATGCTTCTTTTCAACTGATGTCTTGAAAATCAATCACAAAAATTATCAAAGCCGAATTGCAGGTATAAATATAAATTCTGAAAAACGCTTCTTTTCAACTGAAGTCTGAGAAGCCAATTACAAAATTAATTCTTGGTATAGAAAAAGCTACTTCAGAACATACAAATGTATTAAGATTCAAAGGCTACAAACTGACTCGAACCGAATTGCTATACACTCAATGGGGAGTTAGGTTTAGACTTTTAAAGTTTACAATGTGATGGATGGTGGAACATAACGTTTTAAGCTAATGTTTCAAGTAAACTCAATTCTTGGTATAGAAAAAGCTACTTCAAGTGCTGTGTAGTATTTAATGTAAATAGTTTAATGTAAGTACTCTCATAGCGGGTTTGCAGGTATAAATAAAAATTCATAAAATGTTTTATTTCAACTGATGTCTTGAAAGTCGATTTTTGATTGTGTCCCGGGTGACCGACAGTCCCTGGTGACCGACAGTACCGGGTGACCGACAGTCCCGGTTAACCGACAGTCCCGGGTGACCGACAAATGGTTTTAAAAATAGATCTGTCAATCGGAAAATTCCCGTCTGGCCGACAGTCCCGAGTGGCCGACTGTACCGGATGGCCGACAGTCCCGGGTGACCGACAAGTGGTATAATAATAGGTTTGTCATAAAAATTCTTAACTGACTTATGATTTCGGAATTAACGCTTTTTCAAATATGTACCTATTTATGCACATAAATATTTTTACCAATTCGATAACACTGCTCATACGAATTCATAGCAAAGTTGAAACATGCAGGATTTTGTAAAAAAAGGCCTATTATTTAAAATGCGTGATATTTTAGTGCTATCCTACTTAAACTTATTGTGGCTATCCTACTTAAACTTATTGTTTAGTGCAATCCTACTTGAACTTATTTAGTGCTATCCTACTTAAACTAAATTAGTGCTATCCTTATGGTTTAGTGCTATCCTACTTAAACTTATTGTGAAAAAATGAATCTTTGATACAAAATTTTTACTTTAGATAGTTTATATTAAATATGTACATTCAATAAGTTTATATACAATATATACATGTAATAAGTTTATATTCACATTTATGACAGTGAAAACTTTATTTCTATTCTTAGAGAATGAAAAAATTACGTATTTCGATTTTGAAAAAATGTATGTGCATATATACATACGTACGTATGTACATATATTCATAGTAATAGTACAACCGGGTCATTTGGGAATTTTTATGCCATCTATCGATCACCCGGTACAGTGTCGGCCACCCGGGACTTTTGGCCAACCAGTACAGTCGGCCACTCGGGACTGCCGGCCACCCGGTACAGTCGGCCACCCGTTACTGTCGGCCACCCGGTACAGTCGGCCACCCGGGACTGTCGGCCACTCGGAACAGTCGGCCAGTAGGTATTGTCGGTCACTCGGGAATTTTTTGATTGACAGATTTATTTTTATACTATTCGTCGGTGACCCGGGACTGTCGGTCACCCGGGACGTTACCTGAAAGTCGATCACAAAAATTGTTGCTGTATCATATGTAGTGTATACAGTTTAATATAAATACTCTCGCAGCTATTTCAGTAGGTATAAATAGAAATTCTGAAAAATGTTCCTTTTCAATTAATGTCTAAAAAGCCAATTACAAAATTAATTCTTGGTATAGAAAAAGCAGCTACAGGTTGTTGCATGGTATTTAATGTAATGCCAATTTGCAGGTATAAATAAATGCTTCTTTTCAAGTGATCACAAGTAAATCAAAGTATGCGGCGTCTCTTACAAGACTTTTGTCGCTCAGAAGGGTGGCAAGGTTGATCCGTCAAGTCGTTTTAGGAGGTATCATTCTTTTCAGGCTTTGATTATCAAAGAAGGGGTTTCAGACTTTTCAGGCTTTGATTATTCGCAGAAATGTCTGCTAAGAGCACCTCTACCCCACCAATGGTGGAACCGGTACTAATTTTTCCTTTTCAGTGTTTTTGACAATAAATAGCATGTAGGTAATGTCGAAAATCGCCAAACAAAATATGTTGTCAATAATTCCTAAAATTCTTTTATTTTTAGTGACTCTTCTTTCAAATACTTGCCATCTGTGCTGTAGTCTCAATTAACTTCTAATCAGAAATATTCCTACGTATGTAAAATTGATTTTCAAAATTGTTTGACCAATTCTTCCAGATTTAATCAATTTTTACTCAGTTCGTGAACGAGTAGCTATCTTACGTAAACGCATTTTAGATTTCTGTCCGAAGGATTTGTCCGAATGTTGCTGATAATAAACGAACACATTAATTAATTAATTAAGTTTAGCATTTGTATAAGTCTAGTCGTTTATTAGATTGCAGACATACGTAACCCAGGTACTTAATTTGTAAATGCTCTTTCACTAACTGAAATTGCATTCCATTATCCTTTTTCTTAAACGAATTTTTTTGTTTTATTGGGAGTTTTTGTAGGTGGCGCAATGCCACAATACCATACGCATTTATCGAGGACATATTCATCGATTCGCAGAAAATTCATAGCGAAGGCATTCAAAGAATTTCACGACAAAAGCTGTGTGCGTTTCGTACCGTTTCGAAAATCAACCGGATTACATTTTAATTGCACCTGAAATAGGTTGCTATTCTTCGGTTGGCAGACAGGGCGGCAGACAAAAGTATCCTTGGCAGGAGCCCGTGCTTTAACTCAGTTAAATATTTGGTTCATTTTTTCATTGATAATTCAAAGCATGCATTATGTTCAGGGAAACATTGTTACGTTATATTTAAAAACTCAAACGTGCATAAAAAATAAAATCTAGAAGTTCGAGTTTTTAGTCGCGCTTTTTAATGTTAAGTCCCAATTCATCGGAAAATGACAAAACGGATGGATTTAATTGTCGCAAAAGATCCCACCTGATCCCATGTAGCGTTGGCAAAAGTCCGGGAAAAAAGACTTCCGGACTATAGTCCGGACTACAAACCCAATTTTAAAGACTACCGGACTATGGTCCGGACTGTGATCCTTTAAAAAAGACTGGTCCGGACCACAGTCCTTCAATGCTATGTTACTATGTTGATTTGATTTCATATCAAATTCTATCCAGTTTGCTAGAAACTTTATCAATGTAATTTTTCAGTTAACAAACAACAATCATATATCAATCGTATAACTAAAAAATAAATCTGAATAAAATTTAAAAAAATACCTTTTTCCATTTGATTATCACTTAGAATTGTGACAGTTTTTTCCAAAATCAAACTCGCCCGGCTGAAAACGCATCCACATGGAGCTTAGGGCTGGGATTGCCAAATGCGCGTTGCCACTTTATACAGCATAAGTGAATGTACTTTTTCTTTTCTTCCATGTTGAAAATCTCACTATCCCCCAGAATTAAATTTTTGGAAATTTTTGTTTTCTTCCGCAATTGTTTAATGCCAATGGATAGAGCTTGATGAGAAACGCCGGAAAATGATGTTTTTTTGCCATAACACCATTTTAAAGACCATTCTTTGACCTTTGAAAAATTTTACAGCCCTGCCTTAGAAATCCGATACTGCTCACCTGGATACTACTACACATGACCTCCCAGAATTTTAATATTTTATTTGAAAAATCGACAACTCAATAGCAAGATAAACAGAAGTGGCTCCAAAGTTAGCAAAAAACAAAAAATGTCTTGTTCAGGCCAGAAATAGCCAGTTTTATTGCATCTAGGACAAATTCCTAGGAAAATAAAAATTTTTCTAATTTTTGTTTTTTGTGAGAGTTTTTAAATTACGTGGGATGTCGCAATAAGCTTAAACTGACATGAACGTACCGCTCGAAGCACAATTAAAAGCATTTACAATAGTATTTGTTGATTTTGGTTGGACAACGCCGGTATTTTCCTTCGCATCTTGTGGAAAAGTAAAATCCGGAAACGGAAACGGAAATCATAAAAGCCGGAAACGGAAACAGAAACAATCCAAAGTGGCGGAACCGGAGTTTCCCCAAAAGGGGCCCGTTTGGGTCAACACTCCCAACCCAGTTTCCTTCAAAATTTCACTCATAGGAGGGGTTTCAGGGTACGCAAACGGGGTACACTCATTATTCACAAAATCTGACCCCGGTTCCGTCGGGGGTTTCTCCGCCCTGGGGGCAGTCCAAAGTGGCGAAACCGGCGTTCCCAAAGTAGGGCCAATCAGGGTCAAGACCTTCAACCCCGGTTCCGCCACTTCGAACCACACCCAAGGAAGAGAATTTCCCGACTGAACCGGGGTCACATTCACATGAATAATGGGGTGCCCCGTCTCCGAGCCCTTAAACCCCTCTTCAGTTAGAGGAATTTTGGCGGAAACGGTGTTAGGGGTGTTGACCCTGATAAGCCTACTTGGGGAACCCCGGTTCCCGCCACTTTGGACTGCCTCCAGGGCGGAGAAACCCCGACGGACCCGGGGTCATGCTTCACATATGAATAATGGGGTACCCCGTTTCTGAGCCCCTAAACCCCCTTCAGTTGTGGAAATTTTGGCGGAAACGGGGTTGGGGTGTTGACCCTGATAGGCCCTACTTGGGGAATCCCGGTTCCGCCACTTTGAATCGTTTCCGTTTCTGGTTCTGGATTTTACTCATCGTTTCCGTTTCCGGCTTTTACCCATTATTTCCGTTGCCGGCTTTACCCTTCGTTTCCGTCTCCCTTTCCGTTTCCGTTTCCGGATTTTACCCACACCCTCGCATATTTTCTCTGTGACGCCAAAGTTTTTTCATGAAGCAGTGGGTGCTTTTGTTCCAAATGTCATTCAAGCTTGGTCGGTGGGCGACCCGTAGGTGAAAATGCGCATTCCTTGCAAACACTTTTGTTTTCATCTTTATTATATGCAAAATAATCATGAATTTCGCCGAATTTCGAGTTTGATATATTCCAAGCTTTACTGTTTAAAGCGCTACACAACAAAAAAGCGTGTGAATAACTTTAGAGAAAAACAGATCTACAGTAATTACACTAAATAATAATTTGTGAATTAAAGATCAACTTGAGGATCATAGTCCATAGTCCGGACCATGATCCTAAAAAAAGACTATGATCCGGATAGTGCACTACGGTTTTGAAAAGGACCAGTCCTTACAGTCCGAGGATCATAAGGACTAGTCCTGGACCACGATCCAGCAGTCCTTAATTCGGACTTTTGCCAACGCTAATCCCATGTCCCACTACTTTGAGTTTCTCAAAACTTCGACAACGAAATAAGATCTGAAAAACGGAAATATCTGCTGTAAAAATGTCACCTATGTATGCGCTCGACTTGTCCGCTCTATCGTGCGCCATGGAGCTATATTTTTTAGGATTATCCTCTCCTAAACCTATGGCGATTTTTCATATGCCCGATAAGATCGCAAAGCCTGCTATACTGTAAAAAATTGTGATTTCTTTCCAAAGATTATTATCTTCATATTTTCATATCGTAAATATTTGCTTTAAAAACAGCTTTTTCGGAGCAGATAATCCACTCGAAGAATATTGAAGTAAGGTTTTGCTTAGAGTCTAACATACCTACGAGTATAATGAAAAATAAGGCGAGAAAGCGGTACCTACATGCGAGGATATAGCATAAATCGATAAGGTGGGACGTTCCGATAGATAGGACATTTGAGGGGGCTGGGACGTGCGATGAGATGGGTGTTCGAAGAGC
Organism: Mermis nigrescens; assembly: GCA_036768485.1. Lineage (NCBI taxonomy): Eukaryota > Metazoa > Nematoda > Enoplea > Mermithida > Mermithidae > Mermis > Mermis nigrescens. The sequence goes on along the minus strand of JAVLUZ010000245.1, from coordinate 742,831 downwards.
TGGTGCACAATCCAAACCATAGAGTTCACATCATTGTTGATCTGATGGGTTCCTCTCATTAGAAATGCGCTCAGATAGGTTCTCTAGATCCCAAAAATTAAAAATGGACAAATTTTATTAAGTTTGAGCAAAATGGAGGAGAAAAAAGCAAAAATCAAAACTTGGAGTTGGCCAAAAGGTGGATTAGCATATTTTTTATGCTAATTCAGCATTTAAACCAGTTAAGAGACCATTTTGGCTCAAAAAACTCTCTGGCTGGTCCTCCCATAGACCGCCATGCTATGGATCTATGGTTAAATTGATATAAAAGTGAAGAAAAATGGCTTTATTTAGTTGAAATGGCCAAAGAAATATATATATATATTCTAAGTGCCCAAAACATCCCGTTGAAAAAATTTATTTACTTTTCTGTTTTTTGCAGTGAGTCTCGAGTACTATGATTTTATTTATGATTGTCATCTATTTTTGCCCTAGTTATGCCTATTTTTAACAATTTTTCACCTTGATTCCCAATTCCTGATGATATGCGCCTGCAGTCCAGACTGGAGCTGACCCTCGTTGGAATGCTTATCCTGCGACCTCTACTTTGGACGCAGCATAGAGATCACGTTGTTTTGCCGAGTTAAATCAGGTCTTGGACAATTCTTGAGTTATTCGAACAACCTACTACAAAAATCCATGTTATTCAAAGTTCACATGGCTTTTTGCATAAAAGTTCGAAAACGCGTTTGACAAATTTATTCTTACAATAACACTCATTTGTTTTTCGAAAGACAAGAAGAAAATCGCAAGGGCATAATTATCATCCTACGAGATCAGTACCGTGATGAAGTATTATCATTTTCTGAGTTTATTCTTTTTAGCTCGGACCATGCTACTGCACGAATTAATGCGTCCACTTGGATTTATGCGACGGCAAAGTAATGTTGCAGCTGATCTACCCAGAAGTATTGTACATATTATCGTGATTATGAAACGTGCGAGAGTCGTTACCGACCAGAGATAATTACATTCAAGTTTTATTCAAGAACGTTAAGCTAGATTCCTTTTTCACAGTTCGAAAAGTATAGCTTGCGACGAATTTCAGCCCTTGGAATGCCATATGACTACAAAGTACGAAAATGCACTAAGCAGTAAAACCTTAACTGTTTTCAAATGCTCCGATCTTCTGTAATCTACCCCAAAGATAAATAATGAAAATAATTTATTTATTCTAATAATAACAAAACGTGCTTAGTAATTTAATTTCAGGAGCGTTATGCACTACGGTCGAAAGTTTTTCTCAAAAAATGATCAACCGACGATAAAAACACTGAAGCCGGGCTTGGAGTGAATTATTGGGCCAAAGAGATAAATTGAGCGAGATCGATATTGCAAAAATCAACAAGCTATACAATTGTTTAGAAAATAAGATGAACGATTGAGAGAAGAGGGGAGTTGTGAATCAACGATTAATTTTGTATGATTCAGTAAACATCAAGAGCATATAAATCCGAAAACTTGTATTTCGTTGTTTGGAGTACATAAAATGCTTTAATAAGAAGAGGCAAGTCCCGTAACCGTGCGAGTCACAAATTGAACTTATCTAATTTTTTGGGCTAATCGCTTTGTTTCTTGCTAAATTGAATTTTTGGAAGGACTTGCTCTTTGCACTCGAGATTTAGACAAATCGGAAGGTGTTTAAATATTTTCGAACAACTGTCTAGTTTCGAGTGGGCCTTGTCTGTTATTAAAAAATGCGTAATAACTTTATGAGGTTCAACTTGAATAAAAAAGTGAAATGCCTCCCTCTTCTTATCTGACTATATCTATTTTGACTCGGTAAGAAGGACTCAATAAATGGGAAATCGGAAATGTCGCCGGTCAAACAGGCCAAATTACTTTTGCTGCTTCATAATCATGCATTCTTCTTTAGGTAGAGTACATAAATAAAATAAAATTCGTGCATTTAGTTTCTGATGTTCAAAGTGAACAGATTAAGCTACCGGATTTATTCAGCTTTCAAAAAGATTTCAAAACAACAATTTCTGTTAAAAGGCTTGAAATAAACTCCATTCGGTTGAAGCTTTGGTCAGCTGAATACAGCGCGTCTATTATCAATCTTAAATTTTATTTGTTGATTGACTGAAATAAATATTATGTGCTTCCAGAATTTTAGCCGCAATTAGATGTTGCAGAGGGCGATCCTGAGATCCTAAAAAAATAAATGATTCTAAAAAACGCAGCATAAAGTGTTAAAATTTGCATTAAAAAGATGAGCTTATCTACTGATAAAGTTTTTATGTTCAATATACACAACTTTGAATATTTTTTTGAATCCATTGTTGCTATTGAAAAACGAAACCCCGAATAGATAACGAGAGTCACCCTGTCAACTTAATTGCGTAGGTATGCAACCTAACCTATGCAGTTTCATCGCAAAAATAATATTTTTTGGTAATTCATTTAATTGTAGTTATTACATGATTCCATCGCACACTTTTTTCTCGAGAAAAAACTAGATATATTCATACTGGAGAGCTTTAAGCTATTATGATTCAAAGCTTTTTTTACAAATTTAGATTTCGAATATAACTGGTTTTGAAATATGCTTACGTGCTGCTTAATAAACGCATGCATGCATAAATAAATTATGCAAAAATCCAATCACACTGAAAAAAAGCTGACATCAGATCGGTTTCAATATACTCAGGCTAATGATGCATTACGACATACTGACTGAGTATTTATTTCCCAGATGAAGTATTCAATAAAAATATAAAAAGTAAGGTAGGCACCTAAACAAAATGTGCGTATTAGTAAGTATTAGTTAGGCTGGCAAAAACTGGCCTCAAACTTATCCAACAATTTGTTCCGGAAGCTCACTGCACCTTTGTTCAGAATTCAACTAGTTTTCAAGCTTGTGCTAGCTGGATCATTTGACAGAAAATATTTGCACAGATGAATCGTTATGTTTTTAATAAGCTCAGAATATCGCGATAACTTGACATTGGCTCTTCTCACAGCGTCATGTTTTTTATGCATTAGCTACTTATAAATCATTTAGTTGTATGAGGGAGTGTTTTAGCGTCATTTTACTCGCTTCTTATTCTTCAAATTTAAAATTTTCCGAATGATAATCATTTTTGTTTTTCCAATGAAACGATTCATGCGGCTGTGGATGGTTGCTTGATTGTCTTACCAGACAATAAACCTAATGATTGCACAATTTGGGTATGTGCCACGTTTCCAAAGGAACATGTAAGTATATCTTTTTATACATAAATTTGTCTTTCCAGGACACTATTAGATGTTGCAAATTATTCATCTCTGCTAGAAGTGCTCTATCCGTACGACGAAGAGGGTAAAATTTGACATCGAGACGGTGATTAAGAGCTGGAAGCAGTCCTGCGAACACGATCATCTAAACTCTTCAAATGCTTTTAGGAAATCTTGCTTTAATTTTGTGACCAATTGTGTCTCCAGCCAGAGAAGGCTTGAACAGTTGTTCTTTATAAACAAATGAAACACTGAAATGACATTAAACCAGACGTTGAGAAATTTTTTGAATGCCTTTTTAAGCCCAAAAATGGTGGCTACGCATCAAATATCGTTTTTTGCCGTTTATGACGATTGCTCTATCTTTTCTAGAGCATAAAAACATAAAAAAGTTTCGGAAAAAATCAAAAAATTCGAACAAATGGAAGAACACATAGTCAAAAAATGATTACATGGCATGGAAAGCTGCTCAAAGAAAATTTGATACTTTTGAGCAAACAAACAGATAGCTAAAAACGCTTAAAACAGCACTTTTTCTAAGAATTTCCGGACTTTTGAAAACTGTTAAAAAATCGCGAATTCTGAGGTTGATAAATTGGAGGGGGGTAAAAACTTTTCTGGGTAGAATTTAACCCCCCCTCCCGACCATTTATGAACAAGAACGCTTCCGCAAAATTTTTTCGTTTAAAATATAAAGGTTTAGTGCTTGTAGCACCATGCCCCTCTTGAAAGGGACTCCAATCATAGGGAAATTTATTTGGGAACCGGGAAGTTTTAGAAGTTCCAATTAGTATTTTTCGGAATAAATTCAACTTTCATCCCTGACCTGTTCTTATTATTACTCGTAAATGAAAATATTAATTATTAATATTATTAATATTATTACTTATCCTTTTAAACTCTTTTCTATGGTGATTATGTATCAACGTTTTCAACGTTCGACTTCATTCATTTTTCCTCGATGATTTTATACAGATAAATTTGAATTATAATAGAGTAGCAAATTCTTATTTGTCATTTTTCTATTCTATCATTCTTACCTTTTCTTTCCATTGACAGTAAATAAATTTTTGTTGGTTTTATTACTTAAAATAGGTACCCACACAGAACGTCATGTACCCGTATGTTAATACAGAAAAAAGGCTAAATAAATTAAATTTATCTAAGACATATATTTCCAGATTATACTGCCCAACGTGGACGAGGCGGATACTGCTTTGACTCAAGATGAATTCGAAAACGCAGAAAATTTTAATGAAATCAATTTAAAGAATTTTGGCATTGAGCCCATCGAGCTGACATCTGGAAAAAAGTTTGAAGGAGATATAGCGAACCTAAATTCTACTTACATTTACAAATTCGTCAATATCAGCAACAGTTTGGGGAGAGCAGCTGTTAAGGATAGATGGCGTCTGTAAGTCCTGAAAAAATGTAAAATATTTTTAGACTCAATTTTCTTAATAACTGCTTACATTTGTGTAAAAAATATTAATAAGAACACTTATATTCTTGAACTCGCACATCAGAAAAAGACGCAGTATACTATTTTATAAAAAATTACTGCCTATTTTCTTCAGGCGTCCAAAACATATTCTATGGTATTGAAATATAGCTTAAGCATATGTACTATTCATAATTTTTTAAATACATACAAATAATCCATTTAATATTCTCATGTGCAGGATTTTATTCGCAGATTATTTATTTACTACAGTAGAAATAGTGATGCTGTTGAAAAAGTTTTTTATTGAAAATGCTAACAAAGCCCTTAATTTTTTCATAAGAAGGAATATTTTCATAGACTACCAGATAGTGTTTGTTTCAGCAAGTCGACTACACAGTACAAATTCATATATCGCTTATATATCGTTGCTTCTGCGAAAAATATGGCAATGAATACTCAAAAAACAAGAATTTACTCGGCAGGCATACAAATAGCAATTTTCAGGGATCTTGGACCCAAATAGAAAAAGAGGAAATTTATATGAAAAATATGCTAAAACCTAAGCAAAATAAACAAAAATCTACATTTTTTCCAGAAACGCCAAATAAAATTAAATCAAGAATTAAGACCATAGGTGGGCAGCACCAGAATTCTGGGGGAGGTGCAAGATTTTTCAAATTTCAAAAAATGGTCTTTTAAGTGGTGGTATAGCGAAAAAACACCATTTTCCAACGTTTCTCATTGAGCACTATCCATTAGCATCAAAAAATTACGAAAAAAACAATTTTGGTTTCTGGGGTTATTTGAACTTCTGAGGGGAGTGCATACCCCCAACCCTCCCCCCAAGCCCACGTTTGATTAAGACATATTTGTGCTATTTAAGAATTCTCACCAATCCTACTGATCACCGTAGTTCACTATACGCTCAATTGATGGATGCATTATCTGACTGAACTCCCGAGTGTACCCTTACTATATAAAATTTCATATATTCATTTCAAATCAATAGTTCAATACTTAACATATGTTATTTTTTATTTCCATAAAATTTTAAAAAATTTTACATGAAATTTTACATTTCCTAACTTGCACCTTATGTATAGTACGGAAATGGGAGAAAAATCGTTTTTTTACCAGATGGCCAGACGGAGTCGTACCATATGTGCTGTCCAGCCGCTACGGTCCCTACAGCAGACAGGTGATCAGTAAAGCTTTCAGCGAATATCAAAAGAAAACTTGTATACGTTTTGTTCCTCGAAAATCAGCTGTTCACACGGATTATATTTTTATAACACCGGACGACGGCTGCTACTCTCTCGTGGGTAAAACAGGAGGACGACAGCCGGTCTCGCTGGACAGCGGCTGTATTCAGGTTTTTTCTTCTTGATTCGCAAAATCGCAAGAAAAACAATATTAAATAAAATTCCACTCGGCAAAAAATAGCTTTGAGGAAAAATACTTTGCTTATAGCCGCATTTATTACGTTCTCATCGAGAGCGGTCGATTAAATTATGGACTTTTGGCATATTTGCTTATTCTTGCAGAAAAGACTGTAAAAAAATTTGAGAGCTGCCGGAAGTGTTACATTATAATCACGTCGATTAAACCGACGCGTTTTGAAATTGCCTTTTTATTTAATTAATTAGAGTTTCCTCAGTTTGATCCATTTTTTCGATCGACTTCATTCGGCAACTTGATTGAAAATTCGGAAAAAATGTGACTTTTGACAACAACGGAGCTGACTACGTCTAAAATATTTAATTACCGATTTATGCCTAACATATATGAAATTAACAATAATTGCGCTGCTTCATAGTTTTCACAATTATGTAATATAGCTTTTTAAGGTTGGCATCGTGATTCACGAATTGATGCACACAGTCGGCTTTTTTCACGAACAGGTTAACTAATAAAGTTTTTTCTCAACAAAAAGTCCAGCTATGTATTCTTTGAATCTTATTCTAGAGTCGCACCGATAGAGATGATAATGTCGCTATAATTTACAAAAATATTGAACCAGATGCTAGAGATCAATTTGAAAAATATGGATTGAGGACCATAACTCTGCTGAACTTGCCTTACGATTACGCGTAAGAAAATTTTTCTGAATAACTATCATAATTGTCACAATTGTCACAATTACAGGGGTCATCAATCTGATCTTTGTGCCGAAAAAAGAAATAATCTGAATGATAAAAACGACAATAAAAATCGTATTTCCTGACATACGAGTTTAGCGTTACGTTAACGAGTCGTTCCAGAAATTTTATTGTTTTCATTCTCCAATCGTCAGAGATGTTTGAATTTTCCCAAAACTCCACTGTCTCGTCAACGGCGACTAAGATCAACTTAAAAGCCAAAAAGTCGGCTTTATTGATCGTCTTGTGGATGCTACTAAAGTCTTTTAAATTCTGACTTTGTTTCATTTCAATTTCCTAAGTGCGACTTATTCGGTGTTTGAGTTTTTCAATTCGTTTAGAAGCAAAATAGAAAACAGTCGGTTCACTTATGATTTTCGGTCAATATCATTAAAGCCCGAGTATTATGCGCTTTTTTACTATGAAATCTACTAGAATTTCAGGAAACTTTCCCTCTATATTGAATCTTTTCGGATTATCAAGCAACTCAGCAAAAGCAGTAATCAGCTAATTGTGTTCATTTTACTGAATTTTATTCGTCTTTAAAATATTTACAGGATCGCCGGCCTTATAAAGCAGACATTTGTTTTTAAAATAATTAATTTGAAATTTTCGATAATGCTAATTTACCATAGTTATGATTCTCTGAAAAAATAAAAATCTCAGTAATTCGAAAAAAAAATTTATTTAATGTTTTTAATTTAGCAAGTGAACTGATTAATCAAATATATATTTTTTAGGCTCTAAGCTCACGCGAATATTGACCTGAGCCATATTAGCAAACATTGTCCGGGTCGTTGATGACTCAAATGACCGACTGTCATTCTCCCGTTGTTAGATTGTTTTATAAGCTAGGTTTAGGCTAAATAGTTTATTAGCTGGAAAATTAATTAAAAATTTAATTAATAAAAATTAAAAATTGAAAACTTACTCGTCCTATTTATTGCGAAAAATCGTGCTAATTCCGATATCTGAAATTTCTTGCAATTTTCAAAAAATAGCTCTAAAAAGATTGATTTTACGAAATCGCGCTGTACAGCGATTGGTTTTCTGCGTGCTTTTTTAGAAGCATAATGCATTACGGCCGCAAAGCTTTTACCAGGAACGGTCTCGATACCATCAAAGCATTGAAAGCAGGCGGCGAAAAAATGGGGCAGAGGAATGGATTTAGTGAACTGGATGTTCATAAGCTCAATAAATTGTACGGTTGCTCGTCTGATGAATCATCTCAAAGGCCACCAGATACGATTCCAACTGACTCTGGGGAATCTAAAGAGGTTCTCGAAGTGACTTCCATAAGGCCTACTGAGCAATGTGTAGATAGAAGAATTAATTGCATTTTTATGGCATTCTTCGGGCAATGCCAAAATAGCAAAATTCGAATGTTGCGGACTTGTGCGAAAACTTGTGGATTCTGTGACGAAGTAAGGCGCTAATATCACGTAATAAACTTTTGAGTATGTAGTAAAAGTAAAAATATAAGAAACGGGTTTTGCCAACCAAAAACATTTTGTGCTGTGTATGTACAAACAACACTGTTGCTTATATCAAGCATTGATATTTCACACAATTATGTCTGTCATTTTCTTTCTATAATTATCATTTGTTAAGATGTTAATTTTAACAGATTGTCGTCCGACTTATATGCTAACATTGTTCTGTGCACATGCAATGCTTTGGTGGGTTATAATCGCTGCTTTCGTATTAACGTTTTTTAAAATATTCAAAGTGTGAATGCTTACTTTCTCTCAAACATTCGAATAAAAAATAGCGAGATGACATTGATATATGTTGTTTCGCCCATTAACAACAGTAATGCGTTCGTTTCTCACCTATTATTCATTTGCTTTTGCAAAAACATGGTACTTTTGCTTATTTATTTTTCTTCCTTCTCTGACAGTCGTTATGATCAGTGTTTCTAAATTTGTAGAAAAATCGACAATTTCAGATGAAGTTTAGAATTAAAATTATAGTCTGCCTAAATGATAGTCTGTTTGCCGGCATTTCGATTTTCAGTCGTACTGGCGGACTCGACGAGAAGATTATGTTCCAGAATATTTTATTCATAAAATCCCATTTAATAATATCCTAAAAGTAAAAGTCTTAATCAAAAATTAACCTAAAAATAAGCAATGTTTTCTGTATCACGAAGCATAAAATTCTTATCAATTCTGGTCTTACCAATCGTTAGCTTAATTTTTATTGACTTACCCTCACTTGCTTGCTAAGCGTGGCACGTACATGCATATAAGTTTTGATTGCACTGGTTTTTTGCTTTTTTTAATTTGCAGAATGAAGACTGATTGACGAGATGAAGCGGATCATTTGGTTTGAATGAATGAGAGACGACGTTATACAAGCAGAATAGTGATATTAAAAGTGTTAAGCATTTCATGCCTCAATTATTTTGCCCAGGTATTTTTATTTTCCCGTACCGCAACCTTTCCTTTTGCTTGGCTCATTTTCTCTCAATCCCGACTAACTGTAACCGCTTTAATTCGACACAATACGATACACTGGGTACAAAGTACAATGAAAAAGTTCACTGCATTGCTAGTCATAAAAACATATGGGTAGTAGCCGAATTCTGTGTGGATCTGGGTAGTGTAAAACCTGCAAAAATCATAAAAAAACTTGCCAAAAATACAATTCTACGAGCCTATCGATTTTTTTGGAGATCTACCAGATTCTGGGGGAGTCTAGAAGACCCAACAAACCCCGCTCCCAACGTTCACCGTATTTCAAGCACTACTGAAACTTTTTTGCATGTTTCTAGAATAAGACCTATATTTTCAATGAAACAGGTTACACCTGATTGTGAGTTCAGCAAAAATAATTATCGGTCAATCATTTTTAATAACAAAATTCGTTTTGTTGTTCAATTCTGTAATTGTTCAGTGAAAATGTGCGTATTAGCTGCTAGGAAGTATTTACGTTTTTTGCTGTCTTCGTCATGTCTAATACTATGTATATACATTTTTTAAGTTAGAGCTGCCTTCGTGCTTTCAAAAATGTCCATTCTATTTTGAATTAAATCGACTACATAAGGAAACTAGTAATTTACTAGAAATGCTCGAAAATGGTGGAAAAACTCAATGATGGAAACTGATGAATGATAGCATTAGCGCACCACTAATCAATCATTGCGAACCCGAAATCTTTAAGTCCTTACTACACGTGGGCGTGGGGTGGGTTTGGGGGGTATGCACAACCTTCCCCAGAAGGCCGAATACCCCCCCCCCAAAAAAACCAAAATACCCACCCCCAGAATTCAATTTTTTTTAAATTTTTTTCGCAATTTTTTGATGTCAATGGATAGTGCTCGATGTGAAATGTTGAAAAATGGTGTTTTTCCGCCACACCACCATTTTTAGGACCATTTTTTACCTTTGAAAAACCTTGCAACACCCCCCACCCCAGAAGTTTAGTGCTGCAGATGTATGTATGGTCCTTACCATATATGCACTGCATGGACGATCTGAAGGGGTCAGTCTGTCTGGGGGGTCAGAAATTTAGCTTTTTGGTAGAATGACCTCAAAAATCGACAAAGCGCCAAAATAGCTTTACAACTATGTTATTACACAGTTCCTGGTCACTTTAAAGCACTCTTTTGACCTTCATTTTGCCTTTTCTCCAGAAAATTTCCCATTTTTTCATTCTGACTGTCTTGACCCTGTAAGCCCCCTCCACATGCATGTATGGGTCTGAATAGACATACACGTACAGGGTCTGAGCGGTTTAGACACCTCAGAGGCAAAAAAGGAAAGCTTTCTGTTAAAAAGAAACTAAAAATGAATGAAAAGAAAACCTTTGTGCAAATGTGATGTTTCACACAAGTTCGGTCATAAACCTAAAAAATCTCAGACAATTAGCTGACATTGCGATTGCAGCATTGATCTGATATATAATTATCGTAACCCTCGACTTACTGTCGATGAAAATTCCTAAAATTTATGCACGAAGTTATTTGAAACAGACTATAAGTGTGCTCACCTTTTTTAGATTTTAACTCTAACTCTTAAATATTTTCTGCTAAAAAAACTATTTTTTCAACATATCCTAATTCTGTCTTTCACAATAAAATATATTTGAATTAAAACGATACCTGTTTAGGTACTTAATTCATTTACTATTGCTTAACTCAATTGCTTACTCTTAGTTTTCATTATTCCACAAATGTTAATTAATTTTTCGAAATTGGTAAATGGTAATAATTAAAGGAATTGTAATAAATAGTTTAATATAGCCCATGTAGAGGTACATTGAATACAGAATTAAGCGAATTTTTTCACATTCTGAATTACTTAAATGGTTTGTCATGAGTAGCGTGTTAGCGCGTACCTGTAATATGCTTGGGTACCCCCAACACCTGTAGCACCTCCTTGCCTACAGTAACACTGGGAAACTTCTAGATTGTGCGTTTTTTTAAAGATCGACAATAAAATAAAGTCGATATAGCCATTTTTCATTATTTTTTTGCACTTCTACCCGGGGTGTAAAGAGCGTGTAAAGTTTTACTATAACGTAATAACACATGATTTTTCAAAATTTGAGTCGGTCACACGACTTTTTTAACTCAGTATTGCATTCTGTTTAGTCTAGTTTTTTCAGAATGTAGGAAATTGCGTAGTTCATTTTTTTAATTTTTTTCTAAAGCAACTCATTTCCAGAGTGGCAGTGTAAGGAGTGTAAAGAATCTGAAGGTGAAAAAGGCTGTTTTTTGTCTGCCAACAACTTCGGTTATGAGTCATAAGAAGTTAATTCTAGCAGAAATGTACTACGACTCAAGGGCTATTTTCGGTTTACCAGCAAACTCTTTTACACTCAATACGGAGTCAGATATATAAGATGAAACTTTACACTCTAGTGGATAATATATAAAACAGGTTTTGTTTGAGATTTCCCCGCCGACGTCTCCGGTTATAAGTCGGGACAAATTTAATAGAATAAAAATAAAGTTCGTTCTAATGGCTATAAGTCGCAGCCAACCGCGTTTAATAAACTCAATATTGAGTTACCTATGGAGGTGTAAAGTTCGGAATGAGCGATGTAACATTGGGCGAAAAAAAACCTTTTCTTCAATTTTTTTGATTAGTCAATATCTCAAATATTGTGCGGAACAGAAGTTTTCCACACACAAACGTACTACGATTCAAAGGCAACAAATTGGCCCAAAACTAATTTCTTTACACTAATGGGAGGAGTAAGGTTCAGATTTTTAAAGTTTACAATGTGGTAAATGATTGAAAAATACGTTTTGCCCATTTTTTCGTTCGCCAATTTCTCCATTCAGAAGTCGGAACAAGTCCAATAAGTTGAAAATAAATCACTTCCTAAGGGGAAAACGTCACAGCAAGTGTTTTTATTTACATCTATACTGTGATTTTTCAGGAGCTGTAAAGTCAAAAATCGGGGGATTAAGCGTGTTTCTGTCTTGTTTTTTTCTGCCAACTTCTCTGGTTATGAGATAAGACACGATCACACGTCTAAAAATGTAATGGGTCAAACGTCATACGTCAGTTGGGCGCGTTTGCTTGCGCTCAAAGTGGTGTAAAGTGGTTTACATCTAATATTTATTTGTCTTCAGACCATAGTGGAGAGTTAATATTTCCATAAATATTGATCGTAATATCAGAGTAATATCAGAATTATGAATCCGACTTAAGTCTTATTTACACTCGGTGGTTGGAAAGTTTGTATTTAAAATCAATTTAAGTTCTAGAGCGTCGCGGAAACTTAATTCTTTTAAAAATGTTCTATGTAACCTCAGCATTACGAATCTGACTGTTCGTTTTCTGTACACCTAGTAGTTGCATAAAGTTTACACTATTCATTTATTGTTGATGTGTGAAGTTTACACTATAAATTTATTTCACTTTCAGAGCGTTGTAAAACGTGATTTTTTCTGAATAGGTTCCATAAGGTCAGGATCAAGAATCTGACTGTATGTTTTCTTCAAATCCAGTAGTTGTGCAAAGTTTACACTGGAAATTAACTTCAGTTTCAGAGCGTTGCAAAGTCTTGATTTTTTCAAAAAGTTCCACGTAACGTCAGGATTACGAATCTGATTTTAAGTGTTCTTAGTTGCGCAAAATTTACGCTGGAAACATTTGATTTGTTTGTTTAAAAAGTGTAATGCTATGTTCAGAACGATTAGTAAAAAAATACTCCCATGAAGCAAAAAGGACGAATCTGTTTGGAATTAGGTATCATTAAGGACTTAAAAGGAGGGGACAAGGGAAAAGTTACCTATGTATGCCTGCGAAAGTTATAAGAATCTACTAAAAATTAGACTTCCGCTAAAAAACGCAAAAAGTCGAAGTATATTCTGAAGCTTCTGAAAAAAGCGTGCCTTTACAAAACATTCTTAAGCGGCTAAGAAAAGAGATTATGAGGAAGCTTTGGTGTGTTTTAATAAATGATTCAGTTTCTTATCAATATCAAATTTCTCTATCAAAATCTAACCAATATTTTGTTATTCTTCAATGGCCCCATAAATGAATTATGCCAAGCACACCATCTTGTTAATTGATGTCCGATAGCAATGCGTGCCATGCTAGCGTAAGAATGCAAATTAAGTCATTTGTTGATTAGTGATCGCTTCTTTTCTAGGAATAAGCTCTTCAGCTTATCCATTCTTACGTCGCATTTTTTCTGCGTTTTTTAGCGAGAGTCTAATTTTTAGTAGATTCTTACAACTTTCGCAGGCATACATAGGTAGCTTTTCCCAAGTCCCCTCCTTTTATGTCCTTAATGGTGCGTAATTCCAAGTATATTCGTCCTTTTTGCTCCATCGGAGCATTTTTCTTTGCTAGTAAAAAGATATTCCAGATATCCACTACGCTAAGCAGCAAAAATGTGAATGAAAATGATTCAGTGGTAAAGCATTCTTATTGTGACGATACGGATCGTCATTGTAAGATATGGACTGAGAGAGGGTACTGAAAACGAGCCGGAATGCATCGCTTTGCGCAACGAACATGTAAAAAATCTTGTGGTTTATGCAGTGATGTAGGTCATCAAGGAAGAGAAGAAGAAGTTATTAAGAAGCTATTCTGATTTTTCTTTTAAAGTACCATCACAAAATCGCTTGATGCATATTTACCTGTCCTGTGCGAGCGGTTCGTATAAAAAGAAATATTAAATTTATAGTACATTTTTGATTTTCGATCTTATTTTCGTTTGATCGAAATTCCAAACTTTTTGCAGGCATTTTAAATTCTAACAATCGCAATTTAGGGCACAATAAATAATTCATTGAAAGGTTAGTCCATAAATTTCTAAAATCTTTCTTTTGAGCTCACAATGCTTTCTTATCTGAATTGTAGAAGAATGGAAAATTTTTAAGGAATACAGTGAAATCTGGAGTTATGTACGTAAGTGGCGATCATATATCTTGAGTGAAGCAAAGAAGGACAATAATTTCAGAGTAAGGAGATAGAATGAATGATGAAATTCAGCTCTATGAACTTAGGAAGCGTATTTAGATCTTTTGAATAGATTAAAATCCTGTTTTAAGTGTACTTTTAATCATTTTTTATTATTCGGAAAGGGTCAATTTGCGGATTTAGCTTAATTCGTTAGCCCGCGAAAAATAAAAAATTTCTCGTCGATTTTATAACAGAAAATAAAAGATGTTCGTCTTTTGCAGCTGGTCGTGTTAAGTAAACCCTAGTTTTCCGTTTTCGCCAAAATCTTAGCACGTACCTACTATTTTTTTTACCAAAGTTGTTATGTACGTACTCGGAATTTCCCGAAACGATGAGCTGATGTAATTCAAGTTAGAAAATTGTTTTTATGTAGATGTAATTATCTGTTGTTGGTTTTCAATTTCTACTCGTTTTTTAGGTAAAAACGTATTCAAAATTGTATGAGTCATTGAACGTGTTTTACGGAACAAAAATTATGGCAACAGAGATCTATCATGACAATTTTCATCTAGGGACTGACAGTTGGCACTTCTAAAAAAATTAAAAACGTTTGGTTAGTCACAGTCAATATGATATGCATCCGAGGTTACTTGAACGAAGAACCTAGAATTGCCTTTTTAAAACTAGTCGACAGGAAGGCAAAAAAATGGAATTTAAAGACAAATAGTTAGTGGCCGAGCGTCTAATAATGTTATAATTTAACGCCTAGTTTTCAACATCAATAATGCCACAAATAAATCACTAACAGCCGGTTGTCTACGCATGAGAGTAATAAATTCGACTGTTAGTTCAGAGGCTCTAGTTTTCTTGCTACTCTTTGTTACAAACAGTCGTTTTGACCGAACTTCGTTTTCACATTTCTTTGTTTTGTACACCAGTGTTCGGAGGGAACGTCATAACAAACTAAGATGAGCATGCTTCCATTCTACCAGCGTTTCTTCCGCACGGGAGATTGGTAAGCTTGTTTGAATTTAAATCAACTTGAATCATTAATTTGAATCCTTTAGATTAAACTTAATCAGCTTTAATCAAATATGAAATTGCCTGACAGCATGTATGTGCTAAATCGAAAATTCAATAAAATTACTTTTTAATTTGAGCATTTTTGCTGCATAAATCTAAATATTTAGCGTAAGACCATTATGTAGATGCGCAGCAGATCAGTTTGGAGGTCAGGGTCAGCCAAAGCTGTTTTGAGCCAAAATGACCTCAAAAACTGAAATTAATGCTAAAATAGCTTTGAAACAACGTTAATTAACAGTTTCTAGTCAATTTCAAGCATTTCAACCGATAATATTTTTATTTTCATACATTTTTCGCCTTTATTTTGCCTTGTTCCTTCAGAAAATATGTGTTGACTCAAACTCCTTCAACTACCCCATGTTTATGTCTGTTCGCCGAAGATTAGAGGTTTATTGATCGTGATTCGAATTTTTCCGAATCAATTTGAATAATTTCTTTGCATTGTGCACTTTTTATAAATTCAATAGATGGACAATTATAGATTCTATCTAAATAGATAATGTTTCTATATAAGTATCACAATGACAGAGTTAATGCTTCATTTTATTGCTTCATAGTAGCTTTGTTAGCTTGACTAAATTGACATAACGTTTTCTAATGGTTGGTGTATGGAACGCACACACGAAAAACATAAAATAAATGCTGAAACCATTGGTTACACATTTTTCAGCTCTTATTCTGGTAACTTCATTCATATACTTGTATCCTTGATGTTTCTTCAATTTCCCTTCGACATTTTTCGGGCTGAAAAATAAATAAGTCAGAAATATAAAAATCAGCGATAAAAATTGGAAAAAACGAAAGAAAAAGAAATTTTATACGGAATATAGCACGATACATTCACAGCATTACAGCAAAATGCATACACACGAACGATTACGATTATATCCCGCTATACTGAAGGAAATATTCCTCCGAAGCAGAACAAACGGAAAGTGGAACGCATTATCAAGTGAAATAAAATGAAGGCGAGATTCAGATAGTGCGATACAACTGAATCGTATACATTCTGAAATGCAATAATCTTCCAAAAACAGGTTCTTCAGGTTATGGGTCTTCTTGGACCACCTACATGACAAATCACCAGCAAAATTTTCGATCTTCCAAAAAACGGCTTAGAATCGTGCAGTAGCTATTCTCGGTTGAGCTAAGCATTTCCGTCAGATATTATTTTTCTCTACTTTTCCTCATTTCACTTAATTTTAAATAATGTTCACTTTTTACATATAATAAAAAGTAAAACAATTAAAAATCTATAAAAATGCTTTTTTTTACACGAATTAAGATTGTAGCTCCATAAAAAAATCTTTGAATCAGTAGTTAGTAGATGTAAGATCTTTACAGTGAGGCGATCTCAGTGGGCGTGGGAGGGTTGCGGATCCAGAACCTCTGAGAATCCGATAACCCTCTTCCCCAAAATCAACAGACTCTTCTAGATTAAATTTTTGACAAGTTTTTTGAAATTTTTGTCTTTTTTTCACCATCCAAACCCCAGACTTTGGCTGCTACCACATGGATACATAACTTCATAAGCAATTCAAAAATTCGGTAGCGCTAATTAGATTTTTTGCCTTTGATGATGTGAAACTACAATCAAAATCAGTTTTAATGCACGATTTTTCAGAAGGTCCGAGATTTGTGTAGGATTTTCTGCGAAATTTTTTACGTTATAAAATTTAGACATAGTCTATTTGCTGAAATCCGACGCCCACAAAATTTAGAAACCTTAGAGTAAGGGAGGAAGACGAAGAAAAATAATCATGACGTCTAGTAAAACGCAGTAAAACGTAATGCTATTTAAGTGTTAAATTTTTGATCAAGGCTACCGTATTGTGAAAAATGTCAACGAATGTCGTTAAAAGAATTCGCAATATGTACAAAAATATTCTAGGCGATTATCGAAAAATTAGTAAGCTTCGATGCTCTGTAAAATATCATCGCTTCACGTATAAGCAATCGATGCAATTTTTCAAAAATTTCAAAAACTAACAGAATCAGAAAATTGAATGAAAAAAGTTATATTAGTGTTATAACAATAGTCTTACTTTGCTGCATGCAATAAAAAACTTTCATTAAAAACTTCAGCAAAAAGAGGTTTTGTGAGCAAATCAATCAAGTGGAACACCGCCAACAAAACTAAATGAGATGAGACTGAATTAAAGCAGTGGAGTTGCGGTCGCTTCTCGAAATGACGGAATCAAAATATGTCAAACAAATTTAGTTACTCGAAAATTCTCTGCGTGGAGGACTAAATTACTTTTATAACTTGCTCAGAATAAGTCAAATTGATTAAACAGTTTCCCTCATTCCACGTTTTTTGGTAAGTGAAATTTATGTGTATCCCAAGAATTTCGCCTGTAACTATATTGAGTTTCGGACATAGAAACTTGCTACTAAATTTTTAAAAGTATGCTTTCGAAGACGAACCGTTGTGGCAGACTCAAATTCAGCAACATTGCAATTAGAATCCATTTTATTAAATTTATTTTTCCTTTGTTTCAGGTGGGATGATGCGACTTTGGGTCGCTTATTCGACCAAAGTTTTGGCAACAGCTTGCTGAATGACGACCCATTTTTCAGCCGATCCATGATGCCCTCGATGTCTCCTTATTGGATGCGTTCCCACAATCAACCTGTTGTTCCAGGCGTAGAACGTGGCCACTCCGAAGTGGCCAGCAACCCTGATCAATTTGTCATCAATTTGGACGTCAGTCACTTTACTCCTGAGGAAATAAAGGTTTGTTAATAAAGGCTAATTCTTTCTATAAATAATGCTTTGACCTGACCCATTCACTTTCGACCACATAGAACCACATATGAGCGGCAGCCGAATCCGGGGTAAAGGTGGTGTAAAACTGGCAAAAATCCAAAAAAGCATGCCAAATATTCAGTTCTAGCGGGTCTGAGCTTAATCAAAACATTGATTGTTCGGTTCTGTCGGACACCAGTAATAGTGCAGGTGTATTGATAGACTGTAGTAGATATTTAGTATAAATTTACGATTGGGCCCTTCATTGGCGACGGTCGTGTTGAAAATAAGAAGGGGGACAAGACAATACTCAGACAGTCTGAAAGCCGCCAATAGCACTCACTGATTAAGTTGTTTCTGCTTTTTAATCTGTTACATATGAAATAATCGAAACATATTTGCAAAAACTTTTACACTTACTATGCATAATTTTTCAAAATCATGCTTTTCACTGCTTATAGCGACCCCGCAGAATTTAAATTCTAAAAAAATTACGGAACGTTTGTTGTTTTAAACGTTTTTCGACTTAAGAAATCAATTTTTCGTTGCTCAGCGAATTGGTTTGTCAGTTATGATTTTTATGAGAATTTCAATATTCCTTTTTGATAGAAACACTGTCAGAAGAGTCGAATGATCCAATCTTTAGTGTGTACACTTTTTGAGTCCACGGAAAACAAAATGAGATTTTTCGGTGGCTTACTTCTACAATTTCAAGGATGTACCTACACACGTACATATTACCTGATATGCCCAACGTTAGAATTGAGGAGGGGTTGAAATTTTAAAGTGCCTTCTTGGGCTCAAAGATACGCATCAAAAATATAATTTTTGGTATTTCTGAAGATCTTTTCAAGAACTGAAAGACATGAAACTTATAAAAAATTAAAAAATTGAAAAAATTGAACAAAATATAGTCAAAAACGAATATATGGCGCGCAGCGCCAGCGCTTTAAAAAGTATCTTTGCACGGATTTTTGTGAACGTCAATTCAGGGAGGGGTTGCGAAAATTGTTGGGAGCAGGGAGAACTTTCCAAAGGAGGTGAAACCTCTATCCTCCCCTCCCTAAGATCATTTACTTATGCATATTACGTAATACTGTTAACTTTTAACAGGTTAAAGTGGTGGATAACAACTTGACGATTTGCGGTCAGCACGAGGAGCGTATGGATCAACATGGCTTTGTGTCACGGTCGTTCTCGCGTCGATACGTGTTGCCCAAGGACGTCGACGCTACAAAGTTGACGTCGAGTCTGACGCCCGGTGGAGCGTTGCGCGTTGAGGCGCCAAAATTGACACAATCCATTCAACCGAAGGAACGTCAAATTCCGATCCAGTTTGGCAGCCCATCGTCTGTTCCGATAGAACACAGGAAATAATAATCATTCGCCACACACATGGGCGTGGGTGGGTTTGGGGAAGGGGGTTTGTACCCCCTAGAAGTTGAAAAACCCCCGAATATTATTGTAGACCCCCAGAATTCTATTTCTAGTAACATTTTTGGTGATTTAACCCATCCTGACGCCCCAGAATTTTAGTGTTGCCCATGTATGTGCGCCATTCTCCTCACTACGCCAAACTAATTATTGATTTTCATTTTTTCCTTCCTTCTCTCTATCGCGTAATTAACGGTACAAATGGCGTTACATTTGCAAGGATTTTGCGCACAAATTTTTGCGAAGCGCCGGCGAAATTGAAAAAATAAAGATATTATGGCAAAAAATGCATCACTTTCATCTCTTTTTTCATGGGCGTGAAATGCGCCCTTATCCAAACTGTATCTTAGGGCTAAGACTTTGTCCTCAGACAGCTTTCTTCACTGATGCATACGGCAAAATAAATGATATATTTTCACTTCGTCCAAGTCACTATTCGCGAAGAAATGAAAATAACGAAATTTGATTATTTCAATAAATGATATTAATTGTAATAAATCTTTCATTTTTATAAATTTTGTAAAATGAGGCTTGTAATCTACAAATTTGCGTATATTTAATAATATTATCAAACTGGTATTGGTGTTTCTTAATCGCGATGAATTTGGGTTATTTATTTATTTAAACGTAGTTAGCGCTTACTTTCCTTTATACCGTTATCGCTTTCGCGCACTTCTTTTTTTACAATTGATAACAGTTCAGTATGAAAGAATAAAATGCCTGCTCAGCCATTCGTAAAGAAGCCATTTATTGCATCATTTTGCTACAATGTGCGAAATTTTATCAATTTTTTAGGCGCTTCGTTTCTCTTCCTTGTTGAGACAAATTTTGCAGTAAGTAGGTATACCTACTTTAATATAGCGTGCAAACATTCGGGAGACGGGCTAAAATCTGAGAAGACATTAGCTTGAATGCAATCAAATCGAAGTGCTTTCAGTGCTTTCAACACAAAATCTGATAGTCTTTTACTCTTCATCAACACGATATTGTATAAACAATAATGCTTATGTACTTGTAACTATATTTAAAATTAGTAAAGTAAGTATCGATCTTGTCCTTAATTAATCCCATGCTATTGCATAAAATTAATAACAATAAATCAATGCACGCGATCATATAGGTACAATTCTACAAATAAGCGGTCTAAAAGACCTATCAAACTGCGTTATCGAGCCAAAAAGGCCGCACAATTTGGGTAAATTTTGAAATAGCACAGGCATCACGTTCCACACTTTCTAAATGAACTTGGGCGATTTTGCGAAATACTCGAATTGTCTATTTTTTAAGGTTTATGTTTGTTGTACTTTTCTAGATTTTCTGATTTTTCCTTGGAAACTCCTCAACTCACGAACCCGCGAGAATGACTGCTTATAATGCGAACTGCTTGAAAGAGATACGAGTGAAATTTCAAATTAATGCTTATCGCCGATTAAAAAGGTTTACTGTCGTTTTTCTATTACTTATGCAAAGTCTAACTTCTCCAGATTTTGTTTGTTGAAATTTGTCTGTTTTCCAATAACATGTGATAATCACAATCGTTTTTCATTTAGAACATTGCCAACTTTTTCCTTCCTTCAATGATGCCTATCTACATTCATATAGGTATGCTATTTCAAAAACAATAATCTTTGAAGCGATAAAACTTTTATACATAATTCCATAACATTCTGCCGATAAGAGTCACTTTCTTCCATCACTTTTGTGACTATGCAACTGCAAATATTCAGAACTGCATTTCACAAAAATGATGCAAAAAGCTACAAGGAATTTTAATCGCGGATGATAATCGGCATGTTCTTGATGTTGTCAAAGGCAAATGCAGTCAAATGCCTAAAAAATGAAATGGACGCTGTGATAATAATTAGGTCTGAGTAATACAGAGATACAAGATATGCAACTTACATAATAAGATAATGCGCAAAAATAAATAAACAAATAAATCAACAAATAATAAATAACAAGTAGTGATATAAATATATAGGTGTCATACTTGCATGCTTATTGGCTATAAATGATGAGCTAAGAGGCGATATCTAAATTTATTTGATTCACGGAGGCATCGGCAATATTCACATAAGTTCAAATAATACTTTATATGTCTACTCTTTTTTCATAAATTAGTAAGTTCACTTAAAAATGGCTCACTTAGTTTTAGTAGTACAACCTTTTTTTAAAATATAAGGCTTACCTACTTATTCCAACTTCAAATCGTTGTTTATTGTATTCACGCGATTCAGATAAGGAATTTTGAGGAACACACTTACTCATCTAAACGCAGAATGTACACATAGGTATGACAACACCTTACGACCGACACATACATACATACATTTATGTGCACTCAGAGCCAGAGGAGCAGATGAGTGACACTGTGAAAGATTGCATTATCCTTTTGTTTTTACCATTTTTAAAATATTTGCAGTAAAGTACGTTATATTTGTTAGAGACATTCTCATAAAATAGTATTAGGAAATGGAATAGATAAATAAATGTAAATGAACAAATAAATAAGTAAGTAATAAATAAATAAGTGTAGAAAAGCAGCACAAGCCGTTTCTATTGAGAACAAAAAATTTAGCTGATTCTAGTTAGCTATTTGCAGCTTCTAAAGAGACAGGTATCGGAAAAATTTCAAATAACAGCTACATGTAAATCTAAATCGTAAAAAGCGGAGAGAAGAGTATATAGAGGAAAACTATAATTTCTACAGCTTTATCAAAACGAATCGCAAGATAAAATTAAAAATTGAACGGAGCGTAATGTAAAACTAATCGAATTCGAATACATCCTTTATATGATTTATATATAATCAAAAACTGATAGTCGGCAAAATTAAGGAATAAGCGTTTGTTCTATTCTCCGTTTCATATTAATTTTTTCCCACAAAAATCCCGGATGCGTGCTTCTCAGTGTCAAAACACCAGAATTGTTTTTAGCACATGTGCTAGCCCCACTTTCAGATTAAGCCGTCGTGAATTTGATGTGCTTGTGAGGACAAGAGTAGCTAATTTGCCATAAGTTAGTAATATTTCCTTGCATATATTTGTTTTTGCTTCTCTGATCACGGATTGCGCGCTCACTTCGTAGAACATTAGCTTCTAAAATTCAACTTCGCACGCGTGCTTCTGCTAATGTTTTCTCTCTATAAATAAGAAATGAAATCACTAATGCGACATCCTTTTCCTTCCTCTGCCTCCAGACAACGTATGGGCTGTACACCATATGAACATTCTGGAGAGCTCTGTTCCTTCCAAAAATTTTTTAGCGGCTTTTTGGGCTTCAAAACGCGTACTTGGCGTAAAACGAACATTTTTGATGTTTCTGACGATGCCTTTCCTTTCTAAAGTGCAAAAGAGCAAAAATTTCTAAATAGTTTGAATTTAGCGGAAGACAGTTGTATCGCTGTTTGGTAAAACTTTGATATTTCGAATTCCGATAATGACTAAAAACGCCCAAAGAACCTTATTTTAAGCCTTTTAAAAAATATGAAAATTTTGTGGGAGTCAGACTGAAAGCAATCTGACGGGTTCTTAATTCTCAACTCCACCTAAATATGTCTGCTTCTTAATTTTAATATTAGCAAGGAGCAACCGAGCTGAAAATTTCGCAAAAAAAGGATTTTGATTACAATATTTAATCAAAAAATGCTTTGTTAGAACGTTCAAAAGACAGGAAGCTGTTTGCTGTAATTTACACTTACGAAGCTAATAAAGATCAACCCGTTCAAGTCGCGCGCCGCCGCAAATCTTAGTCTAATAACGTCGCATTTGTAGTACGAGACATTATTCTCTTTGTTAGATATATACATGTCAAAGCTAAGCGTTCTTAATACTTTAATACTTCAGTCCGATGAAGCTTATTAGTTGCTAAGAAGGCGGTGCACGCGCTAGTTTTTTCTGAAGTTTTTCTATTTTAATTAAAGCCGAATTTCGGTCAGGTCTAGTTATGAAATCTCATGAAAAGCTTCGATATGAAAAAGTGGATATTTCATAAATACAAAGCAAAATAAGTCAAATTATAAAAATTTACTCCAATTAAATAGGCCTGTTAGTCTAATAGAAGATGAAGAAACAAGAATCATTATAATTATAAATGAAATCGCTGCTTATAAGAGTAGGATTCGAATGCAAATATCGCACAAAAAAATAAAATTAAATTACTACTCCTCTTGGTGCAATTCATATGTATCACTTGTGCATCAACAGGAAGAGCTGCAGCATTTCTATATCATTATTTCGGGCTGACCCAAAAAAATAAAAATAAAAATAATCAAGTCGCTGACTAGGCAGAAATTAAAAAACAGAATATTATTTATATATAATTAAACACGATAATTTTTGTGTTAATTTAACAGAAATGATGATCAAATGGAAATGTGCACGTTATTTTGATGCTTCATTATTAGATCATTATTGCTTCAAGAGTTCAAAACGGAGATTTATCATCTAAATCGATCCAAAGTCGACTACACTATAAACTTCCTGTTAATATCCCAGAAGTTATGAGATAGATAGAAAAAAATTCAAATACACAGGCATACTGTTGTGCATTACATAGGAATATTGAGAGTGAAATCGCGTTGCATTTTATACCAACATCAATCATTGTAGATCATATCATATGACCGCGTTTTAGATTCAAAGTCATCTTATGAGAGCTTGCGCTTCAACGCTTATAAATTTTTAGCATACCTACGTGAAAAAACCGTTTTTTATAATTAAACAACAATTAGTTTGAATTAATAAAAAGGGTCATTCCATTGCAGAATGAAATGACAAAAAGCACAACCAAATGTACACGAAAATGACTGAATTCTCTAAATGGGGATGGCGTGGAAACCTTTGAAAATGGAGCGGTGACTAAGGAATTCACTAACTTTGTAAATCTCAAAAGTGCAAATTATGAATTCTGGTGCAAAAATTTCAAATGAGGCATCACTTCACTTCCGTTAAAGTGAGAAAGGGGATAACGCCCAGAGCGACATACCATATAGACATTTGGACAAAGCTTACACAAGTGATGTCCATAACACATTTCGCAGCTACAATAATCTTATCACCTCAATTAACCATCAACGATATGGACCACGTACATTAGCACGACTTGCATAGTTTTATGAAGGCTTTACCTGCTCATGATCAGCGTTGCGAACCTAACTATTCGACTGTAGTTTCAGTGCTAAAAGGATAATCTGAACAACAAGCGGGTATAACGCTGGTTAAATGCGAACAAGAACGTAAGACGAAACCAAATTTTATGCTAACGCGGTGCCTAATTACCGCGTTTATCCAGCTTAGACACAATCATAATTATAAACGAATTACAAACGCGCAAATAAACAAAAATACATATTATTAGCCTTAGCATTGCGTTATAATCAGACATTATTATAGCCAACTGCAAATTTATCCTTAACAATCGGACACACGATTTTGTAGCCAATTAGGAATCGAACGATTCATGAAGAAACAGGAAAGAAGACATAGGCATATTACAGATATCGCTAGGTTAGTTCATATGCCTCGATTTGCATAATCACTAAAGAGCTAGCCGCAGATGATGAAGTTTGTATCTGATGCCTGTAAAACGATGACATTATCAGCCGGCTAACTATGTACATAAGTAGGTTTCGGTATAATTTTCGTATCAGAGTATACCTATAATTAACGGTCCTATGGTAGATAATTGGAAAATTTTGTAAATAACCCACACACCATAGAGTATGTGGCCTCGCGATGGCACCTATCTACTTCTAACTCTATTATTAATCCTCTAATCGAGAAACAAACTTGTCGAAAACATTCTCCTTTCTCCTGAGAAACTTTGATTTCCTCAACTAATCAGTTTTTCTCTTTTAGCTAACCACGCCGATTATAACTAGAAATCATGATAACTTTCTTTTTAAACGTTAATGTAAGTTATTCTAATGAGAAAAGCAACATTCATGAAGGTTAATTAAGGAAAAAAGTAACTTCACACCCACATACATACGTTGATTCTTTAACGTTTCGCCAAAAGCACAGCAATATCCTGAAATTAATGAAAACGGTGATTGTCAAAGCGGAAATGCGTCATCTTTGTATAATGTATTTAGAAGTAATTCACAAAAAGCGTTTATTTAAAATATCTGATATCTTAATCACTATCAAAGTTCATAGAAGCCAAGAAACTTACTATGCTTAATTATAAATAAATAATGAAATAAATCTATAAATATATAAACAGTCGCACGATCAAAAAGTATACTCTGTTTCACACAAGTTTAGGCGTAAATTTTAAAAACTATCTCCGACAATAAGCTGACAGATTGCGATTATAGCATTGATTTGATATATAATTATTGTAATCCGTCGGCTTACTTTCGAAAAAATGCTTAAAATTCATGCCCAAACTTATGTGAAACAGAGTCAGAAATAAGCAAATTGAATCAACTAAAATCGTACCTACTCGTGATTGAGAAAAGAGTCATTTTATCTACTCTGCCTATGTGTCTTCAGAAACTGAATAGGTTAATTTTCATACTTTATATTATTTTAACAATAGTCTTAAATTTTTAACTTGTATTGTTTTTTGATTAAACAGATTTTTAATCGAGACTTAAACCGAAAGTTAATAGAATAAAGGTCTTTCATTAATTCTACACATATATACAGATGCAAGACAAACTAACAAAGCCTCAATGTCCAGTACATCGGTTGGAAAAATGCGAATTAAGGGCCCTCATTAGCGTTAACAAAGACAGAAGATGGAGTTTTTATAAAGCTAACGGCAATGGCAGGCACATAGGAACGCATGATTTTCAGAACCTAATTGTGCAGAATACTGCGAAAAGTTTAGAAATCCGCTAATCTATATTTAAACCAAGAAAGACAGACATGTTGATTTTCAGTCCTTCTCATTGGCGCTCATTTTCTGTCTGCCTTATTCGGAAAGTATTTTTTGACAAACTTCATTTCGTTTACATTCGAAGCCTTCGTGAGCCTGATTGATTACCCAAATATTGTATATAAATCGCCTCCCGCCGGCAAAAGGGTCTAAGTACAGTTTTGATTTTTACTTAGACCTTTTAGTGTAAACTAGGCCCTTTAGGTTCTGACGTTTTGCGCGGTGAATTTTCATTATTATGGTACGAGACCATATTTGGCAGTGTAGAGCTCCTTGAGACAAATTAAATGATGTGTCTAACTCCATTTTGACGTGAGGGATGCACGTCTTGGACCCTTTTGCCATGCTAGTGACGAAATGACAGCAACAGTTCCTAAAAACTGCATTACAGAGTGATAAAAGCGAGCTCAGAATTTCGAAAAAACAAGCACAATTAGACAAAAATAGAAGCAAGGAATAAGTGTACTGATAATGTAGGTATTTAAGTAAAATAAGAAATATGTGCAAATTAGGCGTTGGCATAGACAGAAAAGGTTCAGCAAGACAGTGATGAAAAGCACAGTCTTATGCGAATAGTGAGCCATTTTTTTAAAAAGCAATCTGTGGCTGCGTTAAGCGTAACGACGACAGGCGAAGCGGGGTCGCCGCGCCGCTTATTTTTCCAAGCTAACAATGTTTGCCCTGTGTCGGCGTAGATTTTTCTTTTTTGTCAAAATAGGTCCGATATTAAGGTGCAGCGTTGGTTTGATTAAACGTGTCCATATATGTAGGCATATGCTCGTACAATGTACGAAATGATTTTATAGCTTGACTCTACCTAAAGCTTCCTATAAGCTTCCTATATATAATCAGCCACAGTTACATACTGTATTAGACAAGATGGTCTCTTCAATGCTAATTGCGTATGTATTTAGGTACAGTATTCAAACCCGTACACAACATGTTGCCGTAGACGTCCAAAACACGTTACCCGGAAGCGGAAAATTTTGCATTTTTAATGTTTGCCGGTCGGGTGCCCTTAAGCCTTGTTCGCCTCCGCTTCGTTAACGGCCAGTTGAACTGGAGGTCAGTCGGGCGTCCGCCGAAAATAGCGACTCTCGGTATACAAAATTTGACGTTGCGTTAGCTGATAACCGGGAAACTTTTGCGCACATAGCCCGACAGTAATTAACGACACGGCTACGCAGCCCACCGGAGGATGTCGAGCGCCGATGCAAAAAGGGGCACAAAAAGTGGGAGCAACCAGAAAGCTTTTAGCTTACGCTTCGTTCTCTTTTGGATTTACGTACATAGTGGTAGGTGTGTATGAGTGAGATGAAAAAAATTGGCCACGTTCGCATAGCAACTGAAAAATGGGTCAAGCGATGTACGGAACATCAAGGAGTGAATATGAAATTAGACAATTTTTAGCATTAGGTCAAAATTCTGATAATATTTCAACAACGTTAGGGAACTAAAACCGTCACTTGCTTCCGCCACTAAAATCTAATTTCTTTTATATACGACTAGCACGCTTATAATCCACTCTGAATATTTATTATTGCCTATTTTAACATTTGACTCAGTTTTTCGGTACTTATCGCAGTATATCGCATTCTACATAAAACATTAAATTTTATAATTTTTAAGCTCAATACGAAACACAACAATACAAATATAGTAAGCAGTGGATCGAAAACGAAGCAAACAAGGGCGATCAGGAGGTTGTAGTTTTGCGATGTGGGAAACCGCACATAAGGAGATTTTTATTTCGTTATTTCATTTCCACCAGAATAGGACAAACAGGAAAATTTACTATAAAAATAAGCCAAAATTAGGAATAACAATCAATTGAATAAATTATTTCACTAGACCTATTTACATTTCATTAGCTCAAATTTTTTTTCAGCTATTATTTTCAACTTGAGCTCCTAGCCTAATATGCAAAAGCCGAGTTTTAGGTAGATAACCAACGATTCCGGCTAACTGATGCATTCATGAACCCACAGCATGTGCCTAAATTTTTGTCCAAGCTCCCAAAATAATACTTTGAACAGCAGCGACTAGTTAAGAAGTAAGATTAGAAGGAAAATAAGCTGCGAGAAAAAAAACGCTAATTTTCTACACATCACAAAGGAGAGAAACTGTCTATATCATGATCACAGGGATCTATTGATATAAATCGTCCTGTCAATGAATAAGTTTATTGTCATAACCAAGCTATGCACTTTCACTTGCTCGTTGGATCTATAAAGATGGGGTAGTTTTTGTTTGCTATACTACGCCCCTAAAAGTATTTTCACAACATAAACTCAAAAAGTAATGAAAAGCAACTATTTATAGAGACAATTTTACATTTCACTGACTTGAGCGGACAAAAATCGTGGCTAAAAAATTGAATAATTAGGTATAGGTGTCAATAACACTATCTGTCTGCAAAGTGCCTCGTATTTATATATTTCAGCAAAGAATTTTTAATATTTTGCAGATGAGATGTACATAACTGGCTGTAAAGTTAAAGAATTATGCATAAGTTTAATATTTCTCTTAATGCGATACGATGCTAATAAAATCTGTAGTAAAACTGTTAAAAAAATGAAAGAACTGCGATATTTCAGATTCAAGACGCTATAATATTAATATAAAGCAAAAGCAAATTTATACTCTCTGTTTGATTTGTACAGCAACAGTGCTGCACACATACCTGGGCGTGGGGGGGTTTGGGGAGTATGCACCCACCCCCGAGAAACCACAATACCCCCCAGAAACCAAAATATCCCCCAGAATTCAATTTTTGAAATTTGTATGTTTCTTTCCCCCAATTTTTGATGCCAATGGATAGTGCTCGATCAGAAACGTTGGAAAATGGTATTTTTTCTCGCCAGACCACCAATTTCAATGCCATTTTTTACCTTTGAAAAATCTTGCACCTTCCCCTAGAATTTTGGTGCCGCCCACCTATGGCTGCGCAGCGTTGCCATTGTGGAGATCAGATGGGGCAGAAATCAGCACTTCACTTCCTCGGCAGCCTCATGCATTATATATATATATATATATATATATATATATATATATATATATATATATATATATATATATATATATATATATATATATATATATATATATATATATATATATATATATATATATATATATATATATATATATATATATATATATATATATATATATATATATATATATATATGTATATATATATATATATATATATATATATATATATATATATATATATATATATATATATATATATATATATATATATATATATATATATATATATATATAAATACATATATATATATATATATATATATATATATATATATATATATATATATATATATATATATATATATATATATATATATATATATATATATATATATATATATATTTATATATTTATATATATATATATATATATATATATATATATATATATATATATATATATATATATATATATATATATATATATATATATATATATATATATATATATACATATATATATATATATATATATATACATATATATATATATATATACATATATATATATATATATATATATACATATATATATATATATATATATATATATATATATATATATATATATATATATATATATATATATATATATATATATATATATATATATATATATAGGTACATTTGTATTACATATTAAACTAAATTGTATAAATTCTATTGATTTAGGAGGAGACAGGAATTCTATCATGAAATAATTCAATTAATTTTAAAAAAGATCGACGCGAGTTTTTTTATAATCAAAAATCCTTAGGTGCACAATATGGCATATCTACGGTGACAGCTGCAGAGCTTTTTTTGAGCTAAAATAAACCAAAATTTTATAAAAATCTTTAAATTGTGTGCGTTTTACCCTAGTTTGCAGTTTCAATAAATTTCAAGCCTTTTGCAGAAAATTTTTATTTGTCATCGATTCTTATATTTAACTTTGCCGTAGTATTTGGAGAAATTTTTTATTTTTAAAATTTTTTGAGAATCTAGACTAGAGGCTCTGCCAAACCCCACATGTATATGTATCTTAGTGGATTAAACATGAAAGACGCAAAGATAATTTGTTTCTTCTAAATCTGCGTTTTCCATTCAAGGTGCTTTAGGTGAATTTAAACCAGCTGTTTTCACTAAATAAGATAAATCGATTTTTAATTACCGTAAGATGTTAGTTTAGTCGATTGGAATTTATAAAGGAATGTCACAGAATAAATGAAACAGACTATAAAATTTTATTTTCTAATCGTTTGCATTTTATAAATATTTTCAGCGTTTGAAATAATTTTTTCAAAAAATCATACGAAATCAATTTCAGTATTGCTGTATAAGTCTTATGATCGTCAAGGATGGATAAATGAAAAAACATGAAGCGGAATTCGTAGTGTATATTTGAATGAAAAATTTTGTCTGT
The DNA here is from genome assembly GCA_036768485.1 of Mermis nigrescens. Classification (NCBI taxonomy): domain Eukaryota; kingdom Metazoa; phylum Nematoda; class Enoplea; order Mermithida; family Mermithidae; genus Mermis; species Mermis nigrescens. The sequence continues at coordinate 712,011 of JAVLUZ010000245.1, read as the reverse complement.
TCTTTTTCAGCGTCACTTATGTCTTATGTTTTACTATTTCCTGGCTGGGCTACATGTCCATGTAATGACTTATTTATCAAAAGCGCGTTTAATTAACCCTGTCTTTTTCATTTCGGTCTTAATTAGCATTCAGCTGCAAATCTTGCTAATTTGTTCATGATTATTATACTTATCTTCGTTCAAATATACAGACAAGTGTGCTTTATCCTTATCAGCTGCATATCAATTTCCTAGACTAAGCCTTTCGCTGAACAATATATGTAAATATATTAAATGCATTCGTTCGCATTATGTCAATTTGAGCGTGAGAGACGATTAGCTTAGAATTTAGTAGCTGCTTTTTTGTATTGTTGAGATTAATTGTTTTATCATCTTTTTATTAGAGATTTAATATCGACTGACATCTTATAATTTTGTGTCGCATTGCTTTTAGTGCATTCAGGAATACACTCACCGTTAACGACTACGTAAAAATGGAACACTTAAGACTTATGAAACATAGGCCTTTCACAAGTTACGTCATTTTCACCTTAACATAAATAGATTTGCACGTTAGAGCTCCCGAAAAAATATAAGTTGAGATAGTAGAAGAAACCATGAAGTAGACTTTGAGGTAGGCAAAACCAACAATTGTGGCAACTTTGAACAGTCAATAGCATTATATTTAATTAATTTTCATGATATTGACCTCCGAGTCTTGATAAACAATTGTATCCAATTTTATTCTGCCATGATCAACGTCAGGTTTTGCATTTGAACGACTATCTTTATTTGCTAAGAAAACCTTGAGTCGTCACAACATTCAATGACCGTTACCATATTTGCACTATTTTTTAAATTATTTTGCTGTAGCAGATTTCCGAATGCACAAATGCGTGTAAAGGCCCTGCTATACTTCCCACCGCGCGGCGCCGCGTTGACAAAATGTGCTGCTATACTTCCAAACGCGGCGCCGCGTGGAAGTATAACAGCACATGGCCTACGGCGCCACGCGGCGCCGCGCGTGAGCCGCGTGGCAGATAAATTGAAGTTTGAACACTGTTCAAACTTTTGCCACACGGTGGGACGCGGCGGCCTACATTTATCATGTATTTATGAGGGAAAGCTTGATTTTAGCATTTTTTATGATGTACTGATGTTTATGCATACGTGAAAGCGTGAAAATTGAATATATAATCGATTTTTAAGATGTCTGTGTGCGAAAATGTGTGTCTCTATGCCTTTCAAAACTTGTTTTAATGATGCTGAAACCGAAAATGAGTACAGTTTTTAATGTGCACAATCCTTGACCGATACCCTTTTCACATGTTTTCTTGACACAGAACACAGTATACAGTTTACACATGTTTTACTTTTTTGCTGTTTTACTGCAGTTACAACATCAAGGCGCCGCGTGGAAGTATAGCAGCACAACCCATGTCATGCGGCGCCAAGCGGCGCCGCGTTTGGAAGTATAGCAGCTACTTCGCCACGCGGCGCCACGCGGCGAAATATAGCAGGGCCTTAAGTACTCAACTTAAAGATCTGTGAAAACTTAATTCGATGCACAGAATTCAAAGAACTTTTATCCAAAAGGCAACTGTAGTGACACTGGAAAAAACGGACTTTATATGCGATTGATTGAAGACGCCATTGAAAACGGAAAACAAACTTAAGGATGACTTGTTTCTGAATTATCAGACTTTGCATTAAATGATTAAGTAGAACTGATTTTGCAGTTTCGCTTTTCTTTGCAATAAACAGTTCGTTTTTAGTTTTAGATGGAAAAAGGATATGTGAGATGCTTTAGACTTGCACTCTGTTGCCTTTTTTGCTCGACATCTTCGTTGGGGAACTTCGTTTTTGCCCATAACAAAGCGCTAATGTGTTCCATTGAAAGAATGCATGATCTGTCAAATATGGATAATTTAGTTTTTCCAATTACCCGATAGCGAAAAGAGTGTTTCCTGCTACTTAAAGCAATTCGTCCGAAACATTTCCCATGAGTACAATGCTTAACATTTTTTACTTTTACTCTGAAATGAAATTTAAAATCTGATTCTCTGATGGCAGGCACTTACCAAGTCTATTAATCTGTCTCGTATAAGATCCGAATGTGAGTTTGTTACTGAGCTCGCTTTGATCTTCAGCAGCGATTCGGTCAAATCTAATCGAAATGCCAAAGTCTCTTCAGGATTTTAGAATCGACTGATTAATGTTGAGTTAAATTTTGAACTTTATCATAAATCAGTACCTGTACATTTTTCTGACGAGCGAGCGACGTCTTACAGTGCAGTACTAGCATAGGTGGGCAGCACCGAAATTCCGAGGGAAGGTGCAAATTTTTCTCAAACGTCAATATGGTCTTAAAAATTGTGGTATGGCGGAAAAACGCCATTTTTCAACGTTTCTCATCGAGCACTATCTATTGGCATCGAAAAATTGTGTAAAAACAAAATAATTTCAAAAATCGAATTCTAGGGGTACTCTTGATTTCTAGGGGAAGGGTATTCGGCCTTCTGGGGGAGGTCGCATACCCCCAAGCTCCCCCACGCCTACGTGTGAGTACTAGCATTAACTGAAATACTAGGCAAATGTTGATATGTATGTCTCAATAAGATTATGGCAACTTCCGATTTCTTCTGAAAAAAGCTGTGTTCTTCATTTGCAGGAAAAAACAACCCTAAAATAAATTATTGCCTCTGCAACCTAAATATCCCTGATAATTTCGAATATATTCGCGATCTTGGTGTTCTAGTTTCTAAAAACCTTAGTTTTGAGGACCACTATAATCACATCATTAAAAAAGCTTATTCTCGGTCTTTTCTTATTTACAAATCTTTTTTCTCGCGTGACAGAGAAAATTTAATTCGCGCGTTTGTTACCTATGCAGGTCCAATCTTGGAATATGCATGCTCGAGCTGGAACCCCTACTATATCACTGATATTGATCGAATCGAAAATGTTCAGCGCAGGTTTACTAAACGCATATTTGGTTATCGCGAGTGCTTTATCACCCCATAACGATCGTTTGAAAGAATTGAATCTCTGTCATCTTGAGCTACGCCGATTACACCTATGCTTATGTAAAATGTTTTCAATCGTTCGAGGTTTTTCGTGTTATAAATTCGATAGCTTTTTTATCGCTAATACCACTATTACACGTGCTTTCAATTCGTATAAACTAGTTATACCTACTGCCCGTTCAAATTTGCATAAAAGTAATTTTTCTCATAGATACATTAACATTTGGAATAGTTTTACCGGACACTGTCGTTTCGTCTCCTAATATTGAAGTTTTCAAACGAGATTAGCCAGCATTAATTTAAATTCATTTTTGAAGGGGCATACTTAATTCGTCATGATTATCGCGTGACCGTATGTCCTTTTGTCATTCCTTTTTATTCGTCGCATTTACTTGTACTCATTATTTAGTATTCACTTGACAATAAATCTTCATTCATTCATTCATTCATTCAAGATGACCTGGAATAGTTCTGGATCCGGTTTCTATAAAGTGTGGCTTATGGAAAGTGGCTTAAGCCAGGCTTACATTGAAGTATAGCTTAAATCTGGATTAAGCCTGAACATATAGAAACTGAGCCCTATAATCGTGGTTATATTTATTGACGCGATGCTCAATGCAGATCAGGCATGTACGCTGTTTTATAAAAGTTTTTCACGTAATTTTATTTTGTATTTAATTTTTACAAAACAAATTTGTCGAACATTAACAGAAAAGCCGAATGGTTTACTGTTTGAACCCTTGGAAAAAGATTAACGAAAGCTGAGAAAATCAAGTTGATTCTGCAAGTTGTACTCGATTATCCCGAATTAAAAGTTAATTTGCTACCTTCATGACTAATTTGATTTAAGTGGCTGATTGCTTAAGTGATCAGATTGTAGCACGTCGTTGTATAAATTCGCAAGCCAGCTAAACGCGAAGAAATTAGCTTAAAAACTAATCATAGTATAGCTTATCACTCGATGCAACATGTTCTCGTTCAAACCGAGCTCCTAAATTCCACCGATTCGTCATTCCGTCCAAAAACCATTTTTGTCCCAGATACCGCAACTTCCTCATTTTATACAAACTATCTCTTCGCGCTAATGTACGTTCGACATTTTATGAATTTTTCACTAAAATTTCTTATTCCGTTTTTCGCGTATCAGTTCTCTGAAACATGCTCATAGATACAACGCAGAACAAAAATTATTTATTATACCAGCGAGAGTATATGCGAAATAAGCCGGGTAATTCACGACCAGTGAAACGCCAAAATTCAATTACCCGTTAAACAATGTAATGCTTCGTTTAAAGACCGACGGGTGAAATAATTCATTGTCACGCCAGCTGCGTCCCGAGTTGACCACATGCATAACAAGAACTATTTATTGGAGCGAATTTTGTTTTGCCCAAGAGGCTGTGTACAGTTTGGAATAAATAGCCATACGACTGAAATGCTTGATTTATGCTATTGCGCTATTTTATTTCAACATATTGCTAATGCTGGCGATTCGAATAGAGCCGCAGGGCTTCTTTCTTGTTGATTAGACTTGCAGCGATTGGCGAAGTTGGTTCGATAATTCGAGTAGCAAATTTGGCTCATCTTGCATTCTTTGTTCGAACGGCGATAGAACAATGGCTGAAAGTAAGAGTGTTTTATTTTGGAAGTAGATATTTCTTACTAGCGCTGAATTATAGAGTTCATACATTATTTTATTTTCTGTAAGCAATGGAAAACTCATTGGGCGAACAAGTCAGTCTGATTTTCATTTATGCTTAATAATTGTTTATTTTCCATATTTTCTGAGAGCGCTATTCGATCTACTAGCTCTTGGTCACTCAAAAGCAGGAAATATTCTATTTATAGTATGCGAATTAATTGGAATAGGGACGAATTCAAGGATTCAAGGGCTCAAGCTTCATTCAAAAATAATTGCCTTTGAGATTTTCAGTCTAAAATCAAAGCAAATGGCCTTAGTGGCAAGGTAATGAGATTGTTTGTTCGATGATTCTTGATTCAATTAGACTGAAGCATGGACTCATTTTTTTATTTTTTAATGTTAAGTAAAACCTGAAACCGCCTTAATGCTTCCAGATCATTTCGATATACAAATATGCAGTTAAAACTTTATTTTTAGAAGATAGAATGACCACTGCGAAAGACACTAAATAATTTTAAGAGAATAGCTGCCGAATTGTTTTCTGAGCTCGTTGAAGGATGAAAGTTTGGCCGTACTGCGGACGCATTTATGTAAAGCATTAGCTTTTTTATCGATTCAGCCAAAATAACCTTTCGGCTCTGTTCTCGCGCCCTCTTAGCTTCAAATTTAACAAAATTCTTTGTATCCTGCTACAACCTATGTATAATCCACATTAAGAAACTTTCGCTAACGTATTATTTCAGACAGGCGCAAATATTCCTCCTCGAATATCCAATTTTGGCTCGTCAACCTACACGCGTAATGTGTACTCAAATGAACAAATAGCTTATTCGCCCCAATTGCTCTTAAATCCATTGACTTTTACAAAGTAATACGTAAGATGAGAAATTTGAAAGCGTGCCTGGCTTACATAAACGTTTTAATGAATTTTATGCGAGAGATTCGAATAATATTGAAGTAGTCTCGGCGCTGCTATATCACTGCTAATAATATAAGCATGCTTATCGAGCTTATGTTGTTTATATGCAAATAGTTAATTGAAGACGATCGACGCTGTGCCATGAGAATTCACGAGTAGAACATATGTACGCGCGATTTTGCTAGAATGAAGCACACGTTTATCGTTGAACGGGATTTGAGTAAGTAACGATGCAAATTTAGTGATGATTAACTTCGAATAATTATGATGGCAAAGTTGTTTAAGTAGATTTGTACTCGCTTATAGTGGAATCGCTGGTGTTCGTTTTCTTTCTTGATATGAAAAAGTATGATTTTTTGAGTTAAATAATTTGCGGAATGTGCGCACATAGTATCAAATAATATGTAGCTGGTGTGTCTTAAAGCTCACACAGCATAGGTAAGCATGTGCATTGTACAGTCGTGTTCCTAACTTAATATTCAAAATCACTTTTCTGGTAAAATCTCAAAACAGAATATCTTATGTATGCAAAGTGCATAATTACTCGACTTCGATTCATTAGGTGTCAGATGCTTTCATTGATTCAAAGGCCAGTCTGGAGTTCTGTAGCCAGGTAGCTGCTTAGGAATATCCGGAGTGAAGATCTCAAAGTCATTACGTTAAGGTTCATACGTACCTAAAATTTAACTAGACATCTATAGCAGTTGATTCAATGACTTAAAAGGATGAAAACTTGAATAACCTAAGCGCAGGTCATGAACTGGATTAACTAAAACAATAAGATAGTCGCATTTTTTTAAATGTTGTTTCTTGCGTTATCTGCTTGTTCAACACGTGACATAAAACTGTTGAATGTCTAAAAATTCATGGGATGGGAACCGATCACTTCCATTGTAAACAATTCAATTCAATTTGTAATATAATATAGCCCTGCTAGACAAATTATAAAAATTAGGCTAATTCGTCCATTTTCAAATCCATAGTTCGCTTAACCCGCTTTCTGTCACGCCGTTACACGATATAACTATAGGTGGGCAGCACCGAAAATCTGGGGAGGGGGCTGAAAAAATTTTCAAAGGTCAAAAAATGGTCTTAAAAGTGGTCCTATGGCGAAAAAACACAATTTTTCGACGTTTCTCATCGAGTACTATCCAATGGCATCAAAAAAATCGCTAAAAAACAAAAGAAAATTTCAAAATTTGAATTCTGGGGGTATTTTGATTTCTGGGGAGTATTTCAACTTCTGGGGGTGCATCACCCCAAATCCCCCACGCCCATGTGTGGATATAACCATACTTCAGTTTAGGTTTGTAATGAATCGGGTCTATTCAACTCAAATTTTGTGTTGATCTAAACCACGTTCTGTCATTCGGGTTATTGATTTTCACCACTCTGTAAGTAAGGAAGATTGCGCAGTCCTCAACATATCATTTACCTACCACTTAGTGGTTGACTTACGTATTATACATACCTTGCAGCCATAAGTTTTCCTTGGGGGGGTGTTTGGGCCGTTTTGACTTCAAGAAGAGGCTGCTGATTCCCCGCTAAATGGCTGCCGATCTCCTGAGGATTGCCGATTTTTCAAAAAAAAATCGTAAAAAATGTGCTGCTTTAAGCATTTTTGGATCAAAAGTGTCCTATCTCCAGCCCTTTAGCCCTTTTCGCCATATACTAATTTCTTTTGATTATATTCTGTTCAATTTACTGTTTAATTTTCGATTTCTCCGTTTTTATGTCATTGAAATAATGAGCAGCGTTTGATTTGAAACGTCAAAAACAGTGTTCAAGCCCCAAAAAAGGCTTTTTAAAATTTTTCGGATGACCTCTTAGAATTGCTCTGCTGTACATGTATAGTTGCATCACGACCCCAGAATGGATGTTGAACCCCGAAAAATGCTGTTGATCTCCCGCTGCATTTCTTGTTTTACAAAAACTCAGAAAATAGAAGAGTTTCTAGCGATTTAATTGCCAATTTTGATCATATTATTTCATTCATTGTATTGAATTTCTCGAAAACTTTTTATGCCTTTGCGTTCAAGAAAAAAGAATCGTCAGAAAGTCGAAAAGTGGTGTCTTTTACGCAAACCTATTAATGAGCCAAAAAGTCATTGTACGATAAAATTCGCTGGGCTGACCTTCCGCCCAAATTACTAATGCTATTCGTGTATGAAGATGAGCTTCATGGTGCATCATTTATTCTCATAACAATTTAACTTCGTTGATGATTGAGTTCCTATGGGTTCTCAGCAACTGTCCAATTCGTCATCGCAGGCCTGAAGTAAGCGTGCCCTAAAATCTTCAAAAATTATTTCCCTCCAGCCGCAGCGATTGTTTTTCCGATCTAACGGTTTTCAGGTTAGAAAGTGTTTTATTCCTTCTTCGAATAACGAATTTGAAGAAACGCGGCTAACTCAGTATTCTTGACATTCTTTTCTTCCGATCTAACGGTTTTTTAGGTTAGAAAGTGTTTCATTTCTTCTTCGAATAACGAATGTGAAGAAACGCGGCTAACGCAGTATTCTTGACATTCTTTTCTTATTATTCTGCTTTGACAAATCAATCCTTGCTAAAGCATTCACCTGTTAATCAGCCGATCGCCTCATACATCTTTAATTATCCTAAATAAACTTCCGTATTAACTTGTGCGCATTCGTGCTAATTTGATCGGTTCCTTTTCTTACAACACTTTCTTATCGAGAAGCTGGTGTAAAAGCGGAAAGGCGTTTGCGATTTGTTATACGCAAATTAATCGGAAACTAATCCTGTTGCTCAGCGTACAATTCGACGTAGTGCGTCTTTCCTGAATCTAGATTCCAAATAGCGCTTATAAGCATATCATCGCTGAGCTTTTCATTAGGTGAACAGCTTATTTGAAGCGATTGAGAAAGGATTTATTACGTACGTCATCCTGCGTTTTCGGATTATTCTTCCTTATTTGGAAGAGCATAAAAATTCATTGCTGATTAATAGGCTGAGATGATCAGCTTTGATGCGCACGCCTTCGTACGCGCCCATCTTAATGAATTTGTGCATCGGACGAGTATTTTCCGTGCAAGCGGTCCATTTATAGCATATTGAAATAAGGTAATGATATAAGCGGCTTTCGATTAGCTCGACAGCGGCTATAGCTAATATTTCAGACCAAATCTGTATATCGCTCTGTTAGGGTGTCCAACCTAACTATTCAAACTATTTTCTCATAACAACTCCACTGATTCTTAATATTTTTTCGATGATTTTTGGACTCAGTTGGAAGGTTTAGTGAGAAACCGACTGGCACGATTTGCTTGTTCTTGCTTGCTCACAATGTAAACTGTAGAAGTTTTTGTAAACCTTACTTTTACAGGTTGTTCCACTTGTTTGTCCAAAACTATTGTCTCGCGATAAGCCCATCAATTCCTAATATTTTTAAGTAATGTGTTGAGCGAACAAAGGGTGTCCGTTCAATGAGCCATCGACTGACAAAGTTTAGCAAGATTTAGTTTCCTAAATGCTGTTTAAAATATAGCAATTTTTCGAATTTCAGTCTTCTTCGGTGTGCAAAAACTGTCGCATTGACTTTTGGCAGCTAATCCTCATTGATTTGCATAAGCCTATTCAGCGAATTTTTTTATTAAATCTACAAGCATTTAGTCCTTCAAAATTCATTACTTTTTATGCTTGAGTGACTTGCATTGATTCCGAATTACACATCTTTCACAAAGAAAGACTATTAAAAATTTAAAGTTTACACAAAAAGTCTGCAGTTTACACTATCAGCAAGCAAAACCGATCAATTATCAGTTAACTTCATGTTTTATCTATCAGCTTTGTCCGAAAATTCGTTGAGAAAATCATCCACGGATCACGAAAAAACATGGTAGATAATCAGGTGGGACACTCCGAATTTGTGATAAATAAGACTCGATAAAATTTACACCTGCTTCATATGCGAATGTTCCGCTTCTTCGATTCTGCATTGACAGTGATCGAAGCCCAACCGATGGACAATAATTAATTTGGAGAATATCGTTCTAGCCGCGCGTAGCCCTTGCATTTTCCGCAATAATAGCAAACAAAGCTTGCAGTCAGCATTGTACAAATCTTGGTGAAATGTTCTTTTTTACGGATTTATTGATAAATACTTTCGACCACAATAGCAAAAGCAGTAGCTAATTCCAGCGAATAGATTTTGGGTAAAAGTTTCTCGTAGGCGGTTTACATCTGGTCATAATTTGAAAAATTATACGTATATTATTACACTCGTATATTGTTATCATATTTAATATAATATTACATATTATATTATTACGTAATACTATTCTTAAATATAAAATGTTATAATATTATTTATTACTTATTATCCATAATGATCATAATTTTTTTCGAACCCGAAAAGGCAAGTTGGAAAAATTTTCTGGTTTCACTCCAAAGTTCCCATGCAGTTCATGCGCGGTCCATACGCGATTGTTTGTTTCAGAAAAATCAAGTGTTAATTTGTTGCATTGTTCAGAATACGGAGCGTTTTAGAAAGTTATGAAATTACTTTTTGAATCATCTAAGCTAAGAATGCTAAAACTCTTATATTCTGCAAATAGATAGAATGTAAAAAGAAAAGTCTTTTCTGTGCGCTCTGCGTGAATTCAGAACCCCATTTGAATGAATCAGTAATCAAGTCAGTTATTCAATGAGGGTTTCTCCATAATTGTCTGCGTGCACATTTTACCATTAATATTTTTATAAGCAATTATTCAAAGGATTTCGGAGCAGAAGGTATTTATAAGATTTAATGAATTGTAAAAATTTAAAAACATCGTGAAAATGTTCCTTTCCTGAAATTCGTCATTGATTTTGGCATTCAATAAGATATCGATTCTAAAGCAACATGACGATGCGTATTAATCAGTCCATAAAAAGTTTTTCTGCATTAGACAGATAATTAGTGAATAATAATAGCGAATTAGCAAGCCATCGTAATGCTCGCTTTGTCGGTTTGTAAAATCAAAAAACCTCCGAGAAGCACAAGTTTTTCTATTACGCGAAAGCATCCGGCAATTTGTGTTCACAAAGTGGACAAATTGCGTTTGATACATGAATAGTTACTTGATTACCTATCCTTCAATGCTGTATCAGATATAGATTTTTTCAGGTCCCATAAACCGCAAAAGTAAGATTTGGAATAAGAAAAGCTGACATCTTTCCCACTTTTTCAATCAAGTTTTATTTGTCAATTTACAGCTGTATATAATGATGAGAGTGTCTTGTGTATTGAAGAATCAAGCTCCGCTTTATACCGAAACAACCACAATTGAACATTCCGTCTCTCATCTCGTCGTAATTAATGTAGGCTTTGCAATGAAAGGCAATTGCGTTTTTATTCGTCATATTTACTGCACGTCTAACAGTAGCCGAATCAGCGTAACAATTACACTTTTATTATTTTTCTGGCCCTGATATGCCCCGTTGTCGATTCGATAGTCTTTAACTCGGTTCTCTGTCTGTATGTTTGTTCCTCAATCAGTGACGGATTCAGGATTTTCTGACAGGGGTGGGCGGAACCCCAAGTTTTCCCTGCAACACTGCCAAAAATTGACCGTAAAATTCGCGCATCATGCTAAAAGTATCGGTCATTTCGTCTATTGGTAGAAACTAAATCATTTGTGATAGGATAAAAGTTTAGAAATTTGCGAAAGTTTTCTACGAAAACCGCGCAAAATTAGTGCGAAAATCGGCACAAAGTACAAGAAATACCCGAGAAATCAGTGTAAGAACTGAAAATCCTTGTTCAGTACATAAACTACTCTGCTTACGTAACAATAAAATTTTTAGAGTGCTAGAAAGTCAGTAAATATCATTAATGAGTACTAATCGACGCGAAGCGTGGGGGAAAATTGAAAAATAATAATTAAAAATGGCTGAAATCATTAGAAAAATACGCATTTTTCTCTATTGCGTCCGACTATTTTTTGACGACAAGGGGGGTGGCCACCATACGTGGGCAGCAAGAAAATTCTGGGGGGGGGGTGCAAGATTTTTTGAAGGTCAAAAAATGGTCTTAAAAATGGTGGTACGACGATAAAAACACCATTTTTCGACGTTTCTCATCATGCAATATCCATTGGCATCAAAAAATTGCGAAAAAAAACGAAAAAATTTTTCAAAAATTGAATTCTGGGGGGTATTTTGATTTCTGGGGGGTATTTTGGTTTCTGGGGGGTGCATACCCCCCACTCCCCCACACCCAGGTGTGGTGGCCGCCCCGACCCCCTCCTAAATCTGCGCCTGTCCTCAATTCGATTCTAATCTGGCCCCTCAACCGGACACACACATTTTCTCTATTGCGCGCCCAACTATTTTTGACGACAAAAGGGCGGCGCCCCCTCCTAAATCTGCGCCTGTCCTCCAATTCAATTTTAATCTGGATTGTTGTCCTCCTCAACCGGTCCCCAGAATTTTCTGTCGCTCCAACCAGCCATGTAATGGCTCAAAATTAGGGGTGAAGGGTCCCCGGCCAATTTGGGGGGGGGGGTAATTATTCTCAATCCCTCCAGATACCGCTGACTCTCCGCAAAGTTCCTATTTTTCAAAAGGATTGTCAGAAAATTCCTTGTATCCCTTGAAATTTTTGTTGCTTTGAAAAATCTGATTATAGTGCGAAAATACGGTTTTTAGTCCGCAAAGTCAGCAGATGTAAATAACAAGTAAGACCCGGTGCTGAGCGCCGAGGAATGTGAGAGATTACGACTAACGAACGATGGTCAAAAAATATGTGTATATATATATTGTTTATTTGAAAACTACATGTACCTTGGGCCAAAGGGAAGAGCGGCTTAACCCCTTGGCATACATGATCTTGCGGGGGGTTTGGGTGGGTATTCACCCCCGCAAAAAACTTTTCACCCCCCGCAAAAAATTTTTTATTTGTCAATTTTTTAGGAATTTAAAGAAGTTTCCGAAATTTTCCCTAAAATTGGCATAGAAAGTGTTTTTTAAAACATTTTTAGCCATATATTTGCTCAAAATTCTCAATTTGTCAAGGCTTTGCTTTATATAATTATGTTTTTCACCTAAATATTGATGAATTTTTCGACTTTTTCGATTTTTTGAAATATTTTTCCATGTTTTTATGCACCAGAAAGATAAGACATCGTCTAAAACGCCAAAAAAAAGATGTTTTTGACGCGTTCCTATCATTTTTTGGCCCGAAAATGGTACTTTAAAATTTCAACCCCGCAGAATTCCCCTGCTGTGCATGTCTGCCCCTTGGTCTTTATCTAGACCCAGGGAGCAATGCCTCCGGTTGCGAGCTGCCCTATCCCATGCGACGCAACTTTCCTACGAGCTCTATTCTTGCTGAATTAAGCATAAGATTTCACCGAGTCTATGTATCACTATGGCAAAGAAAAATGCTCCGATAGAACAAAAAAGACGAATATAAAATTAATTTGCAGTGTAAACTTTACACAACCACAGAGCGTAAAGAAGGTTTTAATCGGATTCGTAATTCTGATATTACGCTGATATATCGATCAACGTTTATGAAAAAATTTAGTCTCCACAATGGCCTGAAGACAAATAAATATTAGATGTAAACCACTTTATACCGTTGTTGAGTGTAAACAGAAGCGCCCGAGTGGCGTATAACGTTTGATTCCTGCTACATTTTTAGACTTGAGAACATGTCCAGACTCATAACCGGAGAGGTTGACAGAAAAAAAAACAATGCAGAAGCACGTTTACGGCTCCCAATTTTTGACTTTACACCTCCTGAAAAAGCAAAATATTGTTGTAAATAAACACAATTTGCTGTGACGTGTACCTATAAGAAAATGCATTATTTTTATTCCATTCGACCTATACCGACTTCTAAACGGAGGAATTTGCGAACAAAAAAAACGGACAAAAACGTATTTTCCACCATCAGCCACATTGTAAATTTTAAAAATATTAACCCAATTCTCCATTGAGTGTAAACAAAATCGGTTTGGGTTAGTTCGTAGCCTTTGAATCGCAATACGTTTGTATATGAGAAACTTATGTTCCGCAAAATATTTGAAATATTTACCAATCAAAATAGGGAAAAAACGTGTTTTCCAATCATTTTACGCCTCTGATTTCGAACTTTACACCCCTATAAGTAACTCAATATTGCGTTTTTTCATATGCAGCTTGCTGCGACGTGTAGCCTTTAGAAGGTACTTTATTCCCATCTGATTCAATTTATTGCGACATATAAGCCGGAAAAATGGCAGAGAAATCTTAGACAAAATCCGGTTTTTACTTAATCCACTAGAGTGTAAAGTTTAGACCCCTAGATCTAACTCCGCATTGAGTGTAAAAAGTTTGCTGGTAAGTCGGATGAAGCCCTTGAGTCTTGGTACATTTCTGCTGGAACAGATTTTAGGGACTTATAACTGGAGTTGTTAGCAGACCAAATACAGACCGAAATGTGTCTTTTCACCCTCAGATTTTTTACACTCTTTACACTGTCACTCTGAAAATAAGTCACTTTTCGAAATAATAAAAAAGTACCATCGAGCTTAATGAATTGTCTACATTTTAAAAAAATCAGACGACACAGAATGCAAAATTGAGCTTGATAAGTTGTATCGCTGACCAAAATTTAAAAAACTATATATTATAACGTTACAGTAAAAGTTAACACGCTCTTTATACACTGGGTAAAAGTGTAAAAAAATAAAAAATGGCGGCATCAAATTTGTTTCTTATCTATGTTTGAAAAAACCGCACAACACAGAAGTGTCCCGTTATAGCTGTAGGGGTAGTCACTTTTTAGGGGATCTTCGTTTTATTATTCACAAAGAAATTTTTCTTTCAGTTCTTCTGGGGGTCTCTATATCTTCCATCCAACCCCATTGTGCATGTTTACTTTCGAAGCAGTTTCTTGCTCTGAAATGTGGAACTTCAGCGTCCATGCTTCTTATTGAGCAAAAGCGCGACTGAAGACGAAATTAGTTGAACAAAGTTTGGAGAAGCTTCTTGTATACAGATAAAATTACTAGAAAAATTGACAGATTGGGCGAAAGAAAAAAGGGGCATCGCAAAACCTAAATTTTATTGTCTACAACATCATGCGAAAAGAGACAGATGGATGAGCGAATGATTACGTTTTTTAGAAACAAGCTCATTTCTACCTAAGTATAAAATATTTATCAGTTCTGCACGAATAAGCGAAGTTTGCATCTTCTTGAACAGTGACTTATTGCAACAACATCTTACCTTGATTTAATGATGGATCAAGATTCGACATTACATTGATTAAGGCCTTCGCACCTTAATCGATTCTCAATTAAAACGTGCCAACAAATTGTTTTACGCAGATCGTAAGTTCTACCAAGGCTTTGAGACTATATCTACATTATCAGATATTTGCCTGAATATGTATACGAGATTTGCCAAGTGCATCAGTAGATATGTAAGTATCTATTTTAGATCTGCTTATTGTACTGCCGTACTTGAATAAGATCAAAGCAAATGAAGTTTTTGAAGAATTTTCATATGTTTGTATGCGGAAAAACGGTTAACTTATCGTCTCAGGGATCACAGTCGAAATTGGGCAGTCAATCTTAAATGGACTTAGAATCGCTCTCTTATCAGTTATGTGCTGTATAATGAATTTTTCGTTGTCAAATCATACAATGCAAAGTGTCAAACGGAGAAAAGGTAAAAAACTGCTTTTTGTATTCACTGTCGCTTTTACCATATAAGACAACTGCGATGCGAGCAGATTTAATTTTTCTGACACGCTAAAAATTATATTCGCTTTATAATCCGCTTTTACCCACTTTTATGTATTACGTTGTAAGCAACTTATAAACACCTAAATCTATGCTATGCTACTCACTAAATTATTCGCTTACTATTTTGTTAATCTTGTGCTATTTCAAAGCTTCATTGACAAGTCATTCACAGATATTGCTGGATTTAATCAATCTTACTTATTTTTCATGATCGATTTTGTGTAAATGCAGGGAGCAATTGAGTAAATCAGTGAATATCACCGCTTGCCTAGCTGAAAATACTATAGGTTGTACATCAATTGCAAATTGCCTGGTCCAGCTAAGCATGAATGCAGACGAACTATAAACATATATTGAAACTTTTTCTATAAATAAGGCTCTAGGCATCTATTTTCTTTTAATAAGTTCATTAGAATAATTAAACGTAGTAATAATTATAATTATTGATCTACACTACTATGCATATTATTATTATTATGATTATTACGATTATTATGTGTATTATTATTATTATTATTATTATTATTATTATTATTATTATTATGATTATTATTATTATTATTATTATTATTATTATTATAATTGTTATTATTACTATTATTAATATTGTTGTTGTTGTTGTTGTTGTTGTTGTTGTTGTTGTTGTTGTTGTTGTTGTTGTTGTTGCTGTTGTTCTTGTTCTTGTTTCTGTTGTTGTTGTTATTGTTGTTGTTGTTGTTATTATTATCGTTGTCACTATTATTATTATTCATTATTACAAGGTATAAACCGATTCCGAAATTTCCAATTCTTCGGGTCCGGGTCCGGGTCTTAGCAAATGGAAATTTCGGGTCCGGGTCTTCAGCCTTGGACCCGACCGGCTGCGGGTCCAACCTGATTTCATAATTTATATATACAAGCCGTAGATATAAATACTTACGTTAAACATGGATAAGATTCTAGCTGTTAGTAAGATCGCGGAGCACCTTGTGGTTATTGTAAAATGTGGCATAAGATAAAAAAGGGTTTTACAAGACCTAAACATGCTGAGCTATCATTCTGGAACATGTAATTAAATTATATTTTTATTCAGAAAGAGGTTTATTCTATCCAGAAACAATGCAGATAAACGAGCAAGCCAGTTTTTAGGAATTTTGGGAGGAATCGCTAAAATAAAAAATGTAAATGCGTTCGTAAGCGATTTTACGTGATGAAAAGACAATTTTCGACATGTTTCGTGTTTTTAGATAACTTTATTATGATTGTGGGTTAATTTATATATTCTGACTACTTGAGAGTTCTTAATTCAAAGCAGAAGTTTTACAAAAGGAAATGGCAAAACTTTCTCAAAATTGGCGCATTCTGCCCTTTTGAACTCAATATTAAACTATAAAGGCGGACAATAAAAGTACTACGAGTATATCCGACATTTTTCCGATGTTTGGAGAGAGTTACAAAAAATGTTTATACCGATGGAGAAATCTTTGCTGATTACAAAAAGCCAGGGTTAAGTATGACAAACTTTTTAATAATTTTCATTATCGTTACATATGTATGGGCTATCTTCAGCTTCTTAAAAGCCATTTTAGATGTATAAGAAATGAAAATAAAGTCAATTGAAAATGCATTTTATAGAGTGAAACATCGAGTTCTTTCTTGATCACGATTTGCGCATCTTATTTAATCACTACCAAAGCTGATTGATCAGCCCTTTTTGTACAAATGGCCCACAAGTCTTTGCATATTTTTTAAATAAAATTTTAGAGTTACTATATGATACATGAACGCGTTCTGTGTGGTGAAATGGGTTTACAAACTTTAGTAGCGTAGTTTAGCCAGTTCATGGGTGTCTTACCAGTGATGAAAAATATAATTACTTTAAAAAATACAGCGCGAAGCGTCGGAAAATTTTATTGATTACCATTTTCAAGCAGAATGTGCGGCCTTTCTACCGCACCAAGCTCTCTTGCAGACCTTTCGCTATCTCAAAATCACCTGAAAGTACCATCTAATTTTCTAAAACCTGATGCAGGGGTAACATTTCCTCCCTATGCCCATGTGTGATAAGCTATACTGGAAATATATCTGATTCGACGCACTTACATAAAATTTTCGACACGTATTCCTTTACAGTTTTCTGAATGTAAGCAATACAGTATTTATAAATGGCGCGAAGCGCTGGAAAAATTTCGACATTTTAATTATTTGTAGATCAATTTCGCACGTTACTGAAGGATAGACTATGATAAGCAGATTGATGCGTAGTGCTGATAATTTTGGACGTTTTTATCCTTTTTAGCTCAATTTTGCATCTTCCTGAAGATAAGAAATGTAAAATATTACCTCGCGACATTTTTTTTGTAGAAAAAGAATAAAATAGGTTTTATAGATCATTATTTAGATTGAATTAATGACGCGAAGCGTCTAAACTTTGATTGTTTCCATGCTGGTGAACGTGTTAGTATTTAATTATTTTATTTATTTATTTTCTGAGCACGTCAGCATCATTATTATTTGTAAACGTCGTAAGAACTTACTTTATTCCTTTATAGCCATTCCTACAACAAATGCAGACTCCGTGAGCTCCTTAAGATAACGAGTCATACTAGTTAGCAAGACAACATACAACATACTAGGAACGCGAAAAATTGCACGCACTAAACAGTATTGCTTATTAAAGATTTTTCAAAATTATTACCTTTCCAATTGAATGCAAAAAGCATTAGACACGGGTCCGAAAAATTCGAGAAAATCAGGTACGGGTCCGGGTCCTACATCTTCAAATTTCGGGTCCGGGTCCAGACAACCGTCGATAAGTGCCAGGTCCGGGTCCGTAGCACAGGTGGGCGGCACCAAAGCTCTGGCAGGGGGGCGTGCAAGATTTTTTCAAAGGTCAAAAAAATGGCCATAAAAATGGTGTTATGGCGAAAAACACCATTTTTCAACGTTTCTCATCGAGCACTATCCATTGGCATCACAAAATTGCGAAAAAAATAATATTCAAAAATTGAATGCTGGGGGTATTTTGGTTTCTGGGGGGTATTTTGGTTCCTTGGGGGTGCATACCCCAAAGCCCCCACGCCCAAGTATGGCCCTTAGATCCGGTCCATCCTAATTATTACTATTGTCAATTGTTATTATTTATTGTTATTTAATATTATCAGTTTTATAATGACTGTTGCGTTTATTTTCAAACTCATTTTCTCTAAATCGATGCATTGAGACGGTTTTAGATTTTTCATCGTTCTGCACTTAACAGTGTCGGTTGTCTTAGGCATTCTATCTGTTACTCCTCCAAAAATTTTTTGCTTCTGCCTAAATTATCCGATTTGGCGCCTAGCTTAATAACATCCGATAAAGCAAAGCGAGCATTACATTTTCTCACCGTAATGAGTTCGGTTTATTATGTACCTATGTATAAAAGTCCGTTATTTATGCAAATGTGATCCAACGCTCGATTGACGCCATTTCGCGTTTTTCTTGCCGAGCCTGGCCTTCTTTTCAAAAACGGAAACAAAATCTTATTTAGGCGAGAAAACGAGCTGCATAGGTCTAATTATCGAATAAATAACAGCCTTTACCATCCGACTAAATGTGTTTTCATCCAAATCTCATTTTGCGTTACTGTAGAAACTATTAGCTATTAAACTAGCAAGGCGTTCGATTAATCAGGAAGAGAAGCAAAAAGCGAATGAGATGAGAAAATGAAAGAAGCGCTTGTAGTTGTGAGACTGCAGTCCATCTTTAGCACTGAGACTTTCTTACAAGATAAGCAACATTTATTAATGGCGTCATCTGAATGTGTGTGGTGTTCCATTTAATCAAATATTATATAGAAAAAGTTGAAACACGCGCAAAATGTTTTAGTCAAATTTCATTGAAAGCAAGACAAGAAAACCGCAAGGTAAGCTGGGAAGAATAATGAACGCATGTCTTAATTCGGTTCGACGAGCTTTGTTCATCCGTTTAGCTATCCCGCTCTTACCGTTTAAGAACGGAAGATGCTACACGCACGCGGATCTTAGCTAATTTAACGACTCGAGCAATTTGTATAGCTTTACCGGCTGTTGAATGAGATAAAAGGATTGAACGCGTTCTATTCGATCCTCTCATCATTTCGTTTCAGCTGCTTGATTGAATTTGGGATTTCGAAGAAACGCATTCTCTACAGTTTTCCCCTGTCATATTCGTACTTAAAAATACTACTTCAACATCGATTCAACGCACCGATGTAACATATTCCTAACATTGCTCCGATTAAGCATTTAATCCGATGACGTTTCGATAGTGCTCTTCTTCTGTCATGATTGTCGTAATATAACAATCATCAAAGGCCCATCTTCCGCTCCCGATTTTTAATCAAGCGCCAATTTCGAAGGTCAAGTGGGACGTCGATGGTGCAATAAAATTTGTTTACTTTCGCCGGGCGTCGGACGGGCGTGAAAAAGCTTTCTGAAAGTAAAAAATGGACTCTTTTGACCCGAGTCGCAATTATCTAATTCGCGAGAATCAGCGGGTTGGCGTTATTAGCTTTAATTAGAAAAGAAGAGAGGAGCCGGAAAAAGTCAAAGCTGACGCGCGATACGCGCATTAGCCGCGGCGCTTCGTGTGTCACGGCGAAGAAGCTGCTCAAAAGATTTAGCCCTATTTTTGCTTTATTTCGCAAAAAGCCGTTAATGAACTCGATTTTCTCCTTGCTTGTATGCGCTGATACAACGCGTGTTTTCATTAATGATGTGTAAGCGTTGTCTACTTGATCATAGGTTCGCATAGACGTATGTTTATATTCCAAACGTTTTGCGCCTGCCCTTTCTTTGCTTCCCTTTTGAACTCCGGACGTAAAGGTAAAGACAGAGTTACCAATAAAGGAAACCGCAGCAGAGCGATTTACGAAAATTCTTTTTCCCCATTAGCTTTATTACCGCGTTAATATGCGCGACTTAAACGCTTTTAATAATTTGGCGGTTCATGAATCAATCAGCGGTCCGCTTCCTCGGCTAGTATTCCAGCTATGCAAGGACTCTGCTTGCTTCCAGCTTCTTTGATAGCTACATTTAGAAAAACGCGTATTATTGTGTTGACAAACTTGATTGACTCCCTTACCTGTTCACTCGTAAGTAGAAAACGTTGGCTGGAAATCCACGCCTGGTTAACGACTAGTCTTACATCATAAAGAGATCTTATACGATAATAATTCTTGCCCAAATTCGACTACCGACGCAGCGGCATATATAATATTCACTCATAAGCAACGGATTCCTTGGCGCTTTCCAATCTGACGATGCACCACGCCACGCCACGAAAATCATATGGTAGTTTCGCGGTCGGTGCTTCGGGACGACCTTCCTTCGCCGCCACCGCATCCAGGGCATCTACAGGTATCTCTACGTCGGGTTTCATTAATTTTCTACGAACCTTTAATGTCGTTAATGATTAAAATTTTTTCATTCATCGATCCTCTGCTTAACACAATTGCACATTATACTGTTAGGGTCTTGGCAAGGAAACCCTGGAAGAAATATTCAACTGTCTGTAGAATGGCTGAAGAAATTCTTTCGGATAAGGAAATTACTACAATAATTTTAAGAAACAGAAACCAATAAAATCTGTCTCACGTGTAATAGAGAAATGCTATATGCGCGTTTGATACATATGCACTATTTACGCTGAAAGAAAACATCATTCTCTCAATCCTTAAATCCGTTAGCGATAAAACACATTCGTCATTAAAGCCGGGAAAAATTAAAAAAATTTTTCTCGATACAGACTGAGAAATAATACCGAAATTTTTTTTATATTCTTAATCATTAACACTTCTTACTCGTACGTTCGAGTTACTCCGTTAAGAATTTGAAGTGACAAGATTTACAATGGGTTTACTATGTTGCTATTTTAATGACATTCGCATTTGGCAATTTGTAATCAAATGTCAATCAACGAATCGCTTATCCGATCAGACTATCCTGCATCCAACGAACTACAAGTTTTTTCTCCTCATTTGTTATATTCGAATCGTAATTTGAAGTTGCAATGTGAGCGCTGCAGAGCAAACATGCTTTATTCCTACGCTACATAGCGCTTCTTCCATTCAGTTTTATTTCTCTTATGAGATCTCATAAATCCGCTAGGACAGAAAACCGTCGCGAAATTAGGAAACAAATGCGCGATATATGTAGGTACATTTGAGTTTGTGCTATTGTACCTAACATTTAATACATTTAAACGTAACTTCAAACGTTCTAAATTTGAAGAAATTTGTAGGTTATTATTCCGATATAATTACACGCGTTCTTGGGAAGTTTCGCGTGAGACCTTCCAGAATGACAACTGACCTCCGCAAAATGGCTTCGAACCCCAGAATTGTCGATTTTCTAAAAAAATCGTAGAAAATGTGCTTTTTTGAAGCGTTTTTGGCAAATTTTTTCTTTTCACGAATGTCCAATGTTTATCTTTTATTCTACATGATGTGTTTGTCTACCTTATTCCTTGCTCGCAAAATATCTCATTGAGCACTCATTTTATATTGAAAACGCACGCATGTTCATTAAAGCAATGAATAATTCTAATGAAAGCAATGATTTAGACCTGAGTGGTTCAGATGTATATATACAGTCTAATCTTCTAACGAGCAGATTAGTCACCGCTGCACCTCTGTATATTTACACAGGCACTTCTGGGAAATGCGAGGCACATTGTTTTTTTTAAGATGCAAATTTGCACTACTGAAAATTCTATTATTAGACACCAAAAACTAAGAAAACAAATACAAATGAACATCTGAGCACATGACTACAAACACGAGACTGTATTTTTATTAACACAGCGCTTGCAGAATTAGCAGAATGAATTTTACTGTGACAATTGTCAATTAAATGCAGTTATGCCTTTCCAGATCAATTATACTTCAATTACCCGATTACACTCGTAAACCAGGTTTGAGCAGATGAGAAAAAATTCACATATGTCATTAGTGCTTGACTTGCATTTGCGCTTGATTTCAAAAATATAAATTTCAAAAGCATCGAGCTCTTGATTTTAAAATATGAATTTAAAAAGCATCGATTTGCGGCGACCAGACATGCACGGGGGAGTTTTAGGTGTCTCGAATCTCTCCACCAGACGTGCACTTGCAGGTGACTTGGAATATAGATCCCTCCCCAGAATGGAAAATAGGGAATTTTCTTGCGTTAATAAGGTAGATTGAAGGCCGAAAATGGAGGATAATCAAGAAGTTTTTCAAACTTGAAAATTGATTGAAATTAACCAGAAACGGAAGATTATCATGCTTTTGTGCTATTTTAGCATTTATATCATTTTTTGAGACAATTTTGGCTCAGAAAACTTTGGATGATCCTCTAGACCCACCATGCTAACAACAATCTCGATCATAAATGCACAGCGTGGCCGATCTGGAGGGTCAAGAATTGAACTTTTTGGGTCAAAATGACCTCAAAAACTGGTATAAACGCTCAAATAGCATTAAAACTACGTTATGACACTGTTTCCGATCAATTTAAGGCGCATTTGAAGAACATTTTCAATTTTCATCCGTTTTTTGCCTTCATTTGCTTCATTTTCCTTAGAAAATTTCCCATGTTTTCATTCTGGGGGAGGGGTCAGATGATCCACAACCCCCTGTGCATGTATTGTCTCGACTAGACATGCATATGGGACGGGTTTGGCGGGGAATCGAGACCCCCAGAATTGAAAAATGGAAAATTTTTGAGGGAAATATGGCAAAAAGAAGGCTGAAAAATTTTCCTTGAAAGGGCTTCAAACTTGACTAGAAACTGTAGATTGACATAGTTTTAACGATTTTTTAGCATTTATACCAGTTTTTGATGTTAGCTCAAAAAAATCACTCTTTGATCCCCCAGACCGGCTGATCCCTCAGACCGTTCATGCTGTGCATTTGCATATTATCTCGACCACCAGAAAGCTTAAAGGTAAAATCAAAACCTTCATGCAAAACGGCTTTGAAATGACTTGGAAACGAAAATTATAGTAGCTTCTACGATATTTAGCAATTAAATAAATTCTTTAGGCCATTTTATATCAGGAAGCTTACTTGCTGACTCCCAAATCAGATTGACTTCGATTAGGTCTTGCTACGTACCTAAGGTTGAGCTCAGATAGGGAAGAGGGAGGGTTTAAGAGTAGCAGCCAGAAAAAACAAACTTTTTTTGGGAAAATACAGCAATATTAGGGCAAAAAACAGACAGAAAGCAGGACTTATTGACACATCATGCTTGAATTCGACCTGAAGGTGCAAATTATGATAGTTTCTGTGCTAGCGTACTCCATTTTTGCTCAAATTTGTTACACAGACCGAACATTCATGTGTACAGGCTATATTGCGACTGCTGTAGAAATTGTGACTTTATTATTATAGTGACTTTCGGCGACTGAAAGAATGACTTTGCCAGATAAAACAGCAACTGTGTCAATAAAAAATTGAATTTATCTTATTTTGTAATAATCATGACTAGATAAAAAGAGTTGAAAAATAATACGGAATCGAATCCGTAGGATTTAGCTTGTTTCGCAATGATTCCATGCTAGTTGCGTTGATCTATCACTTCGTCACATTCAACACATCCTTTCAGTTATGTCAAATAATTATTAAGAATGCTTTCATGCTTTATATTTGTTTTTAAATGCAAGCCATTTACTCTGTTTTTTAATTTTTGTTTCGTGACACAGTCCAATTCATAGTTTTTTGTGACTGAGAGTAATCAGAAGAATTATTTCGATTTTTATGTTTTTTCCTTTGCGGTCAGATGCTCATTTCTATTTGCATAGGCTTATAGGGAAAATCATGAGAGATTTGCGGAAGATTGATCGAAAATATAAAGCTGTAAGCTTCTTGTTACTAATAATACCTATCAGACTATACGGGTCGACCTTTACGAACTGTATTAAAATTATAACAGTCATTTTTTACTCGTTCTATCGAAGCAACAAAAAAACAATGCTTTTCAGTTGCTCAGCAACACACTCTTTGTTTTAAGGAAAAACAAACTTGACCGTATAATCAAGCAGAATATGCTAATGTATTTTGTATACTTATCTCTATTTCATACTGTTTATTCATAAACATCGCCGCAACCTTAAAACACTTCGATGAATTCGAAAGAAGACGGCGCAATCATTCGCTTTCTAAAATCTAAGACGTTACATATTACATGTAGCTTTGCGTGCTTTAAAAAACGAGCATGATAAATGCTAGAGTTCATAAATTAGTCTGTGCAGCTTTTTTAGTCCAGCTTTTGCTATTCTTGCTTTGGCATTTATCAAACGACGAAACACGGCCCATTTTTTCGATTTCGCACGCACGTACATATATCCAAGTAGAAAAATGTAGAAGTTGAGCTACGAATATTGCGCTAACGCCATCTGCATAGGTCGTTCGGGAGCAATTACTAACCGTACATCCGAAAGGAATACACCGACGCACCCGCGTACAAATGCACATTTTGGCCGGATCAGCCCGAAATTGAGTTCCTGTCATTTTCAAATTTTTTGCCAAAATTTTTCATCCCCGATACGACGTACGCTACTTGTTTGCGCTGTAATGATTTTTTGTAAAGCAATATAGTATTTTACCGCGTATAATCCCCTAAATCCACACTAATGTCCCCACAATCCATTAGCCGTTCAATATTTTAACTAATGCTTCGCACGCTTCGGGGTAAACCTCGAGGAATTTACGGCTTTTGCGTAACATGAAATAAAAGAACACAGATGCGTACAAAACACGCAAAAGCAAGCGAGGATCAAGACGCTCTAGAAATGCTCTAAAGGCCAAAAATGGTTTTTCGGTTATTTTGTCATTTTATGGTCAGGCGCTAAGCGGGTTATTGCCATTTGCGTCTTCGTACGCGTCTACGCAAAATGAAAATATGTATGCATTTCGTGTCCGAGATGTATGATAGCCTTAGAGCACAAATGAGCTAGAAATTATATTAAGCTCATGGCAGACGTGATAAATTAGCAGGACTGTCTTCGGCTTGTAGCTTCTTCTGCAACGTTCGACTGGCATTATCTTTTTCGGAGAACTTTGCAGTTTTAAGAGTTCGTTGTGAAGATACGTACGTATAGCAAAACGAATATCTGCTTATAATTTGAAGCGAGGATCCGTACGGTATTATCCCTTGCTCAACTGGATTATTTTGGCTATACTAACGAACAAAAATGCGTCCTTAAACGTAGCTAAATCGCATTGAAAGGGATGCGTTGTTGAGTCTCTTCTTGTTACTCACAAACCGTGACGAAAAATTAAACTCGAATTCAAGGCTGATAATTCCTCCAAAAGTTACGGTATTTTGTTGGGTAAGTGCGCTGGAACTTTCGTCGATTTAAAAGCAAGCAATATCGTTTTGTTATCCAAATTTCCAACCGAGTTACCACCATACGTAGGAAACCAACGATTTTCCTTTGTTCCGCGAATCGTAACACGGAATAACATTGAATATAATGAAAGGTTCGGTTTTCAATATAATTGCGCCTGGTGGCTGCTGCTAATTATAAATTTGACTGTCTTTTCGATCTTTCGTAGACTTCGAAATTTTCCACTGTATATTAGGAGCTTAGATCAATTTTTACGAGGACTGCAATTTTACTTCGCATCAAATCGCGTTGATTATGGCGTCAAGTAAGTTTGTCCTAATTAGCATATATGAACTTATTCAGTGAAAAAGTTTATTCAAGCTCGATTTCCACGTCTTCTTATTTCTTGCTAGTGCTTTACTACTTTATTGCTGAATTTCGATTCGCATTTACTTTTACCAACTTAGAATTATTTCCGATTTTCTTTAGCACATTTGCTTAGATTTTGGATGGACATTAAAATAAGACTTTCCTTACGTTTATTGCAAAGTTCCAAATTTATCTTTCACTTAGTCGTTTCTCGTCTTAGAGCGCCTAAATTTGGAAACACTCGTATTTGCATAATCGTACCGTACCATATTATCATAAATATTCTTGGCATATAGCGTAATGCAATTTGCATGTAAATTAGGCGAGATTAGCGTTCACTTCCGAGGATTTCATCTAATTTTCTTGCTAGCCGCGCATTTCTTTCCTCATCATTTAGCGAATAAGCTCTCCACTCTGATTTTATCCGCAGCAAGGTTGCTAAAATTTTTTCAACTATCCGGCTGGCCGAGATGTTCTACAATTGTGATGAAATTTTCTATTTTTTCCGCTTCTTTATTTTGTGAATGCATACCTTTGCCAGCCGATCAGCTACACAAAATTTGGGCACTGATTTTAAGCATGACGCAGACACAGGCAAGTTTTTTATTCAGACGAGATTTCGCTTTGTCGTTTACGTAGCTCAGATCTAATTATAAAGCTTAGATTATCGCAAGAACTTTTTTAATTACATTTTCGTTGACATGTTTTTTTTGAAAAATTCTAGTCACAAAGGCGGCTGCCATATCGTCGGCTATGTTGACCAGAAAACAAAGTTTCAAAGCTCGCGAATCTTTTGGTATTGTGGCTGATTTACTGGCAGATGAAACTCAAGAAATCACTGACACAAGTAAAAGACAATATATGCTTTTAGCTTAAAACAATAAACTCGCTAGATATATTGAGCAGAATTCTCAGTTTACAAAAAACAAGCGTATCAGATTATCTTATTTTTTAGACGAATACGTCCCTTACTCATTTTTTGTTTTAAAGCAGACCATCACAATTATTGCTCAAATTTAGTTTATTTATACGTCACAAGTGTCAGTAAGTATGTGTCGGCTCTGTAAATGCCATAGCCTATGTCTTCCTCAAGCACATTCAGAATTAGAATCAAAATGAGAAAAACTCTAAAATTAAGGTTTGCCTCTAATAGGAAAGTACGAATTCGCCTTATAGTTATCAATTCATCAATTCGTCAGCCGAGTGATTGGGTGACATGATATTGATATTACTACTTGTCGCTAGATCAATTGTGTCCCAACAGTCCTATGGTCCCAAAAGCCCAAAAAATCCCAATAATCCATACCATTACAGTAGTTCCATATCATCGTCTCGAGAAATCCATGTTCCTAATGCGGCAGCAATTAAGGGCTTACTAATATTGGTTCAGTTTTGAGCACAAGTATTTCGATTTCACTTTTTTAGATTGTTTCTTTTAGAATGGTTCTATAGCAAAATACCGCAGCATCTGCTGATGCTGGCCTCCTTGCTCAGTTTGATTTCGGTCAGCAGCAATACCCCGTACACGATCGAAAACGAGAAATTGGGAATCCTGCGGTACATTATTTACGGAGTGGACGCCACTGTCACTTTGCTTTTTACGGCAGAAGCAGCGCTAAAGATGAAGCATAAAGGCATAATGAAGGTACTATTGTCGCGCTGTTCATTCGTTCATGGTAAAAAATTTTGAAAATTGATCGAGAATTCATTTCATAATATCGCGATCATGTAGGCAACTCTTTATCCATTATAACCATCGTGATTTTACAAAAGATATTTAGAAATGATGCTGTTTTAAGCGTTTTTAGCTATCTGTAAACTCAAAAATGTCTAATTTTCAACGCTTATACTCATTTTCGGACTATCTTTTGTTTAATTTAATCGAATTTTTTTGATACTTATTCGGAATTTCTTCGAGTTTTTACGCTCTAGAAAAAGAGAAAATTGTCAGAAACGCTAAAAAATGATGTTTTCGACGCGTATCCACCGTTTTTAAATCCCAAAAAGACACTTTGAAATTTCACGCTTCCAGAATTTCGATGCTATGCATGTCTAGTTATGATGACAGACATGCACAGGGGTTTGGGGTTCTAGCCCCTTTTCAGAAGGAAAAAATGGGAAATTTTTCTGGGAAAATGAGGCAAAATGAAGACAAAAATGCATGAAAATAGAAAATGTTATTCAAAAGTGTTTAAAATTGACCAGAAACTGCGGAATAACGTTTCAAAGCTATTTTAGAATTTATACCGGTTTTCTGACCTCTTTTTGGCCCAAGAAAAGCTTATTTTTTGACCCCCAGGCCGGCTGACCCCCACATCGGTTCTGCTTGCAAGATCATATAGTTCTCTGAACATTCGCACTTAGTTTTTATAGCTAACATTTATTCAACTAATTGACGAAGATCAATTCAGTTATTTAGTCATTGACTTAATCAGTGATGGTCATTAGTTATTGTCTGCAAAAGTCAGTAATCCAATTAATGCTATTTGACATTGCGGTTCATCATATATATATATAATGTACTATATAACATATATAATGTTATATCGTGAATTTTTAAGATGCGTATGTAATGTGTTTCATGTCAATCTCACTTGGTAAAACGAATTAGACGGTTAAGAGAGTATATTCGTCAATCTTAATTAATACGCTTACGTTGCAGCAATCAAAAGGATATATGCGTGACAAATGGTGTCAATTCGATTTCTTCATGCTCGTTTGCCATTGGTTATCAGTTGCTGTCCAAGTAAATATAGAGGAAACATATTCTAACGTTCTTAGCCGCATGAAATATTCCCTAATCTAAACATATTTGAAAATTTGACATTAAATATTTGAGTCGAATATCTAAAAAAAATTTAAAAGTGTCTTTAAGTCTTATTTTCGGAGTCTATTAATGGTCGAATGTTATGTTATTATCAATCGTGCTCTAAAGAATTAGGATAAGTCAGATTCTTAGCCGATACGATTATTACCATTTTCAACGTAAAATTGCCGCAAAATTGTCAAACTCAGTATTTTTACCCTAACGCCAGATTAAATAGAGTGAATGATAATAACTAAATGAAATAAATTCATAAATAAAATAACAAATCAATAATAGGGTCTCCAAATCAATGAGAGGATTTCCAATGAGCTTATAGTTAAGTCTAAAAAAGCGTTTGCCGTTCGTATGTACTTTTAGTTATTTAAACTTTACACAGTTTTCTGAAAACTGTTGCAAACTGCAATGTCCAGCCTATAATTTTTAAAACAAAAGTTTTCAGAAAATTCTTTGGAAATCATTTAGTAATTCATATGGATCAGATTGCTCGCACTTTTCATTAGCAATTAAGGAGAGTAGCATTCCCGTTTAAATGATTTTTCGGATGTTCTCAATACCTAGTTCAAACGCCATTTACTTTATAAATTAATAGATTCTCTGTATTTCATGGAGAAACTTCCGAGAATCAATGTTAAGACAGAACATACATGGAAGAAAATTTTAAGCTTAGCCGATTTTGAAATTTATGAAAATAGGATACCAACTCAACGAAAAACTAGATTTCTCTGCATGGGCACCAAAGAAAGAGTCAAGTTGCTAGCAGACGTGCACATGGGGGTTTGGGGTCTTGGCATCCAGATTGGGGAAAGAAAAATTCTTTGAGGGAACTAGGACAAATGATTGCTTCATGCAATTTCATAACT
Source organism: Mermis nigrescens (assembly GCA_036768485.1). Lineage (NCBI taxonomy): Eukaryota > Metazoa > Nematoda > Enoplea > Mermithida > Mermithidae > Mermis > Mermis nigrescens. Next base: position 682,341 of record JAVLUZ010000245.1, on the reverse strand, counting down.
TATACAAGTTTTTGAGGCCGTTTTGACTTGCTCTCTACTGACCGTCAGACCGATAATGTCATACATCTATGATCGTTATGCATTTTCAAAAGGCTAATACTTTGAGTCAGTATGACGACATTTTATATTTTTTTGTAAATTTCACAAATGTGGAAAATAGGGTCGAAATTGATGAAAAATGGTGGTGTAAAATTGCAGAAAGATTTCACATCTTTTCAAGCAAAAACAAATTATTAGTGTAATAAAATAAAAAATAAAAATAAAAATTATCAATACATGCAAAAGCACATTATTTTCAGACAGTTGAACTCACTGAAATCATTGTGCACGGTAGACTCGTGAGACCACCTGATCGTATTCGATGGCTCGGCTTGTTAAGGTCACCAAGACCTTTGATTATGGTGCGATTAATACGCTCAGTGCTAAAGATTCAATTACCAAAAAACAGGATCAGTCAAGTCTTCAAGTAAAAATCAAATATCTCTTTTATTAATACAAAAAAGAAATCAATGATAATCTAAAAGGCCTTCTTAACACTGCAACGCAGTTTGTCTGCTATTACCAGGTGTTAGCTGGTCATCCAGCGTTGAGTGATAATTTTCCTCAGGATCAATATTCAGAGAAGTCCACAAAGTATAAAATAAAGTCTCAATTTTCTATAAAACTTTAATGCAGGGGGTCTTCTAGCCCACTCAACTTTAGCAGATTTCTTTAATATGTCAACGTACCGTAAAATAAAACAGCATATGTGCCTCAAAGTGACTTCATTATCACTAAGTTATGCTCTATCAGTTTGTTTCGTGCTAATAAAACTACTGATAATAGATCAGTAGCGAAATACATAAGTTTAACAGAGCATAAAATATAGACTGGAATAGAAGTAAGTTAATCATTAGTTCAGATGATAGCTAACAAAATTAAAAAAGGTATTTCGCACTGATTTTGCAAGCAGGTGCTAAAAGAATTTTACACGCTACATATCAGACGTCTCATTTGACCTTTTTTCATGCTTATGCGCGTTAAGTGTCGAATGAATTGTTATGCATTCATCGGACACTTTTAGTGTCGTAAAAAGTCCAAAAAAACAATTTGTTAATTACTCGTATCGTTTGACTGCTTCAATTTCATACAATATTTAAGCTTAAATTTCATCAAACTCAGCAATCAATCATTGCGCAAGATTTTATGTATTTCAAGAGATCGAGTCAACAGGTATACAACGTCACAATATTTTTTCTATTTTTCATGTCCTTATACGGTATTTTGGGCGTCCAATTTTTCGGTCGGATGGATTATCATTGTATGAGGAATACAACTGATCCAAAGTAATTTAGTCAACTTGACATATTATTCTTGTAATCATATTGTGTTACTTCCTATTGTCACAGAAATGTGACAATCGCTGATTTTGCCATTCCTGATATGTTCTGTGCGCCAAATTCAAAAGATAGTTGTCCGGACGGTATGAATTGTATGAGGCTTAATTTAAGTGCTTCAGATGAAGGATACTACGGCATGTTTAACAATTTTAGTAAGTGCATTTGTGTCCAGCTAACAAGATTATTGTTGGGAAAAACTTATGTCTCCTGCATAACAAGTCAAAAGGAGTGCATATTTAGCTTGTACTTCGTATTTAGTGTGTTTAGTGTCTGTGTCTTAATTTAAAATTTTCGCACTTAGTATTTAGTGTGCACATTGTACAGAACAGCTTAAACTCATAAGGAGAACAATGAATTCGATTATTTTCTTTAAGAAAATGAATTTCATTATTTTTTAAAGTTCTCATGAAATAATTAAATATGCGTGTTTTTTGCGTTACTTCCATTTTGAAAACAAAGTTTTCTACGCCTTGCACTTTGAAATTCTTCGTTGAGAGAACTTAAAAAATATTCCTAGGAGTGTTGTTTTCGAACACAGATGGAAAACAATGACTTTCACAACATGTTTGAGCTTTTATTCTGTCAATTCGAACGAAATTTTGGTTCGAAAATCATATCAAGTCGAAAATTATATCTAGTCAAGGCGAAACGAAATGCGACTGATGTATGAATCAATGCCTTCTATGTACAAGTGCTTCGTATTTGTAGTTTTAATGATCCTATTTCAGCCTGAACTAAATACCTACTTCAGCTTAAGTCTTAAATTTTTATGCATTTCTTGTTGATGAGTTACGAATTTTATAATACTGCGTATTTTTTATAGTGTACAGCGTGTTCTCGGTCTACATGGCTGCTTCCCAAGAGGGTTGGGTGTACGTAATGTACGACTGTATTGATAGTCTTCCTTCATGGAAAGCCTTCGTTTATTTCACAACATTGATTTTCTTCTTGGCCTGGCTTGTTAAAGTGAGTTATCTATTTTCGAGCTATCTGTATTTTCTCTATAAAGCATATCAGTTTTATCAAATAAGCGCATGCGCTGTGCGCTATTAGTTTTAAAATTTTGCAAATTCTATGAGTAGTACATACCTATGTATAGTTCGTCTCACATAACCTTGGGCATAAATCTTAAAAGTTTTACTGGACAGTAATCCGACAGATTACGATAATTATGTATCAGATTAATACTATGATCCCAATCTGTAAGCTTACTGTCTGAAATTGCTTTTAAAACTTATGCTCAGACTTGTATAAAATAGACTTTAGTTATATATTATTGTTAAACCATAAATAAAGTAAGAATGAGATCACACTCTGACGGAACTAAAGCTTAACGAAGAAATTTTGTGGGAATTTGCCAAAAAATGCTGGAAAGTCTATTAAAGAGAATAAATTTACAAGAAAAAATATCAGCAATGTGGAAGGACGGACAAGATTCTGCCTCCTTGAGTGTTTTTGCTGAACTTTCCGCCATGTCAAATTGATCGTTGTTTTCCTTCATTTCCACCTAACGATTTCAATAAAATTGCATTTTGTCATGTTTAACTATATTACTCGTTTTCATTTCTACATTTCTTCGATTTTTGCATATTCCAAAGTTTTTATATCGTTTGTCTAATATTTCCTCGCTTATTTAAAACTCGTCAAGCATGTCATCTAGCTCTGTTATTTAGTTATAATACTAAATCTTCAAAGCTAATTTACTGCTTCCTCAATTTTCTCTCTCTTTATATTTGTTCCTTAAAAACACTCATATGTTCCAAATATGTGCAGGATTTTTCGTCGTGAATCAAAGAAAATTAAGATCAGAGTGCATTGAAATCAAAGATAAATTTAAACCGAGATAATAAGCTCGAGATCGATCATATCAAAAATAGCAAGGAAAAATGCTCTGATTGAACAAAAAAGGGCGAGCATACTTGGAAACACGCATTATTAAGGATATAAAAGACCGGGACTAGGAAAAAGTCACCTATGCATGCATTCATGCTAAAAAATTAGACTTTCTCTTAGCTATGCAAAAATCGATGTATTTTCTGCGGTCTACAGAAGAAAAACTCAAACAGAGTATTATCCAAATGGAAGTGATCACTTCGAAATAGAAAGGACACATCTTGTGAATTATTAACTTTAAGTGCAATCGAATTTAGGTAACGCAGCAGGGGAGCTAATTCTGACAAGGTCTAAACACGTGCACAAACAATATTTAGCACTAAAACGTATAAGGCTGTTAGAGTAATTAAAAAGACAATAAGAATTACGAGTAAATCAGGACGACAGTGCATAATAATCGAAGGAAAATTTGAGTAGAATACAAAATATAACAAATAAGATACGAATTCCATAATTTATTAATCATATTATTTTGGCATTATATCATTAAAAATAAGATATTGTTCAGCAACAAATCGAATGTTTATTACATATCAAAATTTCTTCCAAGCTCTTCTATAAGCGAATTGGCAAAAAATGTTTTACACCTTCATTTTCAGAGGCCGCAGAATAAACTCTGATTTTTGCGTTGCTAAGAGAAAGTCTTTTTTAGCTTGAATGCATGCATAGGTGACTTTTTCCTAGTCCCCGTCTTTTATATCCTCAATAATGCGTGTTTCCAAGCGTATTCGTCCTGTTTTGTTCCATTGGACCATTTTTCCTTGCTAGTACCCACCTTTTTATTAACAATATTTGAATAAATCAGTGAAGTTCGTGAAGAACATGCCTATACGTATAACAAGGGGATGGGATCCCCCACCCGAAGTTGGTCGCATCACCTCCAAAGTCAAATTTTTGACCCACGTCCTCTCTACTTTCGGAATTTTCGGAAAAATCTTGCATTTTTCGGTCATTTTTAGGTGCTTTTTTGCTATTTTTAGTTAAAAATTGGAGGTCATTCAACCCATTCCCCTAAAAATGGCCGCCAACTCCCAGCCAAAATTTCTAGCTGTTACATGTATGAACATGCAAGGTTTCTTCGTTTTTTGGGGTTCATATTCTCGGGGGCCCTGCCCTGCCTGATCCCTATTCCTATAAGTGATAAAGCGTAGTGTGCCGTATGTTTCCTTTGTTTATTCCAACCTACATAATTATAGGTTGCATGGCTTTTCATGAGATATATAAAATCCAAATAAATAAAAGGGCGACTAGTTGCTGAGCTCGAGCACGCGACTTTTCGATTTCTAATCCGACACCTTACCACTACCAATGACTTCACTGCTCATTTTGCTATGTGTTCATAAGAAGGTATAGCATTAAGTTATAGGCTTATACTCTTAAAAGCTCAGTATAGAAGACTGCATGCACATATTTCACACTTAAGCTCAACAACCGCAATATTTATTAAGATCGTGTCCTAACTCATATTCAATGGAAGTTGAGCGGAAAATACCAGTTTCTTACCCCGTAGTTAGCACTTCACACCGCCAAGACTAACTCCGTATTGAATATAACTAAACGCGACCAAGTGCCTTATTTGATCATTGACACGTGCTTCTTTTTTAGGATATTTAACACGACTCGATTTAAAACCGGAGAAGCTAGCAGACAAAAACGGTCGAAAACATGTTTTTTTGCCCCAGAAGTTTAACTTTACACTTCCACATCTAAATCTGTATTGAGTTTAAAGAAACGCATCCAAGTGCGATGTGTAATCCTTAACAGTACTTCATTTTTATAATACCTTGCAGTACCTGATTGATCACCTAAGAAGCAAATAGACTAAAAAGGGGTTAAAACGCATTTTTTCGTACATCTCAAAGTGTAAACTTTAAACCCTTATGACTAACTTTATATTGATTTTATATGAACGCGGTTAAGTTCTACGGATAGCTTATAAGATCTACTTTATTTTAACTATATTTTTAGGTCCGCGAAGAGGGCAGTCAAAAAACCGGCGGAAACGTGTTTCCAACCCCAATTCTTTACACTTAGCGTACTGTACATCAAGACCTACCGCGAATTTCAAAAAATAAAAAAAGGCTTCTTAGAGGATTTCATGCTCTACAATTTAAATACATTAGATAACATCAAGTGTTTAAACTTAGTTACTTCCAGACAGCATGAGCGAAAAAAATTTTAATTCGACGTTTGTCTTACTGTAGGGCTAGACCCAGTCGATGTAAAAAAATTATAAGTACAGATTCGTGACGTACAGACCATGGGCAACATTTAAAATAAATTGGTACTCCGCAAGCAGTAGACAGAGATTTGAATTTTCGGTGTAAACTTTACACGCTCTTTACAAAAAAAGACGTGCAGTGAATTTTTTTTATTATCCATCTTTAAGAAAAACGGGTCTTTCAGATGTGTCCCGTTATAACTGTATGGGGGTAGACATATGTTGGGGGTACCCAACCCAAGAATATTATAGGTACGCGCTACCTATGATTATGCACAAATTCTGCATAAGTTTCCTACTTTTTACCAGGTTTTCTATCATTGTCTTAATATGCCGAAGAAAGATTAACTGAGGTTTCTCTACTTCCTATTAGATTTCGGAAAATACGTTAGAATCATATAACAAAACTTAAATTTCGTAGTGATTCCTTAATAAATATAAAACGATTTAGAGATTTTAAAATATTTCGGATTAAATTTATAGAGCAGCAAGCAGCTTGAAATACAGTTAAATTTAAAAATTTTTCCGCGTTGTCTTAGTGGCAACAAACACCTTGGCTTTTAGAACTATGCAAATTTTACTAGCATGCTGTTTTTTTCTCTTACATTTCAGTGTTCCATACTGGCAGAATGTATTTATTGCGGTTATCACTGAAACGTTTGCCGAAATTCGGGTTCAGTTTTCACAGATGTGGGGCAATCGAGAATTGTTAACCGAAGAAGAAATAAGACAGGTGATATTATAAATAGGTATTTCCGTATGTACGTAAAATAATTATCCTAAATGTGTTTCGAGGTCAAATGATTCAGAAGACTTTTAAGTTAAAAGATGTTTAATTAGTCGATTTCTCAGTAAGCTTATTAAACTCATTTTATACGATATGTGTGCAGACATGCACCACATAAGAATTCTATGGGATTGAAATTTTGAAGTGCCTTTTGTAGCTCAAAATGGTGGATACGCGTCAAAAACAGCGTTTTTTGGCATTTTTGGTGATGCTCTATCTTTCTACAGCATAAAAAATACAAATTTCGAAAAAATCAAAAAATTCGAACCAATTTAACAAAACTTAATGAAAACATGAGTACCCCGAAAACTAGATGCTTTTGAGCAAATAGATGGCTAAAAGTACGTTTTCTACGAATTTTTTGGAAAGCTTTTGTACACTTTCGAAAAATCACGAATTTTGGGGAGCGTGAAAAAATGATGGGGGGAACTTTTTCTGGGAAGTGAATTCCTCTTAACCCTCAGATCATGTATAAGTTCAGCGAAAATTAATCTTATGATTAAAACCGAAAATATTTTTCTGTGATTTGCAAATATTTCGCCGGTTGATCAACAGTCTTCGAATAGCTTACTGCACTGAACATTTTACCCTTCTACCATACATGGGCAAGATAGAGGTGGCCAGAGGGGGTGAAGTCCAGGAATGGTCATATAGTGAATTGTGGTCATCGTTTTTGAATAGGTCTCTTTGTCCAGGTATAAAGGCGGTCCCCAAAAGTTTATGTACATTTTGTACGTGTACATTTTAGGGTACTAATAATATGGCACAGTAGCACGTTATATGCGGTAAACTGGGTTTCTGACCGTTATTAGTGAAGTTCGGCTAATTTATAGGTTTCTAGCGATGAAAAATACAAAAAATTATCAATACGGCGCGCGAAGCGCCGGAAAATTTTGATATTTTTAACTATTTTCAGGTAGAATTTTCGGCCTTTTTTCGCAGTAAGTTCATAAATTGCCTTGCAGCACCTTTCGTATCCTCAAAATCACCTGACAGTACCTGGTTTTACAAAACCTTAGGTAGGGGTAATACCCCTCCACCCCTATGCCCATGTGTGCCTTCTACCTATTTTTGGTGACAAAAACTTCATAATTGTACTTATATAGATAATAGAGAGAGGCGAAGACGGTTGGAGGTTGGTCGCCCTAGATGCTAATACATTCGAAGGCTGGGCGCCAAAATCGTTTCAGAAATTTCAGAGAAGTATGGGTTTTCAAATAACGATGATGGTGCTTATTTTAGCTAATGCTGTGATAACGGCCAGTCTGGTTCATAAACATGACGACTCGGATAATGAACGACGGATGTGGTATTATTACATAGAGGTGAGATGGCGCAAATTCACGTGTTGACTATGTACAGGCTTGGCTAAAATTCTAATATACCATAAACAATAATGCTAAATACGTCGTTTGGACGTGCGTCAAGATTTTCAAAGACTTCAAACGGGGCATAAGTGAATAAGTCTAGACTGGACCATGTTTTTGCGTAATTTTCTAAAAACAGAACTTTCGTTCAAAGCTGTTGTGTTTTTGAGATACGAGTATTTACGGTCAAACCTTAATCGCTTTTGTTATATCATTGAGCTGAAATTGTCTCCATGGTTCATGATGCTCGAATGTCTCTGAAAGCATTTTTAATTTTAAAATTATGCTGTACAATACTTGTTCATTAAAGTGCGCAGATATGAATATTATTCCATCATTTTAAATATTTTTAAAGACAAACGCACATAAGGTGAAATATTAATTAATTAATTAATTAATTAATTATTCTTAATTTCTTTATTAATTTTAATCGAACTTTGCTCTTACTCTTTCTAGTGTGGATTTACGTTGGTATTCAACATCGAATGCCTGTTCAAAATATGGTGCTTAGGCTTGAAGTCTTATGCCCGACGAGGCTTGCATAAATTTGAGCTTATCTTATGCATCGGCAGTTCTTTGAACATAATTAAGCCATTGTACGACAGAAACGTTTTCACTTATTGCCAGGTACATAATTAGCTTAGCTTGATTTTTTAGCCGAGTCGAAATATTACTTAGAAAATTAATATGATGGCACGTATATGTATATTATTCAAGTACGCACATTTACTAAAGCTTCATTAACAATATAACAAAATTTTTGCAACACAAACCGGAAAAAGAGTTAGGTTTCAATATTCTTTGACTTAAGGCTTAAATGCTCACTGGTTAATATGGACAGCATGTTCGTCGTCATCTTTTTCAACATTGTTTTTGGGCTTAAATCCGGCTTAATCCAAACACGTTAATATTGGCTTAAGCCAGGCTTAAACCTGACTGCCTCTGAAGATAGCTTTAAACCTGGCTCAAGTTTGAGTATAAAAGTGGGCCCAAATATTTATTGGAACAACGTCTGGCTTATTTTACCGAAATATGTTCAGTGCTATTCTCTAAATGTGTAGTTTACACCACTTTTCTTTGTGGCAGTTAGGTCAGCAAATAAAAAATTTAAACGTTAAAAAGCGCACTAGAAAAATAAGACATCAAGTAATAAGTAAACTACAGTATGTCTTTTAAGATATGTTTAAATCAAATGTGTGTACAGTGACATTAGCAGATAAGCTTCTTTGTTAAACACTTATATTCGGCTGTTGATCCATTTCTCATTAAGGGATCAGGTTGGCCTGAAAATTCATTGTAAAACATGTTTTTTCAGCCTTAAGTTAAAATAATTTGTTGTTCAGAAGTATTCGAGTTTCTAGATTTTTTCTAATTTCTTGAAGGAAAATTGCTTAGACTGTCAGAAACTAGGCAAAACGTGCTAAGGCTTAATTACTACCTAACACCAAAAATTCAATGACGCAGGTTGAAAATGGCTAAAACCTTTTCAAATATATTTTCTTTATCATTGTTAAATAATTAGGTACAATCAAAGGCAGTCGCACGTACCCATCCCCTTACGTTATTTTTTAAGTTACTTTCTCAGTGTCACATATTATGCGTTTAATCCTACCATTTATCGTCTGAATTGTACTGTTAATTATTTTCAATAGATTGTAAGTGTATCGTGATTAAAACTTGTTTTAGGTTTTTCAATCTGAGAAAATCTTGCAAACTTGGCACACTGCCAAATTGATATGAAATAAAACGCTTGAAGCCTATATCACCCCTCCCTTTAGTTGCATTAAAGAGTCACTGTCTGTTTCGTATTTTGCTAATGGGCCACATTTCTCGATACAATTAGCTTAAAAGGTTGGTATTGTACCCACTCACTTCGTATCTGTAGAATTTAAAGAAACAATTTTGAATAGCGTCTGTTTACTAAGTCATAAAATACTATTTCATCTTATAATAAATTTTGTTTCAGGTAAAAAGCGAGAAAATCAGCGCTTCAAAAGTATATGTTGTTACGACCTCTCGCTTAAAAAGACGCAATTTCATTTTATAGGTTTTTAGAATTGTGAGACTAATCAAGGCGTCTCCAATGTTAGAAGACTTTGTGTACAAGATATACAGGAATAATTATATCTGAAGAGAAATATCACGATTTATATACTTTGCTAATCTTCTTTAGATATTCGGCCCGGGCAAGAAATTAGGAAGTTTAGTCTTATTTACAATGGCGCTATTATTGCTCACGTCAAGCATTTCTTTACAATTATTTTGTTTCGTACAAAATCTGGAAAAGTTCAGAACTTTGCCTGAGGTAGCCGATAAATTTGTTATGTTTTAATTTGATAAATTTGTTGCTTGCTCTTATATGATCAATTTAACCTATTCGACTGCAGAAATGTTTTTTCCGTTTCTGACATTGATTGCAATTTTTCGAATGGCTATCAAGTTGATTTTAGAAATTAGAAAATGTGTTCTGCAAAAATGTTAATATGAGCCATAAGTGAGGAATGAAAGGCAAAAAATAAGTAACCTGTCTTCAGCTGGCAATCAACATTTGCGGCAACGAGCCAATCTGATTAAACTCTTATTTAATTTAAAGACCCTTGAGCCTTATTGAATATTTAAATAATCGTTGCATGATAAAATGTTTTTTCAACTCGCTTTTTCGAATAAATTGCTTTTGTCATTAGGGAAAATAATCATTGGTAATTTAGAAACCAATAGATAGGTATACGGTTTTTTGTATACACATTAAATTGCTTTATCTGCATAATTCAATTCAGGCGCTAATGTCAATGTTCCAAATTATGACTCAGGAAGGATGGACTGATGTAGTTGTGGATACGATGAGAGCGTGTGGGGACGCTTTGGCTCCTCTTGTTGCTATTTATTTTGTTGCCTATCACCTATTTGTTACTTTGGTATGCTTTGCAGATTTAAATTTTTTCTACCATTCTATTTTGTTTAGTTGACGTGCGCAATAATACCGAGTTTCAACAAAAAGCTATATATTTACCAGACGAGAATGTCTAAAATAGCAGTATTAAAATCTTAGATTCATTTTTGCAGTCACTTGCTGAAATCACACAAAAAAATTATATTACACCAGAATAGTGAAAAGTGCTCGACCTTGCAAAAAATTGATTCGTTCTGGATTCGGTCCATGGCGCAATAGGAGCGAAATGTTGAGATTTTGTGGCTTGCAACTGTTTTTTGGGAATATCATTTTAGGTGTTCGCAGGAAAGCGAACAAGGATGTTTTCTCGGACAAGTTATCTACGCAATGCAACTGATTTCTCATCATCCAAGCCATGAAACTATTGCTCATTTTTTGTCTTTGCACTCAATCTTTGTGGTTAAGAACAAATTACAGAAAATGAATCATTCGACGCGAAGCGTCGGGAAAAATCTGAAAATTTCTTCATGTCCAAGTCAAATTTGAATGGTTCTTAGCCATTAAAAGACAGAAATTATACATATAAAAAGTTTCAGTGACTAACTCAAAAGTACGCTAAAAACTCTTATTTATACGAAACGAAGAATATGCTGCTTTTGGGCAATGTGGACACGTATGCACACATAATCGTGGGAAGGGGGTTTTGGGGTATGCACCCCCAGAAGGCCGAATACCCCCAGATACCAAAGTAGGCCCTCCCAATTCAATTTTTGAAATTTTTTGTTTTTTTCGCAGTTTTTTGATGCCAATGGATAGTGCTCGATGAGAAACGTTGGAAAATAGTGTTTTTTCGCCAAGACCATTTTTTGACCTTAGAAAAATCTTGTACCTCCAGAATTTTTGTGCTGCCAACCTATGCTCGTATCGCATCTTACAATCGAGGTTCCACTTCCCAGACATTTAAGACTTCATTTGGTAATCGAAATTAACTTTTTGAATGAATTTATATACTCCAAAAGAGCATTTGATTAGCTGTAAAAAATCAATCTTTTCGAATAGAAATCTGCTTCTTGTTATTTTATTTTATGTTGTAAGTTCGGTTGGATTCGATTGAAAATTAAAAATTTTAAGGGAAATATAAAAGCCTTAAGGTAGAAAAACTAGAAAAAACTCTTACATTTGAGAAGTCTGAACAAAAGAACATTGGATTTCTTAGGAGGATATTTAGAAAAATAATATAATATCAACATTATAAGCCGCTTGTATGTAAGACTTCATTAGTCTCTATGATCCATTCAGGGTTATAAATGTATTAAATTTTTCTGATCCTTCTTGTTCAATTCGAACTTACGGTTTTTTTATTTTCAATAAAAATAATCAATTTTTACGATTTTCTTGCGTTTTTGCTGTTAATCTCTCTAAGCTAACCTATTATAGGATTTGTCTAATGTTCACAGACATTTCTGGCGTTTCGACTTCTGATAGTATGTTAGATTTAGAAGAATCCGAATAAATTCAAATTTTAGAATAGTTTGATTTGTCGTGAATTAAAAATAAAACGTAAGCTAAGAAACGAGATGAAAAGAATTTGTCAAAAGACGCCCTAAGATCTAAAAATTGTACACGAGATACTCTTGGCACCAGGGGTGGATTTAAGGGGGCGAGGGCGGCCTTCCACCATTGGCATAAATAGTTGGCGAGATAGAGAATGGATGTGATTGGAAATGATTTTTGACCGTCAGTAATCATAATTTCTCAGATTTTTCAGGAATACCTATTAATGACATTTATTTACTTTCTGGCAACCTGGAAGCATACCTGGGCGTGGGGGAGAGAGTTTGGGGGTATGCACCCCCAGAAACCAAAATACCCCCAGAATTCAATTTTGAAAAAAGGTTTTTTTTCTAAATTTTTTGATGCCAATGGATAGTGCTCGATGAGAAACGTTGAAAAATTGTGTTTTTCGCCATACCACCATTTTTAAGGCCATTTTTTGACCTTTGAAAAAATCTTGCACCCCCCCAAGAACTTTGGTGGCGCTCACCTGTGCCTGGAAGCCATTTTTATGATCATGGAATGGTTTTCAAAACAATTTCAAGTGCAAAAAGAGCTATTTCAGCATAGATTTCTTATATTTCCAGGCGTAATTTTTAAAAATTTCGACGTTCCGCGTTAAATGTTACAGATACACATCGAACAAGTTTCTAAATGTCCTTCTGCCGAAATTTCATGATTTTTCTGGCGCTTCGCGCCGTCTTAAAGTCAAACAAACTTAACCATTTTTTCGCAGAGTTAGATTTATATAAAAAATTTGCGTCAAAAGAGATTTTTAAATAAAATTAGATAATACAAAACGCCGATAAACGCCATTTCGCCCGTAAAGGACAAATTTTTGGACCTATTTTTGACTTTTCTTGGAAAAGTTGGGTACCGCCCCTAAGGAAAATCCTAGATCCGCCGTTGCTGGCACCTCCGACGAAGCTAACAGGAAACCTTCTGAATGCTCTTCCTGACACTAGCATTTTATCGAAAAGTGTTTTTGCAATTTATCCCATGAATGTGCAATTTCTGCAATAATGCACCAATACGCAGATAGTTTTGAGCCTTTTCGTCGCGGTTATACTGGACAACTTGGAGATGGAAGAAGACCTAAAAAAAGTGAAACAGCTGAAAGCTCGTGAACAAAACACTTCTTCTAGAACCAGGCTGCCGCTGAGATTGAGAGTATTCTCGAAATTTCCCGACCGTCCTCAAATGGTTGTTGTTAAAAGAGTCGGGAGCGAATTTCCGTTGCCGAAAATCAGAGACACGTTTACGAATACGTTCAGCGTGCCCGAAGAAGAGCAGCAGGAAGAACCGGACGATGAGCACGAAAAAGGTATACCGTTACAAAGGGCTGGACCTAGGGTAGCGGGGAGGGCGGCCTCTTTCCCCACTTGGCCGAAAAAAATATTGAAAGGTAAGATAATGCACGAAAAGATGGCAAATTGCATGTCTTTGACGTAAAATCTTCAAATTTTCGGCGCTTCGCGCCAATGCGGAGTATTTTCTATAATTTTGGCTCAAGCGCGACCAAACAAACTACACATTTACAGCCTTTTGAGTGAGAAACAAATTATTTTGCGAAAAGTTTGAATTTCAAATTTTCATGGATAGACTATGTCGGAAAACGTAGAAAAATGCGGTTTCTGCGAGCTATCCCGACGAAGTTTTCGAGATATAGGATAATTTATGTCGGGCCGCTCCCTTTCCCCCTTGGCCGAATCCTGGAAACGGGCTTGTCGCAATTAATATGAATAAAACTGAATTATGCCGGCCAAAAGTTGGTATTGATTAAAACTAGCCGGATATTTTATTACGTCGTGTCGAAATTGCAAATTGTAAGTCGGAAAAGTGGGAAATGAATTTTGTCACTTGAAATCCAAGCGAAAAATTCGACTCTGATATTTTAGTGCACTGCAGCAATCCTCGTGCCTTTATATTCTTCGCTTATTTGAATTTATTTGTGTTAACTATTTTGTTTTCTTATTGGTTTATTCTGATTCATTTTAAGTATGGGCTTCTTCATTTTTTGTTTATTTGTTTACTTATCAGTCAGTGTTAATTATTTATCCATTGATTCACTCAAGTAAGTGTTTACTCTTTTTGCATTAGGCAAGCCACCAATTAAATCGCTGTTAGGAAAGCAGCATCAAATACGATTGAAACACCGTACGAGAATGAGGAAGATAGGAGCGTTCACTAATAAAGGCGAAATTGGCACTGTCCTGGAGTGAGCTCTTGTTAATTTAATACGTTGTAATTCGCTGAATTTTATGTAACGAGTTATAGTAAATGATTTAATAAAAATCTGATCAACGTATACTCTAATTTTTTATTGAAATCTTCCATTTCTGCTGGATAGGTCAAAAAAGATGAGGCTCAAATTATCATATTCGGGATCGAAAGCTTATTACGTAAAAAAGCGCAAGATACTACGTACTCATTATTTCTACTGATTTTTTAAAATTTTTTCATTTTATCATTTATTTCTGTAGTTTTTTATTTCATTGCACACAAGATCGAGGTCTTATGATAATCAGTGTTCCATGGTAAAATTTGATTTCAGCCGTATCGGCGTCCAGTCAGAATCATTTTAATAGGACGCTGAGCTAATTTTTAGAATCAAGCCTCTCTTTCGGGCATTTATCATAAGTATATCAATTTCTGTCCGTCAGGAGATCAAACAAAACTCGCGTGCTGCTGTCGGATTCGGCTGGAATGTTACCGATTATAAGCCGTCTTGGCTTATCGAAAATTTATAGAGATGGAAGAAAATATGCCAAGTGAGTAGATTTATATAAATTTGCTCCAGTATAAGGTATTTTAATTAAAGATAATTACGAATAACCATATTGGCTGTCGTATGACGTTGAGCAGTAAGACAATACGAGAAGTAAGGCAAAAGTAAAATGAAAACTAATCACTTGGGTTTAGTTTACCGGGTACAAACTTATAGCTTTCGATCATTTCAGACGAGTGCCTTTTCATGCTAAATCCTATTATTGTATTTTTCCTTATAGAGTCGTTTAGTCATCAATCTTCTTCTTAAAAGCCTGGCCCTTTTCTTTCACTAATGGCGTTTGACCATGAATGCATATTATGGCTGGTGATATATGGTTTTAAATTAGTTTTAGGCCCGAATGACAGAACGTGGGTTAGTTTAAACCAAGGTTTACGGGAATTTTCGGGTTAGCTAACCCACGATTATATTTAATCTTACTTTTTATTAGTTTAACCCAAGATTGGCGCGTATTTTGCAATGCCGAACATGTATCAAAGACAGTAAATGTTCATTCGAAGTGCTGAAATGTTGCTGCTAAGCGAACCGTTCAATGGCCATATTATGTAATATGCAGTAATGCTGTGACTGATTCGTTAATCATTGCGTATGCGATGAAAATAAGAAAAATAAAAATCGGTCAATCGAGATTTAACCTTGTTAGGAGCAGGGTTAAATTCTCGGATTAAATCGACCATTCTTAACCACCGTTGGTTTAACCCGCTTTCTGTCATACCGACATTTAATCCGAGATGTTACCCGAAAGTTAACTCGCTTTCTGTCATACCAAAAGGAGTTAAACCCCAGATTTTTTGCTGGGTTTTACTCGACTTTACCCTAAGGTTACGTTTAAGCCACGTTCTGTCATTCAGGCCTTAAAATAATATTAAAATAACACAATACACCATTGTTTAGATTACGTTTAAATTTTGGTATCAGTTAATGATCAAATTGGTATTATTCTTCCTATAAAACAAAAAATTTTTAAATGTTTACTTGGCTTTGTATTTTTGAAATTACTTTTCAGTTTATCGTGCGCTTTTAATTGAACATAAACAGTAATCACTGCTTGATTCAAAGTGAATATATGAAGAAACGTTAAAAACGCGCTGGACCTATGTTTATGAAATTATGAAATGCGCATTTAATCGTAGGAAAAGTACGGCGAAGAGAGGATTGAACTCTAGTGTAAAAGCGAAACAAATGTACGATCATTTGAAGGAAAACGGCGATTTGAATAGGCCAATGGATACTGCGGAGAAGAAGGACTTAAAACAGGGCGAAATCGACTTTAAGGCTATTCAGCAGAAGAAGCAGCAAGCAGAAATAACAAAGGTAAAATAAAAATAAAAGGAATGGGTAACAAAGGGACCTTTTAATTCATCAATCTTGGCCCTTAAGGAGTTCTCTGACTTAAAAAGTTGCGTAAAGTATCATCCTCCCACGTGCATAAAATCAATTGATTGAAATTTGTTTTACAATCGCTGATTTTTTATTTTTGTCACTAATCCTACTTTTGCCTAGTAAACGTTCTATTTTCTAGCCCGACTAAAATCGTAAAAAAGCTGGTTCTTATGTTTTAGAATTTAGATAAGTCGATCATCATTCGCGATAAGTCGATCATCATTCGCAATGCTCCAAAAAGTATGCACATTATGACAACATATCGTAAACAGGCATGGAACCTTTCACTTAAAACGCATCAAAAGTCATTCCTAGAGCAAGTATACTTGATATTGGATGAAATAAATATTCGCACGTACCATACGTGTACAGCATGGGAATTCTGGGGGTGAATCAGGCCCAAAAAATTTCTGGCAAGTGCCTTTTTGGGCTAAAAACGAAGGGTTACACATCAAAAACACTGCTTTTTGACGTTTCAGACAATGCTCGTTCTTTCTAGAACATCAAAACGTAAAAAAACATTTTCAAAAAATTCGAAAAAATTGAGGTAATTGAACAAAATATTGTTAAAAATGCGCATATTGCGCGAAGCGCCGAAAAATTGAGATTTTTGAGCCAAAAATGAGCTAAAAACGCTTAAAAGGGCACACTTTTTGCAACTTTCACCAACTTTTACGAAAAATCGACAATTCTGGGGGATCGTAGCCATTTTGCGGGGGTCATTTGCCATTCGGGGGGGGGGGTAGGGTCAACCCTCCCTTCCAAACCTCTCCTAAGAACACGTATGGTACATACTCTTAATTGTGAATTCTCGGATTATACTCATAATTAGCAGAATGGGTTCATTCCTAAAATACGTAATACTAACGTTAGATAAGTCAAGTCAAGCAAATGCTTTAGCATGCGGTTTAATTAATGTGAAGGTTTTTGTTTGTAGAATTGGTGATCCAGGAATATACCGCAACGAGCCAAATTATCTTATCTTTGGGACAGTTTTTCGTTTCTGCCTTACTTTCTAATGCAATTTTATTATCTGAAAATAAGTTTTCTGCCCCTGAATCTAATGTACTCCGTTTGAAAACCGAAATATTGCCGATTCTAAAGAAACTAAAATTTAATTTTCTGCCCATTAGATAAATTTTCCAAAACATTACTGTCCCTTTTTTTGGTCGCCGTCCCAATCTGTTTCATTTATGTTCTTTCTATTTCGCATTAAGCGATTATTTTAGGTTATTAATTGGATGCTGAAAGTTGGCGAAGTGAAAATATGGATATCATCAGGATAAGCTAACAATATACAGGAAATAATAAGGACAAATATAATAGAAATGTGCTTTGCAGCTCTGTTCCACTACAGTCAATGACTTTTCAGTTAGCCCCTAATCACGACCAAAATTCCGTAACAAATCACAGCAGTCGATAGTATTGC